>LPNX010863064.1:36008-137691 GCA_001517045.1 Pseudotsuga menziesii | reverse complement strand
CTCTCTCTCTCTCTCTATATATATATATATATATATATATATATATATATATATATAGAGAGAGAGAGAGAGAGAGAGAGAGAGAGAGATCACAATGGTTATGGGCGATGGTTTCCAAGGTCAATCGAGGGTTTATGCAAACAAATTCTCAGTTGAGGGATTTGAACCCTATTTTGTTTTGTTCTTTAAAAACAAAGAGCTTGACCGAGCTTAATAACTTGATTGATCTCAATAGCTTGATTTAGTTTTTGGTTAATTTATCCAAACCCTTGATCGAGGATTTGGATTTACCACCAAAATTGTTTGATTGCGAGCTTAAAATAACTAAATTAAGTGTTTGCAAAACGCCACTCCCTTTACCCGTCTTACAAGGAATTATTACTTGTTATCATGGATTCACCCCTATATAATTTGTCATTTACTTTTGTAATTTTTGAACGGAGAAATTTGAGATATTGACTTAAGGTCAATTTCAGGGGCAAGTTTTATTTTGGTTGGGGTCCTAAAATTTCTAGAGCTTGTTCAATGCATTAAATGCTTGATTTTGGAGGAAAAGCTTTGTAGCCATTGTCCACAATCTCTCGACATTGTTCTACACATCAAGAAAATTCTAATAGAATAAAGATCACCTCAATTGGAATTTGTATGAAGTTATGTATCCTAGGAGTTAACCTATGTTGTTGATTACCATGGTATTGAATGGATGTCATGTCAACTCCCATTAATCACCCATGTTAAGCTAGTCATGTGTGTACTTTCAAGAAGATTATGGAGGGTCCAAAACCCTAATCCTAATCATTAGTTGAGATATAGAAATTAACCAAACCTAAACCATGTTAAACATTGTAATGCTAGGAAATGAGGGGGCTTCATTCTTATTGTAATGATTAGTGTTCCATAGTTGAGCAAAATCAATAAGTGAGATATTGGAGTAGAACATATAAAGTAGAAGACACAATAGCAACCATGTATTCATGCATAGTCTTAGTGGTAACTTCATGGCCAGTTCATTTTTATTTATATTGCATTTTCTTATTTGAGAAGAAAACATCAAGGCATAGTCCTCAACTTGTTGGTGTACTTTACCATATTGAATTTAGAAGAGTACATCTTTTGTTGATTATGTGGATGGTGTGGCATTTTTTTCTTTAACTTTTTTTTATTTGCTAAGCTAATAATATTAAAACTTATATAAAATACCATATAAGAAAGAGTCTGTAAATTGTATTGGGATAAAATATTTACATCAAAATGTGATCTTAGTTTCCAATTTTATTTATATTTTTATTTAACCTTAATTTCCAAATTAATAATAAAAATTTATATTTTAAAAATTCTTTCAAAAGTAATTCTTCATTATCCCCTTCCTTTTAAATTTATGTTGTGGAATAAAAACTTTAACCATGATGTTCTTATATTTTTAGTTCTATATATTTTTATTAATTTTTTTTATTTCATTATTTAAAAAAAATTATGACTAATTAAAAAATTTCATTGAATCAAGTCATACTACAAGTCATACTACATGTACATAATAAATTAATGAAACATGCTAACAAAATAAATTTATTGGAATTCTAGAATTTTAAAAAATGGTTCAAATTTATGTTGGAAGTATAAACTTTAACCATGATGCTCTTATATTTTAGTTCTATATTTTCTTACTAATTTTTTTTATTTCATTAATTTAAAAAGTTATGTTTGATTAAAAAATTTCATTCAATCCAATCATACTACATGTACATAATAAATTCATGAAACATGCTAACAAAATAAATTATTGGAATTAAAGAATTTTAAAAAATGGTTCAAATTTATGTTGGGAATAAACTTTAACTATGATGTTTTTATTTTTTAGTTATATATATTTTTATTAATTTTTTTGATTTCATTATTTTAAAAAAAATATGATTGATTAAAAAAATATGATTGATTAAAAAAATTGATTGAATCCAATCATATTATATGTACATAATAAATTTATGAAGCATGCTAACAAAATAAATGATTAGAATTATAGAATTTAAAAAAATGGTTATGTTACACTGCATTTATTCCCAGCGCACCTTCAGGTGTATCCTAGGGAGAGAGGGCCAAGTGTTTTATCAGGAGAGGTGTTATCTAGAAATAGTGGTCATGTTTGGGCCCTTTGGTCATCCTTTAGCAGTACTATGGCTTAATGGCAGTGTTGATTGCCCTTCATTGACGTTTTTTAACCTCAGGGTTGGTGTCCACCCCCCCTAAGGGTTGATCACTGGGTCACATGGCTCCATACCCTGTTTATGTGCTCTGGTGGCCTTTGCTTCAGCTGTGAGACATTTGTCTCCCTTCATAGCCATTTAGGACACCCTCTTGGCCCTTCAGTCAATAGGTTCCTTCTCTCCTTGGCCTTATCTCCTCAAAGGAAAGCCACCCTCCATGCCAAGCCTTTCCATGCTTTGAGAAGGGCGATGAGGGATTTACAACATTCTAGGGGTTAGATGGGGTATAACACCCTCCCTCTAGCTCACTCCAGCCTTTCATTTGGAGTGATTCACTTATTTGAGCATGTTTTGGAACCTATGTGTACAAATATCCTAGTTGGTAGCCTACATTGAGCCTACCTTAGGTTATATTTTATTATTTTATTTTTTAATTTTTAGTTGACATTTTATAATTTCAAATTGACTTATCTTAAGTCATGTAGGCCTGAATATTTTAAAAAGTGAGTGTGAGATCATATAAATAGATCTCCTCACTTTCATTTTAAAGACAAAACTCACGGGATAATACACTATGCACTTGTTTTACCCTTGCTAGGGTTCTTTGGATGAATGTGCTCCTCTTGAGGAAGTTTTTTTTGAATTAATGCAAGTTGTTTTCTGGTAATTCTTTGGTGAAATGTTTTGCTAGGTGATATTTTGATCTGTTGGTTGAAGAAGAGCACAAGGAGGTCAAGATTCTCATCTCTTTTTTTGATTGGTGGTTGATGATGCATATTCAAGTCTAAGTGGTATCCCTAGTGCTGCACTTTTTCCATAGGATAGGTTGTCATTATCCTTATAGTCACCTTAGCAAGTTGAGGCACGTTTCCTTGTGAGGATTCCCTAGGGTTTCTCCTTAGTTTTTCTAGGCTAGTTGCTTGACCTAGGAACCCTTCCTCACTAGGTTATCCATCCTCTCTAGAATCCCTAGGTTGCGTAGGGTTTCCCTTGGTTTTCACACCTTTTCACTTCTAAAAAAACCCTAGTTCTAGGGTTTGTTTAGGATTAGCTTTAGGTTAAATTTAGCTCTGCGATTTTATGTTAGAAACCCTAAAAATAATTTATTTTTTTTGCACTTTCCAGCCTCCCTAAAACCTCGTCCACCTTCCATATAAATTATTCCTAGCCTCTAAATCCCTAAAAACCCTATGACGGAATTATAGGGAACCCTAAAAATACAAAAATTGCAAATTTCTCAAAACTTTCCCTAAAAGGCCCTAAAATAGTCATAATTTTACCCTAAACCAACATTTCTTCTCCCTTCTAACCTTTGTTAGCCTATTTCTTAGATGCGGCCTCCCTCTTTCGTTTCCTCACCCACGGGCTGCTTTCCCTCTACCTCTTGCTTGCACTAGGACTGCTCCTTTTTTTATGTTGTGGTAGGTGCATAACATTTAGTGGTATGCGAATTATTAGTTATTTATTAGCCTTTAATAAATGAAATCAATTTGGAGAAGAAATTCTTAGAAAGGGGGAGTATGTAATGCCCAATTTATGACGTTAAATACTTAATCTCAATGAAGTGAAATATAATCTCAATATAGAATGTTAAACAACTTATTAACATAAAATACAAATCAAGAAAACTAAATTTAATGATCAAAATTTATAATCATGTAATAAAATAGTCAACCGAAGTTGCAGGAGGAGGAAGCGTCAACCGTAGTTGCTGGAGGAGAAATCTGATTTTCCATTTCAATTTGAGAGTGGGTTTGGGGGAACGAGGATGCCATTGCCAACAATGGTGGTTATACAAACTGAAAGAAAGAAATGATAAACTCAGATGCCATGGATGATCGATGCAAAGAGAAGAGAAGTTTGAGAGGAGCGACATATTGTAAGAGATTCCTAACCCTCTGGAAACAACCGTGTATGGACTCCATGCGACATAAGAACCGCGTGATTATTATCTCTTTGGGCTCCACACGGCATAAGAACCGCGTGAATTTTATCTCTTTGCATGTGGGTTCCACACGGCATATTGTCTTGCGTGTAGGAAATTTTAAGGAACGGAGGACCACTTCACAAGGATAATTATGGTATTCCTTGTAAGTTCTAATAATTGTTTCATAAATTTCAAATGCCAACCTCTATTGATGTCTTAAAAAATGACTTGATTCCCGAAGTTCCATAATCCCCAAATAATAAAAAGTGGAAGATTGGAATGTTATGTGACTAATGAGATCCAATATCTATAATTATCTTCAAAAGAGTTAAGTCCCCAACTTATTTAAATGTTAAGAACATGCATGGTATCCCTCTAAACAATATGTGAGACAACACATTTGACAAATAAATGGTTGACTGTTTCAAAATCTACCTAGCACGGTAGACCAAAAAAGGGCCATGAAAATCGTGCTTCATAAGATTATCACTTGTCAATACTATGTTCTTAAAAACTAATCAGCTAAAAAGAGTGATTTCTAGTGGCTCTTCCCACTTCCAAATGTTATTGAACCATTTTTCTTTCGGCATATCATTGTATACAATGATAACCTCATATCCCGATGAACTTGTATCTTATCCTGTTGTAGTATCCCTGTAAAGGACTAGTTGATCCTCCCTATAAATTATCCCAAGGCCACAGTTAATCAATCCTTTGATATATGAATCCTATTAATAAACACCCCTCTCTCATACCAAAATCCTTTGAATGATTCCAATAATTTGTGTCACTCAAACCGACCGCAGGATTGAAGACTTGTGATAGGAACTGAAAACTGTAATTTCCCAAATGTTCAATGGTATCTGAGGATAATTTGTAATTGTCTTCGTCGCCAACATAAGGATCAATCCCAATCATTACTTGGAATTTGTTTCCCACCTTCCAGACTAACCAAGTGCTAAGTAGGGGGAAGGAAGTTAAAACACCCCTCCAAATATTGGATGCATAAGGACTATATACCTTAACACGACAAATCTAGTCCACAACATAAACCCTCTGAATATATTTTGTCATGATGATCATACTCTAAAGTCCCTCACCAAAAATATCCTTCCACAAGCTTTTTGAAGCCAATGCGGGTCCAAAATAGAACAAATGCTTGATGCCCCATCCATCCATCTACTTAGGTAATGAGATCCAAAACCATTTAACAAGATGGTAACCAACCTGCTCTTTGTTCCTCAACCATTAAACAAAATCCCCTATCAAATTTTGGAACCTTGGCCATTGAAAGCCAATACATCGACAAATTTTGAATTACATAAATAACAAGTGTCAGCCTGCCACCCAAGGATAAGAACTGAAAAGCCTAGTTCCTAATTCTCTTCTCCACTTTCCTAAGTAACCCTAACCAGTCTATTGATAAATAATGGTTGGGTTTTATCAGATATCCGAAATATTTTAAACCTGAATTTGTTTGATCTATCTGAAAGGGAAAGAGAGTGGAAACCACTCCAAGTATATCATCATAGAGCCCATGATACAATAAGGATGACTTCTATGAGCTAATATCCATACAAGTCATTGTACAAAACAATTGGATGATGTCCAAGTAAGTCTATCATTCCTCCTCTGTACCATCTCCAAATATAAGAATAACATATACAAAGGGTAGATGACTTATGCATAGGAGCCTTGATATTATGACCCCTTTGATGTCCTCATCGCATTTGGCTTATCCGATAAGTTTGCTTAGACATTCAACTACGATAAAAAAATAGAAAGGGCGAGAGAGGGAACCCCTGGTGAAGTCCCTTGGAACATTTAAAAGAGCCTATAAGAGTGTTGTTGACTAGGACAAAGAAATTAGCAGAGGTGATGCAAACCATAATCCAATTAGCTACCTCTAGACTAATCCCGATTTGAAGAAACACCAGTATCATGAATATGATTGTTACCTTGGTCATAAATAAAGACTTAAAATGATATATTGCAACTGATTCAATTTATTTATGTCTAGTAATATCCATACCCTGACTATTCTTAATTTCCCAAATATTATTCATACTTCTGTGTATAGCAACTACTTTATAAAAAAAAGTAGTGTTCTTGTCCCATTTCTTGAGTCAAATGGGGTGACTCTTGAGACACCATTCCTCCTCCTCCAACTTTAATAGAAGTGATTTCCTACTCTCCAGATATGTCAGCAAGGCCCTATCCAATTCTGAAAAGACTCCAGTCGAATTAGGGACATAACAACTATGAATTTTATCCTATATAGAAACTTGCTCTACTTTTAGGGATTCTTCTTTTTTATTTTTCTACCAAGAGATAACTAACTTCCAAAATTATATCAGTTTATAGGTCAACCCTTGCATTGCAGAGTCATAATGCATGTGAGACAGGGTGAGCCACTTGTCTTTGACCACCTTATTAAATTTCCAATTCTATCAAAGAGTGTTTGAACTTGTAGGGATACTTTAACTTGGGAGTTGAACCTTCAATTTGTAGGAAAATAGAAAGGTGATATGATATAGTTATGTCAACAACACAAGTTTTGTATCTTGCAGTCCTGGATATCACATTCTTAGCTATAATAAATCAGTCCATCCTTTTTCCTCCTTCCATTTGCCAAGTGGGCATTAATAAAGTAGGAAGAGTATTAATTAATTTAGCCTTTAAAAGTACATGGTTAAACCAGCCAGTTAATGGGTTTAGACGAAAATGGGTTCCCCACACTTCATGAGAAGCATGCACCATATTTAAATCACTCCCTAGGATCAAAGAGGGATCCTCCAATATCCCACTATCCAACACCTCATGCCAGACAGTTGTCGTCCTCTGTAAGGTGCGTAGCGATTCATGAACCTAATAGGAATATCAAAATATCTATTGGATCCTTCCAGCAGAATGCCAACACAAGTCAAATGAGGAAAGAACTTATAATCATGAGGGTTTCAAGCTGATGATAGACCCTCAAATAAACCATGGGAATCTACTACTGCACACTCCCACCTGGGAAGAAGCTTCATAAAAACTTCTCGATTCTTGGCACCTGAAACCAATGTGTCCTCAATAAGTATGCTACTTTGTTTTTCCATCTCTAACAACCTATTGAGGGAAAGGAATTTTGGGCTTCCCAAAACCCCTCTGACAATAAGGGTTAAAAAATTTATTAAGAAATTGAGCCACATGGATCATTTGCTATAAGGTCTCATGTAGTAGAAACTGGTCCACCATGAAGATCACCCATTCGACCAATTTTTTCATCCAAACTTAGTGAAAATTGTTGGGAAAGAGACAAACTAGAAGACCCAATACCACCTTTAACTACCCCTTTCTATAATTTTTTTTGCTTCTTCCTAATGGTCTCATTTTGGAATTGTGAGGGACTTGGACTACCTGAATCCAAAACCCCCATGGAAGAGGAAGAAAACGACTGTCAGGGGTTTTTTTGAGTAATTTCCTTAAATGAGGGTGATAAATTATTAGCCTCTTGAAAGGTAACATTTGTATGTCCACTAGTTATTGGCTTTATGACTGAAACAACTTCATAAATCACCTCCTTATAAGATTTAGTAGTATAAACCCCTGTCTTCAATAAAGGAGGAAAGGTTTCCAAACCTGGCATTGTATCTCCTATGGACTTCTTATTCTACCCTTCAAACAAGGGATAGAAAGTGACCTTTGTTTCATTCTCAAGTTCTTCACTTCCCTTATCCATCAATAAAGGAATTAAGGATTCCCTTTCATTCCTAGGAGGATATGCCACTAAGACTTCAATATCTCCTATACCCCCAACAACCTACCTCAAGGAGAAGGACCTAAGTTAAATCACACCTCCACCCTATCTAGAATTTCAACCTCCTCGACACTTAAAGACTCATCAAAAGAGGGAAAGACTGTCTTTAACATACCTGAGAATGACGGCTCTTCCTGTGGATTTTGAGGCCCCAAAGCACACAAATCATAGGAATGTCATCTTTCACAACTACACCAACAACATGATCATTCACAACTACATCAACAACATAATCATTTGTGGAAAGTCATCATCACGGAGAATCATATCTCAACACATCATCATGTCTCATCACATCATCATGATCATCACATCTTGTCGCATCATCATGAGTATCACATCTCATCATATCATCACAAGCATCACATCTCATCGCATCATCACGAGCATCACATCTCTCCGCATCATCACCAATATCACATATTTTGACATCATCACAAGCATCACATCTCATCGCATCATCATGAGCATCGCATCTCGTCACATCATCACACGCATCATATCTCGTCGCATCATCATGACCATTGCATCACAACACATCACATCAGATCATCTCAAGCATCATCATATTGAGCATCACCTGCAATGCTACACATGTAAACATAACAAAACATCCACACTTTAATGCAGAATCACCCATAGCATAAAGAATGTTGGAATCTCATCATCTGCAAATGAACGTAGGACCACAACGTCCGCAAATGAATGCAATACCACAAAGTCCACAAATGAATGCAAGAACACAATGTACACAAATGAATGTAGGAACACAACATTCGCAAATGAATGCAGGAACACAATGTCCACAAATGAATACAAGACCACACTGTCTGCAAATGAATTCAAGGACACAACATCTGCAAATGAATGTAGGACCACAACGTCTGCAAATGAATGTAGGACCACAACATTCACAAATGAATGTAGAACCACAACGTCCATAAATGAATTTTAAACCACAACATCTGCAAATGAATGCCAAACCACAACATCCACAAATGAGTGTTGGACCACATCTCATTGGGATTCCTATTCTAAGATACAACCAACCTTCCTAAGATCTTCCTTCTTGGGATGCCACCAACAATGTTGGGCTCTAACCAAGAAGATAAGACCACACTCTTTGTACAATAACTAGTCCATTTTTATCCTAGATGTACCCATGTAGTGACCAACCCTTTTTCATACTGGAATTACACCTCATACATATTCCACATAGACAACCCTTTTTCATGTGGGATGTGAATACCATTGGGACTCATCACTTCCTCTTGCAATGGACACTGATATGCACACCTCCAAGCCTGTCCCTAAAGTACTCGAAATTAACTCTTTGCATAGGTTCGATTAATACATCGGTTATATGTTCATCTGTTGCAATATATTGGAGCTTGACTACTCCTCTATACACCATATGCTTTGTAGGAAGATCCTATTATCTCTCGCATATATGAGGCCATACTTGATTGTACCCTCCAAGTAGCTCAACATGTGATTTTCTACAACCATGCGAACACATCTCGACTCCACCATGTATTGACACAAAGTGTTCTTCGCAAATCATTTATTCGACCTCGTGTTTGTCAAGTAGATCAACAAACTGATCATCTACCTATAGAATGTGACATCAACTATCTCTAAAGTAGGATCACATAGAGACTCCAAGTTTGATTCCATAGGTGTAGCTATATCCCAACATATAGAACCTATTCAAAACCTCGACTGGATGTTTTCATTGGCTAAGGGAAATCTCCTTTGACTTCTTCCACACCTCTAATCTTGAGAATCATGTCAAGATTCTCAAACTCTAAGATCTATGGTCATCACTCCCTATGAAGTAGAACACAATCCTACCTCTTCATCTTGTCTCTCTGCATCAAGAAATTTTGTACTGGAGTGATAGGTAGCCTCATATGTTGTTAATATTCTATCTATCCATCTACGCCATCTATCAAGGTCAATGTATACCAAGATCCTCCATCTCAAACTTTGTTGGAAATTAGTCTTGCACCCATCTATGACCTTCTCATCCTCTATAGGCTTCCATCTTCAAACTTGTAGCAAAGGCTGAGATCTCCATCACTTTAGGTGATCCTCAAACTTTTCATGTAACTGTATGTGATATCCCATGGGTGTCTTCTGATCCTATACAAGGCCTTCTATATGCATGTGGTTCTATGCTCAATATGCACGTCTACTTCACTAGATAAGTGTGTTTGTTAAATGGAGCACATCTCGCCATAATTGACTCCCTCTTTCTAATAGAGACCACGAACCTTGCTTTATATCTCTTGATGTTTCCATCTATTGCATGCTTGATATTGTAGGTACATTATATCATCCTTTCATTCTTTATTATCGGCTACTTATTTATAGATGAAAGGATCTCTCTACACCTTGGATTAATTTTCTCATGTCCAAGTTGATCTTCTCTTGTATGTGTTCACCTTTGGAGGTGGATCTACAGGTATGTGTGGCTCAGTCATCTCATGGTCATGATGTTCTTCTGAAGTCCCCTCTTCTATAATTGTGCCTTTGATTCTGGGAGCTTCAGGTTCTTCTTCATGTGCTTTATTTGAGTAAAAAAGTCTTCGAGTGTTCTGGTTGAACCGTCGTAACTTGTTCTTTGAAACAAGACTCCTCATTCTTATCTTGCACACAATATTTCCTGCAAGTCAAATTCAATTGCATGATTGAAAATGTATCGTAATTTCCAAATCATATTAATAGTGACAAATTATAATGCATAAAGACATATGTCACACATTCATGCAACTATTTAGATAATACAACATTCATCCATACAATAACTTTCTAGATTCCTTCCATCTCTACCAGGACATTATTAAGAGTGTTCACTATTCCCAATATGTCGACAAACAGGTTTCATTCTAGATAAGTAGAAATGGAATGTTGTATAGAACCATATGCAACTTACCCATCACATGCATATAGCAGTATATTGTTCATCAGTGCAAACATTCTGACATGAAAAATACATTTTCTAAATCTAGGAACATAAATATGTACACAATTGAACAATATCATTTAAGCAACTAGATATGCAGGAAATGACAATTTAAACACTTATCTTTGTTTGTTTGGTAGACTCCCTCTTGATCTTTGTCGCCTTGCAATAATTAATGGAGTCTCTGACAGTGTATTTTTCTCCATCATCTGATTCTAAGGACCTATGTTTGTCCTTATCATGATTGAAAATGCTGATTAAGTCTTCTACAGCATAGATATGAGTGTCCCTTATTCTTCATCAATCACAACTACATCCCTTATTATGTTAATATTTTACAATTCGTTATACCAGAACAAAAGGATCTCTAAAAGAATAACAAGCACAACAGAACAAAAGAGAACATAAAGATTTATCCTGGGAAACCCTCGTGGGGAAGAAAACCTAGCAAAAATTCTTCTATGTAAACTTCAACCAAGTACAGTGTAATACCCAAAGAATAAGACTAGTCTGCTTCCTCTCCTCCAAATGGATTGTTCTTTCTCTCTGTAGCGCAACTACTTGAGTGTTCTTCTTGTCCAAATGAGGGATACACCTCTCATATTTATAGTAATCAAATAAGAGGACTAATAACACAACATGGACAACTCCGCCTTGCTTCCAGGGCCTACATGCCTTAGGAGACTCAAAAATTCATTTTAATAACACTTTTGTTGGTACTTGTCATGTCCCCAATTAAATAATTTCCAAATAAGACTATTTGCAAATAATCTTTCACCAACCTACTAGTTGCATAGGTTGAGACAGAGACATAAATTTTGTAATAATGGGCTATAGGACCCAAAATAACAATAGTTTACCATATTCACATTTAAATGGTTCATGAAGACACTTGGAAGCTTGTGAAGACTTTGGGTGACTAGATTCCCCACACACTTGGCATGATATTCATCCAAATTCGAACACATGGGTAATGTAAAATTATTGGATGGTAATGTGGTTTCAAATATCATATAATGAGCCAAGGAATTCGAATTGGTAAAGGAGGGTAAATCCCATGGAAGATGAAGAGACTAGAAGACAAGGTGTGCCACTTGGAAGGAGATTCTATGCACTCTATGACAACAAATGATGGAAGATTCTATGACAAGTATGACAAATTCAAACCTGGTTGCTAAAATATAAAAAATATCACATGTCAGGGATAAAAGTAGCCACCAAGAGTTTGAATTTGGGATTTAGAGGCATCCATTTGAATTGGGGAAAGAATTGGAGCATGAAGAGGAAGATAAGTGTCATGAGAGTTACTAAACCACTAGGATGAGTTGGAGGAAGCTCATGGAGGGAAATTCCAACTTAGGAGGAATCATGAAGTTAATAAAATTATTTCATGAGGAAGGAGAATAGCATTTTATCATTTTTTAATTGTCCTTTGGCATTTTGGAGAGATTTTTCTTGTCCATTGCATGGTGAGTGTTCACTCTCTCTGCTTGTGAACCAATTTCTAGGGAGTTGGATTACTTGCCTAGTTGGTTGATGGAGAGGAAATTAATACCTATAATAGGAGCTTAATTAATGAGTTTTATTTGCAGGTTGAAGGTCCATACAGTCTAATTCTCATCTATCTCCCCATTCTCTCAGTCCTTCTTCTCGATTTCCCCCACACTCTCATTAGATGGCACACTTGTTAGAGTGATTCTAATGCCTTGCTGAGGATAGTTGATGCCCAAGATTTTATACATAATTAATGGATATTTAATATCATATACACATTATTTTTAAGTCTAAATATCAGAAATATATGTATGAAAGGCTCGCGTTCCCCATGATCTTGAATAACTAGTTTTCATGGATTTGGCTTCAATACTGAAGTAGCTTTATATCAGATTTGTATGAGGACATTTATATGCGTTTTATGATAATGGGGAAGAAATATATGATGTATGGCTCTGTAATATTATGTCCACATGCTCTGTAAGTTGAAATACCAGAAATAAATGTATGAAATGTTTGCATACTCATGCCCTTGTATCACTAGTCTTCATGGATTTTGGCTTCAACCTTGAAGTAGTTTTATACTAGAGTTGTATGAGAGATATTATATGAGTTTGAGGATGTTTTGAAATCCATATATTATTTATTACTCTTTAATTTCATTTCCATAACCTCTGTGGGTCGAAATCCAAGAAACTCATGTGTGAAAAGTTTGCATTCCCATGCCATTGAATCACTAGTTTCCATGACTTTGGATTCAATCTTGGAGGAGTATTGTATCAGATTTGTGGGAGGGTTTTCATTTGAGTTTTATGTTGTTGGGGAAGATATTTTTATTCCATATATTACCACCTTGTTTCATATTACTCTAAGAACCATATATTCTACCTTTCCTATGTTAAAGTCTAGCTAGTAACGCAAATTTCCCTTAAGCAATTTCTATGAAAGTTACCCTACACATGTTGTAGATCATAATCAATTTGCAGAAATTAATAAACATGATTAAGGAAAGTAATTTATGTCTGATAGTCATTCCCATACTCTGTTATTAAATTTTGGAGGGTCGTACTTGATTTGGAGAGCTAGTTTGGCCATCACCCTTGGGGGGGTTTGAACACAATTTCCTAGTAATTTTGGTCTTTTTGTCATTAGCCCCAACAAGTTTGCAGAGGTATAAAGTCTGATACAAAGTATCCATAAAACAAATTTGGATATTTTAAGATTCACCATACCATCTCCTTTCAAATTTGGTACCATTTGGTGAAAGTTGGAACCCTCTAGAGTCATGACTAGTTAAGCTCGAATTTTTCCCAATTTGTGCATTTCTCCAAAATTTCCAAAAAGGGACATTACAATGGTATCAGAGCATGGTACTTGCACCTGTGAATTAAAACCATCCATTTAATAAAAGTTTTCAGAGATTTCTTGGTTTCATAATCGACCCACCAAGCCCAGTTTCCTTCCTCCCCTGCCAAGGGAAGAAGAAATTACAACCAAAGATATCGAAGCATGGTACCAGGGGTATCAAACTTTGAGATGGGATATTCATGAAAGGTATTGTTTCTAGGAGTATCTTCTCAAGTATGGATTTTTATACGATAAGGAAAATGATAACTCATTTAGTAATAATCAGCAATGCACAAGTATGGAGTAGACCAAGGAGCTACCAATTTCTGTGAGTGGTGAATCAGAAAAAGCATTACATCAAGAGGATCGAAAGTCACTCCCAAATGACTTTGAAAAAGATGAGGAAAATTCACATGATAATGAAGAAGAGTACCTTGAAAATATTGAATACCATTATGAAACACATTCTACGGTGGACATGGACCAAAGGGCATCTACTGATGGATGCTTGAACTATGAAGGAGTACCTACTGATGAGTGCTCACAGCTCTATGTTGGTGACACAGAGATCAGATTTGAAAATTTTTCTGCAAGAAAAATTTATCATGAGCATAAAGATGAATACCTTGTAGCAGCTAATGAAGAACCAAGGTCAACTTCCCCGTCACCACTTGAGCTTCAAGAAGTTGATAAAATCAAGAAGAAATAAGAAGAGGAGGTTCCTCAACAAGAACCTCTTTTCCTTGAAGGGTATTTGAAGATGAGTGAAATGAATATCCATGAGGCCCTTATTATCATACTCAATGACACCAAAGCATTGGTATCAAATTATTGTTGAAAATTTTCTTCATTGGAGGAGCCATCCTTCCTTGAAGACATGGAGAAGATTCAAAGAGAAATCTGCACTATCGAAGGTAATTTCATGTATTTGATTTTTGATAGAAACAATTTTGTTGAGATTAATGAATGGTTACATGAAGCATACTTGAATAATAATGAGGATATACATAGGCTCAAAAATAAAAATGAACAACTTCTTAAGAGGTTGCAAGATATTTGTTCTTCCTCCTATGTTTCAGATTTTCATATGGTATATTGCTTGGAGGATTCTCATGACATGAGGGCTCATGAGAGACATGAAAAATTCTAGGTTCTTGATGTGTTTGAAGATGATATTGATGAGAGACATCAATTTTTGTGGTGGAAGAGGAACTTGAGTTGCCTCTTGAAAATTGTTACACACTTTTTGGAGAAGTGCATGATTCCACCACCTTGGAACCAACCCATGGTGAAAGTTTTGCATTTTTAAGGTAGGTGCATAATCCTACCCCTATGGTTCCTTCACATGATGAAAAATTTTCAATTTTTGATCATTTGGGAGAGTTGGTTCTTTCTCCTACATCCTATACTTCCAAATTTTGCAGCATTCATCCTAATGAAGTATGGGTGAAAGGTTTCTTTTTTATAGTGCCACATGAAGAGTATGGAATTTCTATATCTCCTTTTGATGATGATATTATTATAGAACCATATTCTTTACATTTGTAGAAGCATCCATTTTTACATTATGATGATACACATCTCCATGGATGCACCTATGGTATTCACTTATGTCACTTGGAGACTCATGATTTTCCTTGCTCCTTGCCTAGTCCATTTGATGTTGGAGGAACTTCATCCCACACTTGGGTGAATATATATATGATTGAAGAACATTATTGTTGGTAGAAAAATACTCTGTTATTTCATGATGATATACATTTTCATGGGTGTATTGATGATACTTGTTTGAGCCACTTGAAGTCTTCATGTTTTCTTTGCTCCTTATTTGGTTCAGGTTTTGGTGGAGGTTCTTCATTCACTTCGTGGATGAAAGAACACATGGCTTATTATAATGATGCACATTAAATATTTTTGGAGCAGCATTATGGGACATGGGATCCTCACTTTGGAAATTGAACCCAAGAGATAGATCAATTACACTCACAAAATTGCTAATCAAACATGCAAAATTCACACAAAAGCAGACTGAAATCGGAGAATAACTTAATCTTGTATTGAATAAGTGTACATTAGCTAACCATATGAAGTAATAGGATGCTAAAATATATAATTACATGAGATATTCAAAATCACTAGGTTTCTATTCAAGTTGGTCAAAAAGCAGGCTTACTAAAATAAGTCAAATCCCCCATAGGTGCAAAAAGGACTTTCCAAATCCATGAAGATCCTCATGAATTAGATAAATAAAGTGGGAAAGATAATATGTGTTGGAAAGACAACTCATTCATGATTTTTTATGGAGAAAAGGAAGGAGAATGATGTGGTCAAAAAACAAGGCAAGTTCCCCTAGACTAGCTTTTCCTTTATGCCTTAAAACAAATGTAAAGCAAGGCAACTTTCAGAAAATGCAGATATGCGCTTTAAGGAACCATGAATAAAGCAGACATGCTAAATTTGTTTCCAGGATGATTCCAAAGCACTCCATGACCCATTTCAGCAAGTATGACTTATAGGAACATGTAGAAGTCAACTAGCATAGAGAGGGAATCTAGGATTCTAGGAATAAGACAAAAATGATTTAATTAATGTTAAATATGGGTAACTATGGGTTGATTATTCTAAAACCCCCCCTTAATCCTGACTTTGTGATTAAATATCAGAAAATTATAGGGCCTAGAAATAACGCTTAGTCACCCTTTTACATATTGCATGTCCATACAACTACGGAAAGAGGTAAAAACCCAGTGGGAAAATCCTCCCGTAAGCATGGATAGGAAAAAAAAAATTGAAAACCTTGTCATCAATCATTATTCACCACATGATCAGAAATACCTAGTAGTGATTTGAGATTACTGAAGTTCTTCTCACATAATACTTTGGTGAAGATGTTTGCTACTTGTTCTGAAGATGTGTAGTAGAGTAGAGCAATGGTACCATCATGCACAAGCTCACTGATATAGTGCATATGGATCTCAATGTGCTTGGTTCTTTGACTTTGAATTAGATCAGTGGAGATTCGAATGGTGCTTTGATTGTCAGAATATATGACTATTGAAAACTTTGATTCGAAACCACATTCTGCAAGTATTCTCTGCAACCATAAGCATTGAGTAGCTGCATTTACAACTCCTCTATACTCTGCCTATGTAGATGAGAGTGCTATAGCACTTTGCTTCTTACTTGACCAGCTGATTGGTCCTTTTGCAAGAATGAACACATATCTTGAGGTATAATTTCTATCGTTGTCACCTTCCCAATCACTGTTAGTAAATCCAACTAGCTCTAAGTCAAATTTTGCTTTGTAGAAAACCCCATGAGTCCTTGTTCCCTAAACAAAGTTTAGGATCCTCTTGGCTGCTCTCCATTGGATCTCATGAGGTTGATCCATGTATATTGAAGCCACACTGACTGCATAAGATAATTTAGGTTGAGTATGTGTAAGATAAAGAAAACACCTAATCAACTGCCTATACAGTGTATTATTTACCATAGGAGAAGAACCTGCTTCTTCAAGCTTAACTCCTGAAAGGAATGGAGTATTGCTTAGCTTGCAATCTTTCAATATGAACTTGATGATAAAATCCGAAGCATAATTTTACTAATGAACCTTGATTCCATGTTGGGATTGAGTAATTTTGAGACCCAAGAATTGGCTCAACAATCCCAAATCTGTCATAGAAAAGGTATGGTTGATTGCATCCTTCAAGGAGGAAATCTCTTTCTTTAAACTTCCTGTAATCAGAAGGTCATCCACATAGAGAACAATAATCATTAAAGAACCATGAATCAGCTTCAAATATACATTAGGATCAGACTTGCATCGAACAAAACTCAGTGACAGCATAAAGCCATCAATCTTGGCATGCCAAGCCCTGAGGGCTTGCTTGAGCCCATACAATGATTTCTCCAACTTGCACACTAAACATGGATTAGATATAAAACCTTCTGGTTGCTGCATATAAATCTTTTCATTCAGATATCCATTCAGAAAGGCACACTTTACATCCATGTGATGTACCTCCCACTGCTTCGAAGCTGCAATGGCTAGGGAAAGCCTTATGGAGTCCATATTTGTCACTGGTGCAAAGGTCTCATTGTAGTCAATACCATGTACCTGAGAATATCCCTTGGCTACCAATATTGCCTTATATTTCAAAGGTGAACCATCAGCAACAAACTTTGTTTTGAAGACCCACTTACACTTCACTAGCTTTCTCCCTGGGGGAAGATCAACCAGTTCCCATGTGTTGTTCTTCTAGAGCAAGCTGAATTCTTATTTCATGGATGTCTACCATCTTGGATCATGTGATGCATATTCAAATGTCTATGGATCAGAATAAATCATCAAATAACACTTCTCAGCAAAGAGAGGATCTTTCACACAAAGGGCACTCTCAAATTGAGATCTAGTCCTCCTAGTGTCATTAGGATTTCCAGCTAATTCCCCAGCTACATGAATGGTCCTTGCTGCCCACTTTGGTATTGTAGGGCTGTTAGGATATGCAATTAATTCATCATTATCAGACATATCAGAATCAACAAAATCATTATTCTCTTCACTTACAATCAATGGCTGTGGTGGTGAAGAGGACTCTCCAACTTCAACTGTTGCTAAAGGCTCTTATTTGAACTGAAAACTTCTTTCAATGAAAGATTTGTTAGTGCTCAAGTTGATCAGCTTGTAACCTTTTGAATCTGCAGAATACCCAACAAATAGTCACGCTTGGCTTTGGGGTTGCAAAGCCTTCCTCTTTTCAGTTGGAATTCTAGCTCAAGCCTTTGAGCCAAAAATCCTGAAATGGGTCACATATGGCTTGTGCCCTCTCCAAGGTTCAAAAGGAGTCATAACATCAAGATGATTATGTGGCACCCTATTCTGGATACAGGATGCACAGTTTATAGCTTCGGCCCAAAAATTTGGTGGCAAATTTTTAGCCTCCATCATACAAGTTGCCATCTCCTTCAGTGATATGTTCTTTCTCTCGGTAACACCATTTTGTTGTGGTGTGTAAGGGAATGCTGCATCTAGATACATGTATCCTTGCAATACTGGATGAACTCAGACTTGACATACTCACCACCATTGTCATATCTGTGGATCTTGAGTTTCCTCCCAGACTGGTTTTCAACCAAGGCTCTAAAGACTTTGAAAAGGTCAAAAACTTCAGACTTATGCTTTAGGAAGTGAACCCATCAATACCTGGAAAAGTCATCTATGAAGGTGAGTGCATATTTGGCTTGAATCATGGACATATGAGGGAATGGACCAACAATGTCACTGTGGATCAACTCAAGAGGTGCAGAGGTTCTCTCATGACTAGCTCTCTCATACTTGTGCTCTGGGTGTTTTCCTAGGATACAACCTTGACAGACTCCCTTAGAAAACTTGATCTTTGTTAACCCTATGACCATGTCTTTTTCACTCAAATAAGAAAGATACTTGTAGTTAATATGGCCAAATATTTCATGCCAAAGCTTGCTTGCTTCATTAGCATGAGTAAGAAGAGTAGAGGGGTTTGAGTAGGGTAGAAAATGGGAAATATTAACGAGGGTTGTCGACTTCTAGGTTGATAGCATTCTGGAGGGATATATTAATGAGATTGCAGTTGATACTATAACGTCATAAAGTGAAATGGAAAGATTTATTCCAAGAACATCGATGTCTCTATCTGAAATATTTGAAGCCGTGGATAAAAATATCGGCATGTGAAAAAGGGATTCTGAGGATGGAGTTTGACAGATAATTGTGCACAAAGATTCTAGGTAATGTTGCAAAAAATATTTGAATAAAATGGACTAGAGTAAGTTGAAATGTTTCTTGTTGATAGAGAAAATGAGCAAGAAGGTGGACGCCTAAGGAATGGAAGAATATTTTAGTCGAGAAAGAGAAGAAGGACTATGACCAAAAGAGGAAGTTGCAGTGCTATCAGAAGAAGGGACTACGATTTGGCACCACATCTTGACAGAGATTCCTACAAGGAAGAGGAGGAATATTGACTTATATTTGAAGGAGAAGAGGAGGAATTACCAGATCCATATTACTACGGTATACCCATGACCCCACGTACATATCCAGAACCGGAGGTGTAGCAGGGATTTCTCCCTTGCTACAGGGCAGGAATGGCTACCTTGCATCTATAGGACAGAAGGATAGGTTCCTAGTGGTGAAATACAGTAAAAATGGACAGAAACAAAATGAAGAACAGAAAGAAGAGAAATGGTTGGAAACCCCTCTACAAACACTGTTAGGGGTTAGCTCCAGCTACCTGCAAACAACATGTTAGAAACCGAAATACCTGCAAAACAAGTTAGGTAATAAACCTGCAAATAAACCATGGATTAAAAAGCAAAGAAATTACTAAGCAAATACAGAAAATAACAAGCTATACCTTCTCTTTGGGTGGAATGGGCCACCACGCCTTGGCTTGGAGAAGCATCTCTCTTGGATGGGGGAGCTATGGCTCAATGGAGAATGGAGGAGAGGGAGTGTGGGTGGCTTGAGAGACAAAGGGTCTCAAGGCATCCACGGGCAGCATAATAGTATGCAAGGGAGAAGTTTTTTTAGAGTGACCCCCACCCCTCTATTTATAGCTTTTTTGGAGCTTTTTAGGATTTTAAGCCCCTGGTTTCGACTTTAGCCCCTTTTTTGGGCTTTTAGCCCCTTCCGCCCTATCTTTAGCTCCTTTTGGGGTTTTTATCTCCTTTGAGGGATTTTAGCCCCTTTTTGGAGGCTTTAGCCCCTATTACTTAGGCTCTTTTTGGGGGTTTTTAAGCCCTTTTGCTCATTTTTAATCCTTTTTTAGGGTGTGGGGGTCTAATGGGGTGAAATGAGGGTCGTGCATGGGTGTCCTTGGGTGGTGTAGGCCATGTAGAGCTAAGTGAGGGATTTTTTGGGTGAACAGATTACTGCCTGATGTGTGAGGGTAGGAGCTCATCATATGGCCAACGATCATCATAGGATTTGCTATGGAGAGGTGGTGCTTCCGGGGCTGGGGCATGGTGGATTTTGGTTTTTTTATTAATATGGTTCCCATCAATGGGTGAGATACAAATAATGTGTGACATGTATATGGACGAAGCGGGCATCCCCATGCTCGTGACAATGTCAAAAGAATAATGCGATCAATGCTCTAAAATACAAGAGTCTATCATATACAATTGATGATACATAGTGGTTGCCTCAATGTGAGGCTGAATACAATACTGATCTGAAGAACTGCTACATGGGACCCATGGCATTCTCATGGAATGTTATATCTTCATGACTAATGGCTTGCTGGATCTAGAATGGTACATAGCTGTATGGACTCACTGATGGAGAGTCAGAGTCTTTGTGGTACAAGTATGTTGCATCACTCATAAATCTATATAGAAGCTCTGCTGGGGCTTCTGAAAACTGTCTCCAATGCAACCTGGAAATAATAAGGGACATAACCTATTTAGGTCCCTTGAATAGACTCATCAATGTGCTAGAGTCAGGTGACATCCGAGGTCTTTGACCAAATACTGCACAGACCAATACCCTGTATGAAAGTCAATGCTGCGATGATATAGTTGGAGTTGAGCATGTGAAAAACAACCATCCTGAGAGGCACTAAGGACTCCTCTCAAGTGGTCCAAGGAACTCACCAATGAGGTTAATGAAACCAATATGAAAGGACCTCTGGGTCTATCCTCTAGAATATGTGTGTTGTCATCGACAGAGGGAGATCTGCCCTAGGTCAAGGCAATGGTGTTTCCTTGACCAGAAGCGTGAGGGAGAAAACCAAAAGATGTGAGACAATCTGTGGACTGACCCACTGAATGGGGGGGAGGGGATGGAAAGAGTTGAATAGGGGTAGAGGGAGTGTAGTAGACTCAAACTTCCTTTGTTCAGAGTATGACGGTAGGGCAGACCAGGTAGCAAATGAAACTAACTCATGGGAATGGGATCATAGCTGCAATATCGAGAATGTCACTGCAGATGGGAAATACTTGGGGGAGGTGGACACTTTTGATATTGATGGGATCCAAGGAAGACACATTGAAAAGTACTCTAAACAAAGGTGACCCAAAGTGGAAATGCTTCTAAACCATTTTCTGTGGTGTGGTGTCTAGAGACACCGTTGTGGTATGATCTCGTGGATTTTTGTCAAGCCCGAGAAAGTAAATGCTTGATGGTGCTTTCAATTTTAGAGAGTCTAAAAGCACGAAGAAGACTCCAGTGGGGGCTCTTTTTCATTGGTAGTCTCCTGTGCATGAAAAATGATAAAAGTATACATAGGAAAGCTCACCCATCCTTTGGGGGATGAGAGAATTCTTTACCATTGGTAGTCTAATCAGGCCGAACAAGGTTAAACCTATACTGACTGGACGGTCATTCAGATACTTTTACGAGCATGAATGAAACCAAGTTTGCTCGATGATATTTTCTTGATGAGAGGGCTGGAAAAGAGCATAACGACAACCCATGGTGAGATTTTTCATAAAGTTCGGCCCCTCTGCCTGAGAAAGCATAAAAGTATGCAAAGGGGAATGATCTTGGCTTGAATATGTCAAGGTTGTCCTTTCAATTTGATGGTCTACATGGTCTGCAAAAGGAGGTAAACGAGACGATGTAGACACCATTTCCTATACTTTAACGAGCGGGAAAGGAAGCAGCTGCGATCGATGATCTTTTCATTCTTTTAGGAATCAAAAAAGAGATTAAAGGAAACTCTAGTATGGTTAACTGATTACGGTGGCACAGGAGGTGCCCCATGTCGGGACAGTGGACAGTGGTCCAAAGGTTATCCACGTAGTATGGACAGAGCAGGTGGCTCTTAAACATACCAATACATGCACAGGATAGGTCACAGCAAAGGCACGTGAGTCGATGCGGCAGAGGCACACAAACTGAGGTGGCTCTCGAATAGAGGTTAGGAGAGTTGTGTATGAGTTGTGGTGGATGGACTTGACTACATGTGATGTGAGTGCAAGTCCGGGGGTAGTTATATGACAAATACATGCAAGAGAAATAATTCATTGTCTGGACAATGGTCCAGAGATCCGTGTAAAATGTGGTGGATGAAGTAGACAGCTATATGTTACAAAAAAAAATTATGTTCCTTAACGAGCGGTGGCTTGAGAACCCACATGAGTAATGGTAGGAAAGTGTGATGCAAGTAGAGGTCCGCAGACACTTGAATCACCATGTTGTGGCTCATAAATTGAGGTAATTTCTAGGAAGTGGTCCCAAATTTTTTTTGTTAAACATGAGACGATGGTCTCATAAGGAGATAGAGGACAAAATTCTAAAACCAATGGTGGAAACGGCATCTCAAACGGACTCCGTATGGTCCTGTTATGTCGAATGGGAGAAATTAGGTCAAATAGGGCCTATATAAGGGTGGGGACCATTTTGTGAGGTGTCATTGTCACTGTTAACTATGGAGTTGGAGAGATGGGCCCTAAATTTTCATTTGTTGATTTCTCCTGTTCCGACCAATGGTTTTGAGTTCCATTATTTGCAAGTAAGAGCTCTCATCGAATATCTTCTTTTTGGTGGTTTGCTTTCTGCATTTGGTCACCTGGAGGTGTTCCATGAGCCTGCTGGGGTTTCATGGAGCCAAGTCTCACCTTTCGCAGGAAAAAGAGTGACCTGGTCACACCTATGGGGCATTTTTTAGCGACCTGGTCACTTATTTTTCCCAAATAGGTGTGACTTAGCCTCCAAGTGCTATTTTTTTATGAGAGAAGTGGCTGACATCTGTGTTTTGCTTGTGCAGGATGGCTGAGATTAAGTGGTGGGAGAGAGACTGTAAAGACCTCTGGGATGCGTCATTGCGGGATAGGAAGGTGCATGATACATTGGCCCATTTTGTTCTACTAAATTTCATGATGATACCCTTCATGAAGAGCTTGCGTTTGTTGCTGCAAACGCTGGTGAGATTTTGGGATGTTGAGGAGGAGGTCTTCCTCTTCCAAGGCCAGCATATTGAGATCACACTGGTGGATGTGTACTTCCTAACTGGGCTCCCTATGTTGGGAGTTGTTGGTGATATGGTACCAATGCTGTCTCGAGGGGAGACATTGGAGGAGCTATGTGATAGGCACTGTAACGCTACGGCGTATGTGCGTGGCTCCTACATCTTGATGTGTGACATTGAGGACCTATCGACACGAGCGATGGTGACATTACTACTACGTATCTTGGGTTCCACGGGGAGCCACAAGATATCTAGAGGGTAGCTTCAGCTGGTAGACCATGCTATGGGGGGCACATACTATGGGTGGGCCCATATGTATCTTCAGACTGTTCGACATCAACTAAAGAAGTCGAACGCATTTGGAGCAGGATTTTTTTTTGGCTCCTTTCTATGTGCTTTCTTTTTTGAGAAATTACCTACATTGCATCTGCACTGGGCTATGTAGGATAGTGGTCCACGGGAGCCGTACATGTACAGGTGGTGCCAGATGATGATATGAGAGGGTGGCGGTAGAGTGGGCCACTTTTTCATTGAGGAGCTGTTAGAGCAGTGGTGACAGCTTCTAGTGGGGATTGAGGAGTACCCGTATGTGGGTATGAATTATCATGGGGACCCCGAGATGCCCCGACCTGCAGGCTAGGCATAGGGACCAGCTGGTATGTATGTGTGATGTTTTTATGTTCATCTTTATACATAGTGTAGTTGAGCTGGTTGATAGTTGTATGTTGATGTGTGTGGACTGATGATGCCCTTGTTTGTGTATGCAGATATTGGTCCCCGCCCGCCGCCCAGGCATTAGAGGCGGGCGGTTGCTATGGCTCCTGTGGCAGTTCCTACTAGGAACCTTCATAGGCAACGGTGGGAGATGGATGGACTGCTGCCACATCTGGAGCAACTTGCTACTGGAGTCTCTAATGATGGCTGGAAGCATCTGAGCAATGATGTGATTGCTTCCATTCATAGTTTTCCTCCAGAGTGGAATTCTGTGATGAGGAGGATGGCTATGGCATGTGAGCACATTCATCGGGCAGCGAGAGGCGATCTTCCTACAGAGGATGAGTCTTCTGAGGAAGATGATGATACTGAGTCAGATGATGAGTCTGAGTTAGATTAGTAGCCTAGTGGGGCTGTGCCCAGTGCGTTGGTGCACTTAAGAGTTTTTGTGTCGCTATGTATATTCAGCTGAGAAAGCATATGTGGCTTCTCATTTTGTACTAGACATATTTTGGACACGCAACTTATCTATTTATATATATATTTTTGACACACATGGATGCAC
The DNA here is from genome assembly GCA_001517045.1 of Pseudotsuga menziesii. Classification (NCBI taxonomy): domain Eukaryota; kingdom Viridiplantae; phylum Streptophyta; class Pinopsida; order Pinales; family Pinaceae; genus Pseudotsuga; species Pseudotsuga menziesii. The sequence continues at coordinate 112,723 of LPNX010863064.1, read as the reverse complement.
TTTTATGGTTTTATATGTGAGTCTTTTTATGATGATGTGAGATGCAAATGCCTAAATGATGTATTGTTACACTTGTGTGCATATTTTTTGGATATGATTATGCATGATGTTATGGTTGTATGTTTCCTATATGCGATTATGAATGTGCCAATTTAGAATGTCATTAGCCATTTGATCTGCTACACTATTAAGGTTTCTGGGAACATGTGTGAATGTAATGGACTCAAATGTTCTAACCATTTGTTTAGTGCGCAGGAATTTTCTAAAGAGGTAGGGATCACGTACTCGATAGTAGTTGTTCAACTGAGAAACAAGTAGCTGGGAGTCTAAGAAGACATCGATATGATGAATGCCTAACTGGACAGCGGAAGCCAAGAGGTCATTGACCCCATCATACTCAGCCTGGTTTTTGGTCACACTGCCCATGCATATTCCGTCGATATGGATCAACTCGAGTGACGAGGAGTAGATGACCCATGCAGCCGAGGCTAGGTTCGGAGACCATCTGCTTGCTCCACTAGAAAATCCCATGTACCGGTCTGATGTAGGATCCATCTGGAGCAATAGGTGAAATGATACATAAGACTCACTTTTGAAAAAAAATGTGTAAAACTAAAAAGGGAAAGACTATAATACAAGTTGTAGTATTGTCACTCAAAGTGGTGACGTTAAAGGGAAATTCGTTTGGACTTTCAGGGGATCAGTGGTCATTCCTTTGTGTGACACGATGAACCCTAGGAGACAGCCCGTTGGGACACGAAAAACAAACTTGAAAGGGTTCAAGTGGATTTCGTACTTGCGACATTGTAGGAAGACTTGTCATAAGTCGTTTATGTGCTATGCTTGTTTCTGTGACTGTACGATGAGGTTGTCAAGACAAACCAACATGATGTGAGTGAGGTCACGGAAACAGTGTGTCATGGCGTGCTGGAAGGTGGCTCCAGCGTTTTTCAGGCCAAAGGGCATGACTCAATATGTGAATGTGCCCCACGGGGTTGTGAATGCAGTCTTATAATGGTCTTCTTTCCGGATCTGGATTTGGTTATATCCAGAAAATTCGTCTATGAAGGAAAAGGCCTCATGTCCGGTGTATGCATTGATGAAGGGTGTTGGGAAGTTGTCTTTGGGACATGCCCCATTGAGATCATGAAAGTCTGTGCAGATGTGGATGGTACCCTATTTTTTATTCATGGGAACAGGATTAGAAACCCAAGTGGTGTAAGCAATGGGGTAAATGAAGCCGGCTGTTCGCAGCTTCTCTATCTCAGTTTTGACTGCGACCACTTTGGAAGGATGGATGGGTCATTGCTTTTGACATACGAGGGCCACATCGGGCCATGTGTCAATGTGGTGTTTCATGATGGATGGATCTAAGCTGGGCATTTCAGTGTAAGACCAGGCAAAGATGTCGCAGAATTCTTGGAAGAGAGCTTTATAGGTAGTGAGTTCTTTCGGGGACCAGGATGCCCCCAACATGATTTCTTCAACAACCTAGGGATTGGTTGAGATGTTGATTTTGATGGTTGGTGAGATGTTGGCCATGTTCCCTTCTTCAAAGGTGTCTAGTGCTAGGATGGGGTTCTTGAACCAGTCGACTTTCCCATGAATGAAATCTTTGGTTTCCACGAAAAACTGGTCATATTGCGACACAAGTTCTTTGGGGAGGAAGAACGAGCGATGGGGCATGTCGTCCCATGGGTATTTCGGGGTGGTTAAAGCTTCAAGTATCTCCTCATCATTGCGGAAGAAACGAAGAGACAGGTCTGATGGACCGTCGTTGGAGGTGGAGACGAGCGGGTCAGTTGAACTGGAATCTCAGATTCAAGGGAATGCTGATGGAAGTCAGCTAAAGCCATTCGAAACTCAGGCAAGTCTTGGCAATGGTGAGAATAGTGTCCATACAAACTATAGAGGTTGTAAGCATGGTTTGTTCTTAGTGACTTGTTTCTTACTATTGGCGCACTTGGAAGATCAACCACAAGGAGGTTTTCGTTTGTATCCATGGCATCCAAATGTGCGCGGATCATTGGGATCTTAGGGAATTTCTGAGTTGGATGGCCTTATTTCTCACAGATAGTGCAAGGCGGGATCTGCCAAGGTTCTGCAGTAACTTTTGCATTCTTTCCCTTGGCCCTTTTCAGGTGGGGCGATGTGGGTGTGGGTACGATGGCTGGTTTTTGCGAGCTGGATGGAGGATGGGACTCAACCACAATGGGCTGCATGGGTTTTAAGACTACCTGGGGCATTGATGGTTGAGTTGGTGGATCAAGATATAACATGGGAATTCCCAATGTAAACTTGGGTAGGTTTAGGGTGGCTATTACTAGCTTGCTCATGACACCAGGCGGGGGAAAGAGGAAGGGAATTGTATGGAATGGAGAGGAGCCTAGATAACTCCCTGATGGTTGTATGTGGGGGTGAGGTTGTGCTTGCGGCTGTGCATAATGCTGCGGTTGTGGATGATGCTGCTGCTGCTATTGATGTTGCAGCTGCAAACAGTGTTGTGGTTGCGGTTGGGGATGCGACTGGAGTTGTTTTTTGGGTGCAGCGGTGTTGGATGAGAGCATGCACAAGTCCACAATATCGTTTGGTGTTGGTGGTGGTGACACTAAGGGGAAAGGAGCAGTCATGGTGGTATCGTAAAACAACCCAGGGTCCACATTCAACAATGGGGAGGCTGGTATGTTGTCAACCATGGTGTTGACCGCAGGGATAACATTCGCATGTGTGGTAATCCCTTGCAGATCAATGGTGTTGATCATAGGGATAACGTTGGCAGGTGATGTTAGCCCTTTCAGATCGTGATAAGTAAGCTGGTCAACCGTCATGATTTTCCCTTCATGGGGGAACATCATGAGATGGAAGACAATTGATGCGACAACTCTCATGGTGTACATATAACTTCTTCCAAGAAGAAGTGTATATTCCAATTGAGTGTTGACAACCTCTATGTAAATCGAAACTGTCTTCCTGGCTAATGTGATGGGGACATGGGGGAGGATTCCTTGGGCTTTAGTAGGATGGACATCATAAGCCCACAGGGTTGTGGAGGATGGTTGTAGGATTGGGGATCCAAGTTTATTCCAAACTAGGGTAGACATAATGCACGTGGATTCCATCTCATCCACTAGGCATCAGTGCACAACCAAATTCTGGATAGACACTTGGATTTGAAAGGCAATTGTTGATGGCATCCGTGGTTATCCATTCTCTGTGTCGAATGTGATCAATTTGGAGTCAGAGGGATCCATGGCACCAAGGGCGGCTAGTAAGGCTTTCCGCTGCGTTGGGCATGTTTTGAGTACCTCAAGGGTAGACATGGCGGTAGGTGTTTGGGCCAAATCATCCATGATGTTGTAGCTAACAGCAGCTCTAGCCATGGCGTTATTAGCAACCCAGTGTATGGGGGGGCGCGAGAATGGGGGTAACTGAAGAGGTGCATTGACTGTTTTAGAAGTTGATGCTGCTGATGTGTTAGCGGGTTCGGTGTTGGTTCCGTACTGATTTCATCTAGTTTGTATATTGACCTCTTCAGTTGTCATGGCTAGCAGGTGGTGGACACCTATTTTTGCCGTGGGAGGTGCCCTCGAAGCATTGGGATTGGGTTGGGGAGGGGGTACGGTTGCTACCAATCCTTGGACTAGTAATGGGTTTTGAAGCACCATAGGAGGAGGTCCTTGTGGTGCTGGGTTGGTTTGGGCTTGGTCCATTGTGTTGGTGGCATGTTGAACCTCATTCCTAATGGCCTGCTTAGCGCAACCCATGAAGGGACACTCAAATGTGTTGTTCCTGTAAACCTCACAGAGTGTGCATGGTTGGTTTGTATGAAACAGGATGTTGCATCTCGATGCATTTGGTCATGGAGAATTTTGGGATGGTTGGTTTGCTAAGGCATTGTTGGGAGGGTTTGGTTGTTGACCGCCTCCCTGTGGTTGATTGTTGCCTTGGTTCTAGGGTCGGTTATTCTTAGCTTGCCCTTTTTGGTTATTGGGGGCTAGCTGGTTAGGACGGTTTTGTTGTGCAAACACCTATCCCAATGGAGTGGGTGAAGCAAGGGAGGGGTCTTGAACCTCTTGCACTGGTGGCGCATAGTAGATTTGGGTGGGTGGCGGTGCCACAAATTGAGCATTTTTCTCGCGTATTGCTGTGTTGGCCAAGCCAAGGCCTGAGCCTGCTATAGTTTTGCAGGTTGTGTGTAAGAATTTGTGGCTCTGGACTAGGACATCATTCTTGCATAGTCTGGAGTTTGGTTTTGGTAGGCAACACTAGCAGTGTTGCTTGGTTGTGGTGGTACGATAGGTGGTGTTGGACGGTGTTGTGGTTGTTGAGAGACTGAGCCTATGATGCCATCTGCAGAATGGGATGCCCCCAGTGCATCCCGGTAGGAGGTATCCGCATGGGGAGTGTCTGGAATGACAGTGTAAAGGTACCCAGACTGTGCATAGATTAGATCAAATTGTTGGGCTTTCAGTATGGCCTCCTCTTCGGATTGGGGACGTTCGGATGCAACGTCCTTTGCTATGGGTGGGAGCAAGGTTTTGAGAAACCAATCTAGGAAGATCATGTCATCAAGTTGGATCTTACATAGACTACGGCGTCGTCACCACTCATGGATGTGGTTGGTTATGTGAGTTGCAGTGCTCTAGTGGAAAGATAACAAGATCTCACCCCTTCATCATATCTGATGGGGAGTTGGAAATACTGCAGGAACCTGAAAGCGAGGGAGTTGAAATCTGGGTACTTGGCTTGTGGTAGCTCAATGTACCACTTGGTTGCGACACTTGTGAGGGTGTGTTGGAATAGCCTTAGCTTGATCGAATCATCTATGATGTTGTTTGATGAGCACCATTGATGAAACGCCATGATGTGGTTTTGAGGGAACTCCCCTGCCTTCCCTTCAAACTTGGGAATATTTGAGGGTAGTTTGGTTGGCATGGAAGGACATAATGTTTGATGGTGGATAGGGTCATTTTTTAATCGGGACAAATCAGGAAAGTTGAGATGTGCCATGAAAGGGAGGTTTGACCCTAAGTTGATGTAAGATGGGGCCGCCATGTTGTTGGGGTTTGCAGGTAAATAATGCACCTGCATTGCTGGGGGTTTGCATGGCGTCATTGTGGATTGGCTAGTGCCCCCAAGTGTGGTGGGAAGGACAGTGTGGGTGGAAGGGCCACTGCCCCCATGTATGACAAGAGGGGAAGTGTAGGTGGAAGGGCCATTGCCCCCATGTGTGACAGGAGTGGCAGTGTAGGTGGAAGGGCCACCACCCCCATGTGTGACAGGAGGGGCAGTGTATGTGGAAGGGCCACTACCCCCATGTGTTGTAGGTGGGATAGCTTGGTTGGTCACTATGGGTGGTGGCAGCTGACTTATAATAGTTTGCATAACCATTTTGGGGCCACCTGCAGGGTTATTGGTGATAGTTTGTGGTGTGAACATGGGTCCATTAGCAATTGCTATGCCGAAAAATGGATTTGGGCTTGCACCATCCATGGGGCTTGATGGTGTAGTGTGCAGGTTTGGTTCAGACTAATATGGGTCTAAATCTAAATCAGAGGTTGTGTGGCCTTCTGATGGTGTGAGAGGTCATCGAGAATGGTCTCAACAATGTTGGTTCAATGACTCAAATTGTGGTGGTTCGCCTCTTAGGCGTGAGGAAGAGTGTGAGGGATCAATTGTGTTAGATTTGTGTATCAAACTGGTTGAAATGATTTTTTGGACCCCGGTTTCAATGGCTTCCTATTGGCTATAGGTGTTCACTTGGCCACCAAGACTACTAGAAGACAGCACTTGGCTTTTTCCTCATGAGTGTTCTACTCAATCAGTGGGGGTCGTTGCCCATTTCACTTGGCAATTCCTCTCAATGACTAGCTACTTTGGGGTTCTCGTGGTACTCCTCAAAATGAGTTTCTGGGCTGAGCCCAAGTACTTCCCACAGTTAAGGCAGTCAGGGACTTATGTCCTCAAAGACTGCAGATTTTTGACTTAGTGTAAATTTGTAAATTTTAGTGGCTCTCTCAGCGTCATGAACTGAGTTGGGTTTATTTACATGGTATGGTGTGTATGTCTTTCTATTTTTTTTTTATCTGGTGGCTGCAAATGGTTAATGAATATTCCACAGAGTTCATATCATTGTGCATGAAAGTAGTAAATAAACATTTGTAGATAGATACCATTTTTTACCCTGAATTGTGATGGCCTAACTAGGTGACTACCTTACACCTATATTCTTCTTCAATCGGGAGAAGGTGTTGGGCTCTCAACACAATGGGACTAAGCCCATCTATAGATCCACAGGTCACCTCCCAGATGCAAGGTTGGTCAATAGGGAGGACGCTAAGCACCGTGAGAATCCCTCCTTCTCTACCACCTCTACCTTCCAAGTCACCCATTTTTAGTGGTTTTGAAGAATATTGGGTGAAGGGCCTATTACTATACAAGCTGTTCCCTTTGTCTTATCTTAGAATACCCTGAAGGGTGATGACTAGGTAGAGGAGGAAGGGTAAGTAATATTGTTGATTTTAGGTAAGTTTTAGTTGAGCTACATTCATTAACCCATAAATTTTTTTAATATACACTTTGTTCTGTATGGGAAATTGGCATTAACATAAACATAAACAGAAATAAAACAATTATGCTAGATAGAGGCGGTTGAGATGCACTGATAGTCCTTAGTTATTAAAAACCCAATTCTAAGTGACAGATCGCACGTTTCGAGTCAAATGTGGTGATGGGGTCACCAAATTTTTCCAGAAACAGGCGAGGGGGTCGCTAAGATTTTGCAGATAGAAGCGGGCTGTCTTTTTGAAGGGGGTCGCACCTTTTAGCGGTAAAAGGGTGACCTGGTCCCACGGGTGAGGCCCAAATGAGCGACCTGGTCCCCACTTTAGGCCTGATAAGTGCGACCTGCTCCAGAAAGGAAATTTTTTTGACCTCGAGTTAGATCCGGCCGACAGTAACCTATACTGTGGCCAAATGGACACGGATTTGCCTTATGGAGGCTCGACAATAACAAGAAATGTAAATAAACAAGCTTTTAAACTATATTTAACAGAAAAATTAACCTAGGGAACAAACTAAAATAAAACTTGAAATTTTGAAAAATAGACCCAAGGATCCTGTGGGATCGACCTGTATGGTCACCATTTCTATAGCAGGGATTTCTCCCTTGCTACAGGGCAGGAATGGCTACATTTTGTCTATAGGATGGAAGGATAGGTTCCTGGTGGTGAAATATAGTAAAGATGGACAGAAACGAAATAAAGAACAGAAAGAAGAGAAATGGCTGGAAACCCCTCTGCAAACACTGTTAGGGTTTAGATCCAGCTGCCTGCAAACAACATGTTAGAAACCGAAATACCTTCAAAACAAGTTAGGTAATAAACCATGGTTTAGAAAGAAAATAAATTACCACAATAGGATTTGAACCCGAAATCCGACGTCAAAATCCGACATCATCCGACATTTTGCACGAATGTGTCGGATAGCAATCACTGAAAAGAATGCCGATAAAAAAAGATTTATATCGCTGTCGAATATCCAACACATAGGCGTCAGATATCTGACCCATAAAGTGTCAGATAACTGACACTTCAGTGTCGGATCTCTGACAGTCTGTGAACCCAATAGTGTCAGTTATCTGACCCATGCATGTCGGATATCCAACGGGTTGGATAGGTTTTTTTTGTTTTTAAAATTTAAGGTTTACATGATTTTAAATTTATGGTCCCATATTTTCAACGGTAACTATGTTCAAGGTGTCAAATATCCGACCCATGTCCATTATAAATATAAATTGTTTTAAACATTTCAACATGTTTGTTGTAGAAGCAACAGACGATTTGTGAAAATTATTTGTTCCTCGACGGATGTTTTCAAGAATTCTTTTATTCTTCAACGGGCAGTTGTGGGAATTTTCTTTTTCGTCGATAGACAATTTGTCAGGAATTTTTTATTCCTAGACTTCTCTCCATTTGACAAAATGTTGATGCGTGGAACTCGATTTTTTAAGACAACCAATTATATTCATTAACGAAGTTTGTGACAAAATGTCGAATAGATTAAATATTCTGGATCCAAATGAAGACAACCGACAATTGCTTGCTAGACTATGGGATGTAGTGAAATGAAGGGGTGATGGAAAATGTTATTGTCCGTGTACTCAATGCAGGGGTTTAAGATGAGAACAATATTGATCTCAGTAGCCACAAAACATTGCAGGGAACATGGACATGTTGAGGGGGGGAACGAATATCGTCCATTTGTAGGTTTAGCATTATAAAGTTTATTATATTCATTTTTTTTGGTAATTGTATGTATTTTTTTTCATATATTAATGTATATCTATTGATGTTTCCATGTATTTATATTAAAGGAAAGACACCCTATATCATGTCATCGAGAGGAAGTGCTTTTAGAACAAGTTCAGAATCAGGATCATGGAGCGTGTATGTTTAATGGAGAACAAGTGAATGATCCATGGTACAAATACATTGATCCATGATTCATTTAATGTTAGAATGGATGATGACGATGATGTTGATAATGAAAATGATGATAACTTTGATGATGTTTACGATATACCTCTTCTTGATAAGGCATATGAACCCCTTTATGAAGGCTCCAAAACAAATCTTCTCTCTACTATATTGTTGATAATGAACTTGAAGGTTATGAATGGTATTTCAAACATTTCAATCACATGAATTCTAAGGTATCTAAAATAGTCCATCACATATATAGGATCGTGACAAAGTTTACTTGTATTCCTCTAATAATTGTATTGTTAACTCATTATTGATCATCATACGGATGAAGCGTGTTTCGTTAATATTATTTATTTATTACATTAACAATTTTTTTAATTTTTTTGTAGCTTGATAGCTGAATTTTTGTTACCACCATCAAATATTTTACCTCGCACATATTGAGATTTATCTTCCATCATGAAAGAGATTGGAATTCAATATGAAGCAATTCATGCATGCTCTGATGACCATGTTATATATTATAATTAGCATGAATTTGCAACAGAATGTCCGAAATGTCATGTAAGTAGATATCGTATAGATAAAGTAACAAAAAAGGTGCCTCAGAAGGTTCTTTCTTATATTCCCATCATTCCACATTTGCAACGACTGTTCAGGGGCAAAAAAATAACACAATTTATGGATTACCATGCCAGGAATAGAAGTGAAGATGATGTTATCCGAATGCCTACAGATGGTACTACTTTTAGAGATATGGAGGAAAAATGGCCTCATGCAATCTTAGGATTTATTTGGCAGCAGATGGTGTTAATCCATTTGTACAGATGAAATCCATTTACACGGTGTGGCCTATTTTTGTTATCAACAATAACATTCCTCCATGGTTGTCAATAAATAGGGAGCACATAATGTTGTCGATGATTATTCCAGGTTTTATTGACGAAAATTGTTTTACTTATAATGTAGTTGTGGCATCTCATTTGTCATAATATGTATCTTAATTTCATATATATATCTATTATTTTACTCTTCTGCATGGTTTATATATCTTAATGGTTCTCATAATGATATATTTTATATGTACTTCAAATTATGAATCAGGTAAGTTCCAAGTCAAAGATATGAATTTATACATCGAACCTCTTATACATGAGCTACTGAAGTTATGGAATGGAATAACTATGTATGACGTATCTAGACCAATACATCAAAGGTAATTTCAATTCCATGCAATGGTTGTATGGACAATACACGATGCCCCTGGGTTAACTTCATTTTGTGGTTTGTAATTTTAAGTTCCACTTTAATTGCATTTAATGATATGGAGTAGTTAGAATATTTTATATATGAATATATTTGACATAGATGTTCCATATGTAAATATTGTATGTCTTCAGACAAAGGGTAAATTTGCATGTCCAGTTTGTGTTCCTAAGATAAAATCTCGTCATTCAAAAAGCTTAAGAAAAGAGGTGTTTGATGAGTATAGGCATTTCCTCTCTAAGAATCACAGGTATAGAACAAATGAAAGAAATATTTTCAATGGGAAGCAGGATATTGCATTAAAACCACTGAGAATGACACCTCACCTTTGGAAGATGCAATACAATAGAAATCGTCATCATGCTACGTATGGATCATCGTATATGAATTGTTATGTCTTTTAATTTTTATTATGAGTTGTTTGATGTAGTGGCCATATTTGATTTATGATGTAATTTATTAATTGTAAACTAATTGACGATTTCCATCGTGATCATGAAGGCATTAATGGTCCTCCACGAGGAATGAAAAGTTATCCTATTCAATTCAGTAGGTTTCCCTACTATGAGCACCTACAAATTGCTCATTTGTTTGATACAATGCATATTGGAAAGAATGTTACTGAAACCTTATGGCGACTACTAGAGCTAAGGAGGGAGAAAGATAAAGTTGTGAAAGTGTGCAAAGACATTCAAGAAAGCAACCATGCAATGAACGACGTCATCCAATTTCATACCAATGGAGAACAAGTTAATATAAACTCAATTCCATGGATTTTTATGGAGCAACAAAGCAATGTTGTCAAAGAAGTAATGTGAAAAATTAAATTTCCCACCGAATTTTGTGCAAACTTGAAGAATATCATAACTAAAAAAGGTGATTTTGCGGGGATCAAAACACATGATTGGCATGCCTTCATCAAGGTAATTATTATTGTTATGTCCATATAATTTTTTCTTGTTTGTATACTCTTTGTTTAATAAATGGTGTGGTTTGTATATTGATACAGTATGTTCTACCTCTCTCCCCCGGACAACTTCGACAACATTTTCAAACAAGTTATATATAATCTTGGTAAATACATGAGGTAACTAGCGATTACTTAAATGTGCTTAGTGTTTCTTTAATTCTCTGTATGATAATTTATATTTGTTTTTTTTTGTCCACTATTTCAGCATATATTGTAATTTAATGTTTATTTTTGTTAAATATCATTATTGGTTTGCATCACTAGTAGATGGTTGACATCTAAAGAAAGCCATAAAGAAGATATAAAGTATTGGAGGAGAGAAATTACTCATCTCATGTGTGAAATGTAGAAGCATCTACCATTGGCATTTTTCAATGCACAGGAACACTACCTCATACACCAAGTTGAGGAGATTGAGTTGTGTGGACCTGTGCACTCAAGGTCCATGTGGATGGTTGAGAGGCACTTGAAATTTATGAAGGGTTTGGTGAGACAACGAGCACATGCGGAGGGTTCTATGATGGAAGGATATACGATATACCAAAACATGTTGTATGTTAGTGAATATCTTCCTATTTTGTTAGTCAAAGCTCAATTTATGTCACATTTGTGATCCAGACTCCAATAACAAATTTGAAGGGGAGCAACTGAAGGGGAAAGGTAGATTGAGGAAGTTGAAAGGTAATTATTAGCTAGTGGATGTTTATTATATCCTTCATATTCTAATTGTATTTTCTAGTCATAATTGCTTCAATTAAGAGCATATATGTCTTTGTTCAGGAGATTTACACCTTTCTTTCATTTTAATGGATATTGTCATTAAACAGTTGGTTGAGAATGGGATTCAATTCATTTATACATCGCAAACAATCTTGACTAGATGAAGGTATGGATTGAACGATGTGCATAATCGAGTCATGGAATATCATGGGAAGGTGTGGCTTCATTGGTAAAAGCAGCACAACGCAATGGAGATAACAATCTAACAGAAAGGGAAGTCGATTTGGCATATGGTGTAAAAGATAAAATGGCAAGCATATAATTAATCAAATATCCCTCTAAATCTTTAATTTTGCAAATTACTTTTTGACGTACATGTTCTTATTTTCCATGTATTGTTGCATAAGGACTGAATGGTTGTGTAATATTTTCGTGTATTGCTTATTGTAGGTAAAACACCATAAGGATATGGTCTGCAATGGAGGTATATATCAGATCAAAAAATTGGATGAAATAAAGAAAACATCAGATTCTGGGGTTTCGGCTGTCTTTGAGGTTACCAATGTTTCATCTAGAACTGACAGACATCCAAAAGTCTTAGAAAATCGAAACTATGGGTATTTGGAAGATATTATACAGTGTGACTTTAAATCCTTTAAGGTAGTTCTATTCGTTGTGAAATGGTATAGGTTACGATTGAATCAACATGATCCCGATAGAACTATTATTGAACATGATAATGGATTTACCATGGTAAACACAAGGTTTTTTGAGCCAGGAATGGAGCCCTATGTTCTTCCAAGCCAATGTGAAAAAGTATTTTACTCAGAGGTTCCAGGTAAAGCGGGCTAGTTGTTTGTTGTGAGACACGATCCAAGGGGAAGGCCGGTAAAGTATAACCTAGATGATGGTAATGAATAGGGTTCTCTGGAAGAAGAATATGATGATGAAGAGCATGATCAACTTGAGTTAGCTGACGATGATGATCCAATAGAAGATGTCGAAGAAATAGTTGAATTAGATGATGTAGCAGACAATGCCGATGAATATTATTTCGACGATGACATAATGAGCGTAACTAATGATGATGATGATGATGATATGGACAATCCTTACAATGTTGACTATGTATCTGATGATACAGATGATGACATGGATGAAGAAGATGATGAAATATATTGAAAGGTAAATATTTAATTAGAACTATTATTTTATCTTATTTAAAAAAAAGAGTTACTAACATCATCACCATCACCATCATCTTCATCATATTCATCATCATCATCATCTTCATCATCATCATCATCATCATCATCATTTTCATCGTCAACATCAACATCATAATCATCATCATCATCAACATCTTCATCATAATCATCTTCATCATCATCATGGTCTTCATCATCATCGTCATCATCATCACATATCATCATCTTCATCATTTTCATCGTCATCATCACACACCATCATCATCATCTTCATCATCATTGGCATCATCATCATCGTCTTCACTATCAACATCATCATCTTCTTCTTCATCATCATCATCATCGTCATCCTCATGATGATGATAATCATCACCATCATCATCATCAAGATCATCATCATCATCATAATCATGATCATCGTCATAATCATAATAATCATCTTCATCAGCATCATAATCATCATCATCATCATAAACATCATCATCATCATCATTGTCATCGTCGACATCATCATTATCATCATCTTCATCAACATCATAATCATCACCATCATCATCAACATCATCATCATCATCTTCATCATCATCTTCATCATCATCTTCATCATCATCTTCATCATCATCGTCATCATTATCATCGTCATCTTCATGATGATGATAATCATCACTATCATCATTGTCATCGTCAACATCAACATCTTAATATTTATCATCGTGATCATCATCATCATCATCATTTTCATAGTCGACATCAACATCATAATCATCATCATCACCATCAACATCTTCATCATCATCATTTTCATTGTCATCATCATCATCATCATGGTCTTCATCATCATCGTCATCATCATCACACATCATCATCTTCATCATCATTGTTGTCATCATCACACATCATCATCTTCTTCATCATCGTCATCATCATCATTGTCGTCACGATCAACATCATCATCATCGTCATCCTCATGATGATGATAATCATCATCATCATCATAATCATGATCATCGTCCTAATCATAACCATCGTCTTCATCAGCATCATAATCATCATCAACAACAACATCATCATAATCATCATTGTCATCGTTGACATCAACATCATAATCTTCATCATCGTCATCATTTTCATAGTCGGCATCAACATCATCAACATCTTCATCATCATCGTCTTTGTCATCATCATGGTCTTCATCATCGTCGTCGTCGTCATCACACATCCTCATCTTCATCGTCACCGTCGTCATCATCACACATCATCATCTTCATCGTCATCATCATAAGGCAATCGTCATCTTCATCATCATTGTCTTCATGATCATCATCACCATGTACATCTTATTCATCATTTTCATCGTCGAAATCAACATCATAATCATCATCATCATCATCAACATTTTCATCATCATCATCTTCATCGTCATCATCATCATTATCATGGTCTTCATCATCATCGTCACCATCATCACACATCATCATCTTCATCGTCGTCTTCGTCATCATGACACATCATCCTCTTCATCGTCATCGTCGTAAGGAAATCATCATCATTGTTGTCTTCATGATCATCATCAACATGCGCATCATCTTCATCATCATCATCGTCATCATCACCATCTTCCTCATGATGATGATACTCATCATCAACATCATCATCACCGTCATCATCATCTTCATCATCATGGTCATCATCATCGTTGTTATCCTCATGATCATGATCATCATCATCATCATCATCATCATCATCGTCATCATCATCGTCGTCGTCATGATCAACATCATCATCATCATCGTCATCATCATCGTCATCCTCATGATGATGATAATCATCATCATCATCATCAAGATCATCATCATCATCATAATCATGATCATCGTCATAATCATAATCATTGTATTCATCAGCATCATCATCATTGTCATCGTCTTCATCAACATCATAATCATCACCATCATCATCAACATCATCATCATCATCTTCATCATCATCATTATCATCGTCGACATCAACATCATAATCTTCATTATCGTCATCATCATCATCATCATCATCATCATTATCATCTTCATCATCGTCATCATTATTATCATTGTCATTCTCATGATGATGATAATCTTCATCATCATCATCAAGATCATCATCATCATCATCAGGATCATCATCATCATCATCATCATCGTCGTCGTCATCAACATCATCATCATCATCAACAACATCATCAACATCATCATCATCGTCATCAACATCATCATCATTGTCATCATCGACATGAACATCATAATAATCATCATCATCATCATCATCATCATCATCATCATCACCATGCTCACATGCTCAACTTTTCAATCATCCTTCAAAGCTATATTTTCATTTATCCAAGATAGGGATGTGTCATTATGTAGATGGTTCTTCCCTCATTAATGTGAAGGTTCTTTATTCAATTTAGGATGTTTTTCTTCCTCTTAGGTTTGCATCTCTCTATTGAACATATATTTGGGACCCATAGTTCTAGAAGTCGAGGAATCTATTAGATATAAGAAGTATTTCAAGGATACAAAAAATTCCTTTCATTTTATTGGCTATATCAAACAATTTCCTTCTCATCACTTTTTGATTCAAATTAGGTTTGCTAGTATTATGCATTTTTTTGGAAATTAATATTTGAATTAAACTAAGTTTTACTTATGATGATGATGACGTTGATGAAGATGATGGTGATCATCAGCATTGCCATCATCATCACAGTCATCATCACCATCACCATCATCATCATGAGGATGATGATGATGGTGGTGATGACGATGATGGTGAAGATGACGATGATGAGGAGGATGACATTGATGATGATGATGATGATGATGAGGGTCCTGATAATGAAGATAACGATGTTGAAGAAAATGATGACAATGATGATGATGGTGATGATGGTGATCATTGCCATCATCATCATCATCATCATCATCATCATCATCATCGTCGTCGTCGTCGTCGCCGTCATCATCACCACTACCATCATCATGATGATGAAGATGACGACGATGGCGATGATGATGATGATGAGGGTCATGATAATGAAGACCATGATGTTGAAGATGACGACAACAATGATGACGATGATGATGATAATGATCATGATGACGAAGATGATGATGATCAACATAACGATAATGATTAGGTGAGATTGTAGGGATTACCTGAGATTGCCATCATCATCTTCATCTTCAGGGGTTTCGTTGTAGGGATTAGGTGATATCGCCATCATCATCATCATCATATTATAATAAAAAATATTATTCCTAAGTTAAAAATACATATACTAAAAAATACATATAGCTAAGTTAAAAATACTATACCTAATGAAAAAATACTATTATGGCAATTTATATAATATAAAATAACATATAATAAAAATAAAATACATATAATATAAAATAATATATAATAAAATAAAAATACATATAATATATAATAATATATAATAAAAAATGAATAGTGTATTTGGACATTGTCGCGACTCATTTTGGACAGTTCAATTTGGAGGTTTTTGTGAATTTGGGAGTAGGTCTGGTGGAGCTCACGGTTGATAATTGGAGCTCATGGTTGAGAATTGGAGCTGACGGTTCAAATTTGGAGCACAAGGTTCACGTTTTGGAGTTCACGGTTTTAATTTGGAGCTCATGGCTCAACGGGTAAGCATCATGACCTCCTTTTTTTGGGCATGCTGTGACAAAGGTTTTTGGGCATGCTATGACAAGGGTTTTTGGGCATCCTGTGACAAGGGTTTTTGGGTGACAAGGGGTTTTTGTGCGCGCTGTGATGTTTGCTCCTTTCCGTCGATCTCAAAAAGTAGCAGTCCAATATTGACTTTCCTTAAGGGGGAGGGGACCCTATGCTATATAATTTGATACCATCAACCGCTCACTTTGGCAAGCTGCTATGGCACCTCAAACTCATAAACCTGTTTCCCAATAACCAGGGTTGGGGTTTACCATCAGCACCCCTATTGGTCATTCCATTCCTTAACATGCGGAACCGGAGCCTGAAATTCTGGCCTTAGAAGAGTTAGATAATGAGTGTTTTCTTAGAACATGGCTCGATCAATATGCTCGTAAGTAAGTAAACAACATGCTCGTAATCTTGCTTCTTCTAGGGAAATTTCATCGAAATGTATGGCTCATATAGTGCTGTGATGTTTGCTTTTTTTTTCAAAGAAAAAAAGCATAATTTTATTTCATTCGTAGAGAGACAAAATTACATTTTGTAGATATGCAATGCATATTTGTAACCATAGTTGAAATCCCATACAAAACAAAAGTCTATAAACACTGCCCAAACCCATTCACCGGATGATAATTCACCCCATCTATCCACAAAAATAGAAACATAGAACAATTTCATGGTACCAAGTTCGTTTCATGAGAACATCAAGCTAAAATAGCCCATATAGCTAGCAGAATAGTAACGGAAATATCATAAAACTGTCATATCCAACAATTCACAAACATAGAAATCAATACTGTCCAAAAAAAAGAGCGAACATTCGGCTCCAAGCCATAGCTCAGCAGCGAAGTCTCATAACATCTCTGTGTTGTTTGTTGTGTATTCCAAACTGGACAGGGGAAACACATGGATTACCAACATGAGGGAAATCCATTGAATATGCTAATGCTTGGACTATAATAGACCAAGGAGATGTACTTGAAAGACTTTCCTTGACATGTTGATTTCACTGTTAAGTTGAACCTAAATGAAAAACACAGAGGAGCACTAAGCAAGCTACAACGCTTTGTAGGAAATCAAATGAGTATAGATATAATGATGTTAGTTCCTGGAGATCCTATAGAGTGGATGCTTGGTTGCTCTATAGGTTCCTCATTAGATGCTTCACTAGATGAATCATATATGGGGTCCCCAAAACTATGATTATTGATTTCAAATATAACATCCAAATCTTCATGAAATGGATAAATGCATGCATTTTCCATCTCATCATCAAACAAGGGTTTGCCTACAAAATATTCCTCATCAGAATCTCAACAATATGGACCATCTAATTCAGATTCTTTGGATGAGGTAATATAATAGGAGAATGGGTTCTTTCATAACTAACAACCCAAAGGGTCTCTGTCTATATTGCCTGCTTCTTCACCAACTTCATCCATCCTTATCAGCTTTCAAACATGGATTTTCTTCGTTGTGCATGCATTTACATTGATCAGCTAATGACAGACCCAATTTGACAATTTCAGCTAACCCGCATTTGACCCATATTGGTTGATATGGATTCTGAAGTCTGTCCAGTTTGAGCGTTACAATTAGTGGACGAACCCATCACATTTTGTTTCGCATTCAAATTGGTTTGATTGTTTTTATGTGAGTTATCTCAACAATCGGTTCCCAAATAAGCTATTAAGCCGACTCTACCCAAATTCGATGCTTAAGGGAGGTTTAGAGAAGATCATTGAAGATCATTATAAAATCCCTAGGCTAGAAAGAAACTCGAACCTAACCCAGTATTTTCCAAATTGTAGCGACAACAGGGGTTTGCCAGAATTCCACCAAATGTTATGGATTTCTTCTTTAAGGTGTTTTATTATAGAAACCTTATATTAGAAAGCAACTTTCCATGAGGACAGAGTTCAAGAACTCTGTCCACATGAACTATATCTCACAAAAGATAACAAGTGTTCAGCTAAGCAACGGTGACGACTCGTGGTATTATGCCTCACAAGTTTGAGATGTTGCAAACCCATGAAACATAATACCATGAGTCATCCCCATTATTAGAGAACACTTGTTATCTATTTTAGAGTTAGTGAATTGAAAGTGGCTAAGTCAACGCAAAAAAGAAAGGTAATAAGTTTGACTAAATAAATTGTTTTGATTATTGTACCTACATCTTCCGCTACATGCATTGCTTGCATGCCTCACCTATATTGACGTACTATCAACATTATTATTATTGGTATGTGTACCTTCTCTCAATGACAGTCTTAGTTTAGGTATGTATTGAGGTTTATACCACATATTTGCTAGTGTATGCATCCAATACTTGCTAGTTACTTGATCACTATCAGGGAACAAATTCCGCTCTATCATGTTAACCTTACTTCATCCAGCTAAAATCAGTTCACATATTTAGAGAACACAATACTAAGGCTGATATCTTATCCAAAGAAGCATTAACCTTGGCCTCAGGCCATTTTCAGTTTACTGAATTCATTGATGGTGAATGTACTGATCAGGGCACTTTCCAGCTTGTCTAGCCCTTAGCACTTGAGTCTTTTATGTGTTGTTGCTATTGACATCCTTTGGATGATTGAGGTGGATGATCCCCTCATATTACTGATCTCTCTTGTTTAATGCTTCTTTGGATTAGCTACTTTAGTATTAGACTTGAATTCTCTGTCTGTTGAAGGTTAGTTATGTGGATGTAGTCAAGATTCCTAGATTATAGGTGTTACCTTTGAAATTTTTTCCAGTATTCCTGTGAAGCTGATCAATTTTCATTTGTCTACTGATGATGAACATAGCTGTATCTATTCCATGTGCTCAGCAATTGCTGAAGTTGTAACTAAGTTACCTTTGATTTCAATGAAATAACAAGGAACTGATATTTTCCCTTGGAAAAAAAAAAGTTACTTGATCACTAATATCAATTGATATTCCATCACTCTTATGGGTCCAAAAATAGTGGAGATTGGCATCCTAAGGTTGGAATTTAGCATCCTAAGAAACGTTCAAAATTGAAACCTACACAGCCCTTCCAAAGGGTTCTATCCCTTCCCAGAAGTGTAAAGTTAAAATTTCCCTTCAAAAAAAATTTAAAATTTGAATTTTACCCTTCCAATAAAGAATGGTATAATTTATATCAACATTTCAAAAGAAGAGCAACATTTGAAATTACCCATTCATATAAATATCTCAAGATGTTGAAACTCTTATGCTATAAAGTTCAACTCATCATTCAAAATATTGTAAATATGATAAATTATAATCACTTACTCACTCATGTCATGCACTTGGTGCTTAGTTGTTGAAGATGGCCAATAATCATTAATGACTACGAGGCACTAGCCATCGAGATGTTAATCTGACTCCCAAGTCACTTGGGGCTGTAATCTAAAGTGTGACAATGTGTTATCAACTACTAGGCCTGAAACAAGCTCCATCATTTGTGCCTAATACCTTATATGTGAACCTCGCTACCAATGTCCACTTTTTTTTCGTCAAAATGAAATTCAAAAGGTAGGTTTGAAAAGTCCTCCTCTATAAGAATTCATTTCTTGCATTAATATCATGGACTCACAACAACTATAAAGAACACTTGATGTCATGCAAATACAAATAATTTCATGTAGCTAGGATCACAAATTGTGCAGAAATTGAGTTATGCATTGCTATAGAGATGTGTCATTGGGAACACGATATGGAGAAAAAATGGTTTTTAATAAAATTAAAAAAACAAATTTTTGCCCAAGAATAGTCTTCAGTTTGATGAGTTGCATGATCGTGATGTTATCTCCCTCCGTCCTTCCAAACATTTGTGGTTTCTCACGACATTTGTCCTCAGCGCTACCAAAATAGTTATTACCATTATGATTGCAAGGCATTCATTGAAGGTGAAGTCCATAATTTTAGGTCTTCTTCTTGATTATCATGCCTTTTGGTAAGACAATAAAGAGGGTAGTGGCAAGCATCAGCATGGAAAACTGTCTCAACATAGAGGTTATACACATTAATTTTTTTCATTAAATAATTTAAATTCCTACCCATGACTATGGATTCAGTGAATCATGGACTATTACAAAATAGAACAAATTTTAGAGCCACCAGCACTTAACTACTCACACCTATAACTTTCTGAAATCAACCATTAATAAACTTCTTTTGGTATTCTGGTTCAATCTAAACCGCTGATCGTTAGACTCATACATGTAATGAGTTGCAAGGATTCAATTGACTTAGGCCCCTCCATCACATATATGCATGCTTTCACAACAAGCGCTTTAAAAAGAATATTTGGTTTTTGCATTTTTTTGTGTGAAAGGGTTTGGTTAATTTATAATTGTCCATTAAAGTACAATTATTTATATCACCCTTCATATCTGAAGGGCTTAGAGAATAGATGCCTTTCCAATTGAAATTAAGACCCACCCTTCAAATTTGATCATTGATCCTCAGGAGCACTAAGCAAGCTACAACACTTTGTAGTAAATTGAATGAGTAGAGATATAATGTCTTTAGATGACCTTTGTGGTGTAGACAGTTCGTTAGCTTTAGAATTATTCCCTGGTGTGAGTGATATTTGACGTTTCCTTGCCCTTTTTCCATCTCTTGGTTTCATCAAATCATTGAGGAAGGCATGATATAGTTAATTTAAGAGCCTTTTGGTTGTAGGTTACCACTGGGAAATATGCCTCTAAAGTGCTGACTTATGCACTTCAAAGTAGCACAGATGTTAAAACATCCACTCTACAGGATCTCCAAGAACTCAACATCATTATTTGTCCATTACTGTAAAGGAATTGTACTAGAAGATTTGCGATGACTTGTTGATTTCATGGAGAAGTTGAACAAAACAGAGAGGAGACTAAGCAAGCTACAACAATTTGACGCACACAAAAAGTGTTGTAGCTTGCTTAGTGCTCCTCGTTGTTTCTCATTTAGGTTCAACTAAATAGTAAAATCAACAAGAACAGGCAAATCTTCTAGTACATATCCTTTATACTAATGGAAAAATAATGATGTTAGTTCTCTGGAGATCCTGTAGAGTGGATGTAAATGTTGGCTCAAACTCATACATGGGTTTGCATTAGTGTCCAACCAAGGTGGTCTATTATATTCCAAGCATTAGCATATTCAATGGCTTTCCCTCATGTTGGTAATCCAAGCATTAGCATATTCAATGGCTTTCTCAAAGCCTATTTTCTGTTGTTCGTCACTTTTCATAGGGATATTCATGCCCATAACTTCCTTGTAACCCTCCAATTTGGCCCAAATTTAGAGGTACGCATGTTCGGTGATGGATAAGTGCACAAGGGTGCCCAACATGGTGAAATAGGGTTGCTTCATACTCTTTTTTACTGCCAAACAGGTTTGTTTGTGCCCAGAATTCATGTGGATGCTGCTATAAGGCATATGAATGATATTTTAGGGTCGCTTTCACCCACAAATTTCTCATTTTCACAGCCAAAATTGCAAAGACCTCCTCCTATTTCCATTGATCATCATCTTTTATTGCTGCAATGTGCCCAGATCTGAAAGTTGGCCTAATTATAGCTGATTTGAGATGCTTTACTGTTTGTTGTGACCTTCAGAATGCTCCCAAAGTGCTCAGATTTGTCCCTTTGATGCTCATACTTGATTCTAGAGTTTTTTATTCCCATAAGACTGCCCAACATTGATCCTAGTGTGACATTGAAAATACCAAGTTTGTTCTTCATCATCAGCTTTAGAATCAAAAAATATTATAGAATGATATAAATGTATTTAAAACATACTTTTCATTCCTGAACGTGCCAAGCAGCAGATCTGGAAATGTTCGCTCTTCGCCACCATGGATTATATATATATATATATATATATATAGATATAGATATATATATATGATCATTGTAGGTTACCACTGGGAAATATGCCTCTGAAGTGTTGGCTTATGAACTTCAGAGTAGCACAGAGGTTAAAACATCCACTCTACAGGATCTCCAATAACTCAACATCATTATTTGTCCATTACTGTAAAGGAATTGTACTAGAATATTTGCGAGGACTTGTTGATATCACGGAGAAGTTGAATGAAACAGAGAGGAGATTAAGCAAGCTACAACACTTTGACACATGTGCACATTGACGCGCATGAAAAGTGTTGTATCTTTCTTAGTGCTCCTCTTTGTTTCTCATTTAGGTTCAACTAAATAGTAAAATAAACAAGTACAGGCAAATCTTCTAGTACATCTCCTTTATACTAATGGAAAAATAATGATGTTAGTTCTCTGGAGATCCTGTAGAGTGGATGTAAATGTTGGCTCAAACTCATACACGCATTTGCATAGAGGTTAAAACATCCACTCTATAGAGTAGCATAGAGGTTAAAACATCCACTCTATAAGATCTCCAAGAACTCAACATCATTATTTTTCCATTACTGTAAAGTGCTCAGATTTGTCCCTTTGATGCTCATACTTGATTCTAGAGTTGTTTATGTCCATAGGACTGCCCAACATTGCTCCTAGTGTGACATTGAAAATACCAAGTTTGTTCTTCATCATCAGCTTTAGAATCAAAAAATATTATAGAATGATATAAATGTATTTAAAACATACTTTTCATTCCTGAACGTGCCAAGCAGCAGATCTGGAAATGTTCGCTCTTCGCCACCATGGATTATATATATATATATATATATATATAGATATAGATATATATATATGATCATTGTAGGTTACCACTGGGAAATATGCCTCTGAAGTGTTGGCTTATGAACTTCAGAGTAGCACAGAGGTTAAAACATCCACTCTACAGGATCTCCAAGAACTCAACATCATTATTTGTCCATTACTGTGAAGTGCTCAAATTTGTCCCTTTGATGCTCATACTTGATTCTAGAGTTGTTTATGTGCATAGGACTGCCCAACATTGCTCCTAGTGTGACATTGAAAATACCAAGTTTGTTCTGTAAGCCCTAAATAGGGACAATTCACCTTGGCGTACTGGTTTATTGTTAGAGGAAGGCCTTCTCCCATTATTTGAGGAACATTCACCCTTGGAGACACATGCATAAGGGCAGTGTTCAACCCTACCAAAGGAGAAAGTGATCATTTAAAGCATGCTTACACTATTTTATACACCATTTCATGAGATATATTACAAGCTTGGAGGTTACTCATTGAGCTGGTCCACTTGGAAGGTTGTTCACATGGTTCATGCCCTATTTTGTGAAGAACGTTTTTGTATTTGGGGGCTGCTTTATAGATTGACTATTGTGCACATGGGTGGCATCTAGGGCCTACAAAGCAAGTTGTGTTTTACTCCAAATAGTGTTATGATGTATAGGAATCCTACAAAGCTAATTCACTCGACAATGAAGTAGGTTTAGAGTATAGATGTTTATATTTCTAGGTTTTTTTTTTTTGAATTGAAGTGGCATGTGTGTGACCTGTGCATTCCCACATTCACTTGGTCAATTTAGTATGGATTGGGATGAATTGACCATTTTGTTACTGATCCATTCAGTCATACCCTGATTTTCTTGGTTCGGTACCAAACTTGTCACTCCAATCGTTTCAAAGCCCAAGTCAGTTTGGTTGACTTAGCCACCTCGATAGAAAAATACTTGATTAAATCTGCAACTATTATTGTTGAAAAGGAGGTAGGTCAGTAAAAGGAAAAGGAAATGCAAGCAATAAGTGAGAATGGAGAATTGTATGTAACTAAAAGAGGGACATACATAAGAATTCTTAGGGCATACATAAATTTTTGCATACAATCCCATTCGTATCATAAATTATGGGAGAGATTAGAAAAACATCCCTACACAAATATTAACCGATAAGTATGGTTTTTGTGTTTCATTTGGAGAATAAAATCCTATAACAATAGTTGTTCTTATGACTCTTAAAGGGTCCTAGATGAGATCTGTGCACTTTTAGGCAGTTCAACTTTCAAGCAAAAGAAGCCATAAACAACAATTATGTGCACCCTAGAAAACATGGAAAAGATCATAAAACATATTAGGTAAAATGGATAATCATCTACAACATCACAAAATAATTCATGGGAAAACTAAAAAACACTTAAAGGAGATATATTCTTTTAAGGAGATAGTCCATTAAAGGAGAACCTCCAGGTTTTGTATAGACACATATTGGCATAAATTGCAGTGTTATAGGTGATGCATAT
Organism: Pseudotsuga menziesii; assembly: GCA_001517045.1. NCBI lineage: Eukaryota > Viridiplantae > Streptophyta > Pinopsida > Pinales > Pinaceae > Pseudotsuga > Pseudotsuga menziesii. The sequence continues at coordinate 88,172 of LPNX010863064.1, read as the reverse complement.
GCATAACATATCATCTCAAGCTTGACAACGTGGAAAGGCTAAAGTACAATGGCCACAAGCATACATATGAAGCTTATGAAGCCTACCCAATTCATGTTAGCAAAAGGCAATGCAAGCAATAAGTTAGAATGGAGACTTGTATGTAACTAAAAGAGGGGCATACATTAGAATTTTTAGGGATACCAAATGCCCACACCTATTAACCAAACTCATTCTTGACAAGCTTTTTCTTTAACATTTTTTTGGCTAACAAGTCTTTCCAATTTTTTTTCTTATAAGTCTTTCCACGTTATTTTGCTGGTATTTTTCTATGCTTATGCCAAAAAAAAATTTTGGCCATGGTGCAGGTAGAACCAAACAGGTATTTGTCAGACCTGTCTTCCTCTAGCGAAGGGAGTTTGGGAAGGATAGAGGAAACTGTGACATCTAGTAGGTCTACACAGGCTAGATCAACTAGATTCCAGAAGATCAGAAGAAAATTTGACAAACGCATGAATTTTTTTCTCCAAGGAGGGGGGTCATGTTCCTATGATGATGAGACAATGGGAGACATGGACGTGCCCTTAAGGTACCAACACCTAGTGAAACAATGGGTGCCTAGCGATCTTTCTAAAGTAAAAATTGATTTTTATGTGAATGAGAGGATATATAGAATTGCACTGTCCTCATTGCATGGATTGGGGTTATTTGCATGGACGGCATAAAGGTTGGATACAATAGATGTACAAAATTGATGGATTATGCTGGACCCTGTTAAAACTACAGTGATTGGATGCACCTGGTCCAATATACACGAAATATGCATAGATATGGGTTGTCAGTGAATTATATACAACTGAAAGACAAATCTCAAAATAAAGGTGCAACGATGTACATGGATGGAAGGCCAAAAACAACCGGTAATATTGCGGCGTTTATAAACAGTACACAACCAAGGTCTACATTAAATCAACCCAACTGCATATCCGAGTTGCATGAAGGAAACCGTGTCTTTGTATGTGCAATTAAATCAATAGCTGCTAGCGAAGAACTGCTTATTGATTACAATTTGAATCGTGTAGATACAAACAATGTTAGTATGGTTGTGGTACAACAAACAATTTAACCACCCTTTTATTAATTATTTTAACATCTATAGGATTTTTTGTTAGCATATAATTGAAATTATCTACTTTTCATGTTTCCTTATGTAATTTTTAGTATGTTTTTGATGCAGGGTTCTCTCAGGGGCACCTCCATCTCCGTAGATGTTTGTCGACCCGAGTCAAGGCAGTAGGTATATATCGATATTGCCAATGTAATATTAAATTTAGGATGACATACAGATATGTTGTTATGTATTTTCATTAGTATATTAGGTTCGTTTATATAATATTATCTTTTTTTCATGTAGAGTGTTGATCAGGGAAGCCAACCGGCTATTGATCAGCCGACTACAGCATCAGGGCAACAGCCAAAAATGAATGTAATTCTCCATTTCATATACTTTAAAATCGTAACATGTATATCATGACGCATTATGTTTATTTTGTTATGTATTCTTTCGTTTTTATGGTTGCGTTCATGATGGTAATGTTGTTTACCTTTTTTGCAGATTGACCGGGGAAAGTCCCTAGCTGTTGATCAGATGACTAGAGCCTCGAGGAAACCAGTAAACCTAAATGTAATTCCACATTTTAAATACTTCAAAAATGTACACATATAAAACATGTAGCATAGTGTTTATTTTTGTTCTGTATTTGTTAGCTTATACATATTGTGTTCATTGTGATAATATTCTCTACTGTTGGGGCACGCACCTTAATGGCCCTTAATTTTGGTAACTCCGCGGTTTTTATGGAAGCTTGTAAGCGGAGTTGTGACTCAAAATAGTCTTAGGGGTGTCGGGGTTGAGTCAAAGCCCTCTTTTTTTTAATTTTCCATAAATTTCGGGTATAAGCCCATGGTTTTGTAATAGTACACTTGTATAAATAGGAACTCATGTAAAGATGTCGAGGGTATCTAATGATATGAGGATGATCTGATGCAAAGCAGATAGATCTGATTTTATGTTTTTAAGGTCAAGTCCCAGTTGTGTGCGTGGACGACCTCTGCAGCTGTGTGCTCAGAGGGTTTTTGTAAGGAAAGGAACTGTAGCTAAGTGCGCAACTAGAACTGAAGGAAATGATCTGCAGCTGAGTGCGTGGATCAAAACTGTTGTTTTGTAAAGATTTGAATATAAACGCAGTTCTGTGGACGTATCCCCTACATTGGGGGTGAACCATGTTATATCTTTTGTTGTGGTCCTTTTGTGTTGTTTTTGTTATGTTCTTTTATGCACTGATGAGTAGATAATTGATAAAGTAAGATCACTGCTAAATATTAACTTCGCTGTGAATTCCCAGTTAAGGGTTAAGCAAGAAACTGTCTGTTTATCTAACTGTGAAGCTATATAAGTGAATGTCGAAGCTCTGTATTGTATGATTATTAATTGTTAAAGGCTAAAGGTACAGTAATATCCCTTTTCTGCTTGCAGAAACCTGATTCTGCGGCACCCCATAGCTGTCTCGGGTGAGACTGCAACCTGTTCGTAGGTTGTTGCCGAAAGGGCCAACACTGTGGGTCTTTTTGTTGGTGTGAAGTTAATGGTATAAAATTGGGTCTTCCCTAAGCCCAACAAATTGGTTCCGTTGTCAGTTGAACTCAGTATCTACTTAAGAGGGATCTACGTCGTACCTGGAGAGCTATGTTTTGGAGACCCTCAGTAACAGAAATTCGTGATTGGATTGACAAGACTTATCTAAAATTTACTGAACAAGAGAATAAAGATCCTCGTCGTAGTTCAGATGACTTTTTAAAAAGGTACATTTTTTCTGATGGTTATGAAATTTTCTTTAGTAGTATCCACATAGAATTGCACCAGTGGTTATCCAGGTTGACAGAGAGAAAGACGAACTTCCAAGAAGGTCAGTTTCCTGATTGGACCCCCGCAAGAATTAACATATTGAAAAGAGTCAACAACGCGATCTCTTGAGCTTTTGACGACGCAAACCCTTGAAGCATTTGTGACGGAGTTTGCCATCGACACAAGTACCTCTTTTAGCGAAGCTGAACGACAGTTTTTCAAAGGACCAAGGGGTAAGTACTTGAATTCATTTAATTTAAAAATTAAAATGCTATTGGCTGAAAAAGGTATATTTCTCATTGAATCAGATTGTTAAATTTAGTAGTACTAACTTATGTTTGGAAGCGAAAGTGACTTTGATGAGCAAAGTGGTTTGCCGCGAAGTGGTAAAATATACAAGAGGAATTTTGGATCCTATACCCTAGGTTAGAATACCGATTATACCCCTGTAATTCCAGCAGACTCGAAGCCCGAAGAAACCCCTTCTGTTGGAAACCCTCCGGTAACCCCGCAACGAAGATCTGTTATCCCTGAGAACCGGTCACCATCTAAAAGTAACCCTAGCCCGAGCATTCTTGTCATAGGTTAGTCTACCCCAGTAAGTTCCCCCCCACCTACTACCAGTCCCCCTCCCTCCCCCCTAGATCCGCTATGGCCCACATGAATGATGACATTAAGCTCCCTGTTTTCAAAGGAACTGGATCAGAGGATCCATAATAGTTCTGGTTCTTATGCAAAGCTGTGTGGACTGCTAAGAACATTATGGATCAGGATATAAGAAGAGCGTAGCTGGTCACTTCTTTTAGAGACCGAGCTTTGACCTGGTTCATGAAGTTTTCCAGTACTCAGAACCATGTCTTGGGTGATATCAAAACAAAAATGATCAAAGAGTTCAAGAAGCCTAAATCAGAGTCACAGTGTATAACCAAACTGAAGGAGATTCAGCAGAGGCGAGGAGAATCAGTTTGGGACTTTGATCAGAGGTTCAAAGTTCTGCTAGATCAAGTTAGTTTCACTATTGGACCAGTGCAGCATAAAGAATGGTTCATTGCAGCTTTGCTACCGCATATTAGAACTCCACTCATGCAACAGAAGGTTGCTGATCAGCAAGAGGCTTTGGAAATTGCTATGAAGCTTGAAACAGCTCCTGTCGAAGATAATTTTGGTATAGCTCAAATACAAGCGCAGTTGGCAGAAATGGCTTCGGAGTTTTGCGACATGAAGAAGGGGAAACCTAGTCGCGAAGAGGTTTGGTGTACACAATGTAGGATAGAGGGTCACGACAAAGAACATTGTCCTGTGTTCAGAAATTACCTGAATACTGGTGTGCCAAACCCATTCAACCCTAGTGTTCTATATTGTGAGATCTGTAGGACAACTAGCCAGCATCGACCTGAATACTGCTATCTGCTGCAGAGATATGTGCAAGTACCTAAGAACCCCTATTGTAGGTCAGTGGGACACAACGAAGATGAATGTCGTAGCTTTGACCTCATGAGAGAATGAACCTATGGTGCTTATAGGGTACAAAACAATGGACAAGGAAATGATGGATATGGTTACCGTGGTAGTACATCAGGTCAAGGTTCTTTTGGAGGTCGTGGTCATGGAGGTATGCCTAGAAGAGGTCGAGGCCAAGTTGTGTGCTATAACTGTAATCAGGAAGAACATCTAGCTCGAGACTGTTGGAAACCAACTACGACGTGTCGATATTGCAGAGCAGTAGATCATGTCATTGAAAAATTCCCCCAGTTGATAGCCAAGATACAAGAAAGAAATAGTGCTCCTACTTAGAATATTCAGATGATTGCTGTAGAGCAAAGACCTGTCCCAGCCATTAATGTTGTTACAAGGAGTGGAGCTATGACGCAAAAGCAGCATAAGGAGGAACAACCTGACGAGGCTTGGGTTTGTAAGGCCCCATAGAAAATTCCAACCTTCAATATGGGAAGAGAAAAAGAGACATTTATGGAAGCCAAAAAATACTTTGCTGATCCGAGCACATCAGTAGCACCTGCGCAACAACATTAGCAACAGTTACAGTCTCAAGAAGCTTTGACGGATAAAGTAAGTACACTGTAATCATTTTTACAGAGTTGTATGAAGCTCTTAAGAAATCAAAATGCTTTAAATGAGTTGCAGAAAGTTATTGCTTCTTGTGAACCTTAGCGAAGCTATGGTAAGGCAAAAACTGTTAATAGAGTCAAAAGAACTGGAAGAGAAATGAGATTGCATGCCCAGATAGGAGAGTATGACATGACTGATGTCATCTTGGACCTAGGATCAGAACAAAATATCCTAACTAAGCAGACATGGGAACAAATGGGACAACCTACCTTTGAATGGTCCCCTATACAGCTGATATTAGCCAATCAGCAGAAGATTGTGCCCCTAGGAAGATTCTCTAATGTCCCAGTAGACATTGATGGAGTCAGTACCTTAGCTGATTTTGAATTCATTGAAACAATTGATGATAGCAACCCTTATCCAGCCTTGCTAGGAATTGAATGGGCAATAGAGAATTCTGCCGTAATCAACCTTTAAAACAGGCAGATGACTTTTGAAGGAAAAGGTTTGAGAGTCATAGTACCATTGTACCCTTTTCAAGGAGAAAGGTACACAGAACCACTCATAGATGAAGATCAGGATGTTTTGGATCATATCTACAACATCACAGCTAAGGAACAAGATTATGTTGATCCTACTACCGAAGTTATAATGGATTGACAGTGTGATAGCTCCTGCATGACTGATTCAGATGACGTTCTAGAGAATTGGCAGAATAGACTTTATGAACTACATGGACATCAATGTGCAAGAATTACCAAGTCTCTCAGATGGCTTGGTTCATAGACAAGAGTCCTACCTACTTTTGATGGCTTGACAGACCTAGAATATTTTATTATCCAGTTCTCAGAGTAGGTACCATATTCACAGAAAACAAAGACTCTAGATTCAGTATTTAGAGCCACAGCTGCTAGATGGTGGAATGGTCATAAAAAGTACATTCCTAGTTGGGAAGCTTGTCAAAAGTCCCTTCGCCTGAGATTCATGGATCAACCTCAAGAGGTGCGAAGCAGGTTTAATGGTAAGATTAGCTCTCAGGAACATTTGGAGCAGTGCTACGAAGTGTGGAAGCATGCACCTCATGAAGAATGGGTACATAGGTTTATTCACACTCTGGAACCTATAGCAAAGAACTGGTATGCGGAGGCTGAGCTTCGCCAGGATACTGTAAGTTGGGATTGTCTTGTTGATAGTTTTGTGCTTACATTTTCTATTAATGAGGTTTGTCCTGCTTTAGACGCAGATATTAGGTTGATCCATACTAAGGTGTTTGATGATAAAGAAATAGCTGAGTACCAACCCGATTGGAAAGAGCAAGAGGCTAATGCAGTAGAATGTTATAACCTCGCAATTGATGAGGATGATGATCCGCGCAACATTAACATTTCTGAGTCAGAAGGACACTGCGAAATACATGATCTAGCAGTCGAAGCGCCTGAAGTGACTCAGCCCTTGAAAACAAGGCAAGTAAACATTGGATCAGACAAAAAACCTAAGTACGCTACCATTGGAGATTATTGGGATGAAGAAATGATGAGAAAAGTGACCCAACTTCTCCATGAGTATCAGTACCTGTTTCGGACGAAACTCTCAGAAATGAGAGGAATCATTGAGGTGGTGGAAGAAATTCTGTCGTGGGTTCAAGCTCGAAGCCATATCGAAGTTGGTATCAAGAAGTATCGAATGTCCTTATTATGGCGCAGCCAAAGTTACTAGCTATGCCGAAGAAGGAAAGATCTGTCGGAGCTTAAAATACATCTGTTGGAAGAAATCATAATTGGCGGCGCTGGTACGTTACCTGTATTAACTCCCTGTATTAATGAGATCTTGGGAAATCTACGGCCGTTTAGACAAGATCTCTATCAGATTTGGTATCTTCAATGCACAGTTATGATAGATTTCATGGATGGATTCTATAAAAAGACACCCACACCCCCGAAGTTCACATTATGCATTGTCTTGAGTTTTACAACTGAGCCCATGACAGCTGATCACGAGCTTCAGGAATTAGTGAGAGAATTTGAATAGGGGGGTCTGTAGGACCTTTTCAACCACCCACCTGCCTCTGCACCCAGTGAAGAAACTCCCCCTGCACTGCCTCAACCAATGCAGACACGATCTACCAGGAAAAATTTTAAGCCTGAAGTCCGTTCTAAGCGGAACGAAGACCAACACAAGCAATAAGGGAAAACACCGAAGGATCCCGGGATGAATCCGTCTGGTTCAGTAGAGATCCCACCTGAAGGGGTTGAGAATGTTGCCTCACAGCGTCCACCGTATCTCCAGCCTGTTCAACCAGGAGTACAGCTACCTCGGCGGACAAAGAAGTTCACATTACGCACCCCTTTGCTGCCACCGGGTGTGCAGTTGGTCGGAACCATGACGAGGAAAATATACCTGCTTAAGTATGCAGACCACAATATGAATGATCGTGGGAAGTTCCCACAGTTCGCACCAGGAACATACTTGCACTTCATCAAATATCTGGATACTGGAGCGACATTACTAGAAGTGAAACAGTGGGATGCTGGCTTGTTGAAGATGCTCGATGTTCCCCACTTTGGTCGCAGCACGCAGGTGACCGTGGTGGTCAAGAAATTATTGGCATTGGTGCATGATGGGAACCTATGGATAGGAAACTAGAAAATCTCCATCAATGGAGAACTCATTCACCGGATTACGGGCTTGCCGAGGGAAGGGCCTGATCCTAGCATTGAGTTTATGGGAAAACATGAAGACGCGAAGCTAGGACACAGCATGAAGGAACGCTTCGGGCTCACAAAAGGAAATTGAGGGTATCAAACCTCAACCATTTAGCATCAAAACATTCGATTCACAGCTGAGCTCTTAGCCTGCAAATTAATGAGGAAGTGCAGACCAAATGAAGTATCTGCCCCAATTGTCAGTATTGCTGCGAACTGTGCCGAAGGCCACAGTTACAACTGGGAAGCCTACGTTGCTAAGGAATTCCTTGAAGATTCCCGTGACTCACAGGAGAAAGGTAGACCCTTTCACTATTCATGGCTTATAGTACTTATTGCACTCGTAGGATGGAAAGAACCTACCGAGGCGCAGTTTGTTGCTGTGCCTCCGAACATGCCTGGCAAAACAAGGTACGCATCCCTTTGGGTGTCGCAGGACAAAGCATCCCAGCAGATGACAAACTATGTGTTCGCCTTTTATGACATGAATATCTTGTAGACAAAGCATCCCAGCAGATGACAAACTATGTGTTCGCCTTTTATGACATGAATATCTTGTATGAGATCCTGAAGACACCGCGGCTCGGTAATGAGCTATTTTCTCAGTATGCGGGAGTGGCCAATTTCAAGGCCGACATGCACAATGTTTTCATATAGGCCTGCGCAGATGATAAACATACATGCTGGAAGTTTCCATACGTGGTAAACGAAGAAGACATCCTTGCAGTAGTTAAGCAGTGGCCGACGGAATGGTTGAAGGACACAGGGACAAAACCCAACATTCCAGTTCCCCCAGTCACCAATGTAGACGCAGGCCCTAGTCAGACGCAACAGAATAACCCACTCGAAGAAAGCGAAGAACAGAGTGAGTTGCAGCAGAGTGAAGGAGACCAAGGTGGAGATGATGGAGATGAAGAAGAAGAAGAAGACTCGATCAAAACTGTCTCAGACCCTAATCAGCGAGATAAGCGCAAGTCACCAGAGGCAGAGGAAGTGACCAAACCTCAGTCCCGAAAGAAAACGAAAGGCATCGAAGGACAAGAATATCGATGAAGAGCCCACCTTGACAAGTGAGGAGCTTGATCAGGCTCTAACGAAGTCAACAGAATTTCTCACCAAGAAATGGTCAGAGTTTGGAGCTACGCATCTTGATTCCATCACTGGCATAGCACAGCGAATCTCGGAGCTGAAGGAGTTAGCAGAAAAATCAGCATCTGGCACTGCAGCAAGCAGTGCCCCAATAAATACGCAGCCAGACACAAGACAATGGCCAGTTAGAGAAAACAGGGGACAAGTGTCAAGTGCAGCCCTCATAATAACTGACGCAACGTCTAGGTCGGAGATGAGGATGATAGTTGGAATCGATTACACCAAGATGTCCATGACAGAATTACATCTCTGCCAATTAGCTATCATGATGGAAATCCAAGCACGAGACCACTACTCACAAATACAGTTGGAAAATACCATGAAGCAGAATGATAGCCTCGCAGCACAGTTGGAGGAAGTGGAGTGGAGGAAGAGCGACGCAGAACATAAGCAGGTCACATTGGCACAAGTATTGGAGGAGGCGTGTCGAAGTCTTCCTGACTTCGACATCCAGAATGAGGAAGAGCCGGAGCAAATAATCGCCAAGCTGAAAGACTACGCACAACAGTCTCGCAGTGAAATAGAGAAGCTCAAAGTAGAACATGAGGCTCAAATTGCGGAGCTTCAACTTCGCATCATCCCGGAGATCCCACTAGAGGTCAGGGAGCAGTGCCGTGGAGACATTCAGGCCTTAGCAGCGAAGATCTCAGATCTCGTGAGCAGCGCAACAAAACTGCTAGAGGAAACCGTCGACGCCTGGGCAAACCTGCAGGAAAATCCAGAAGTAGAAAAGCTGCAAGAAACCATCAAGTAGCGATAGACAGAGCTGGATGTAGTGAAAGTGGAAATTAAGACTCTGTCTCCTATGCAGAAAATGCTAAAGGTAAAAAAAAGTAATGAACTCCAGCAAGAAATTGAATCATATGGAACGAAAGCCACACTGTTGGAAAATTCTATTCAGCCCCTTATAAACGAAGCCTTGGAGTTGAGTACTGCTGCGGATAGCCAGCTTAAAGTTCTGAAGGATTATGATGCATTTACACAGAAAAAGGCCAGTGAAGCATAAACAACAGTGTTGCAAGAATTGGTGGAGAAGGAGCAAGCAGCCGACAATATCATGTGCGGCCTCAACAAGCAGTTTCTTTTCTTTGCCAACAAAATTCTCTCGCCAGAAAAGCAGCAAAGTGTCCCGGGATGGGACACTGGTGAGTCTTAGGGGCCTGTTGGGGCACGCACTTTACGGCCCTTAATTTTGGTAACTCCGCGGTTTTTATGGAAGCTTGTAAGCGGATTTGAGACTCAAAATAGTCTTAGGGGTGTCGGGGTTGAGTCAAAGCCCTTTTTTTTGTAATTGTCCATAAATTCTGGGTATAAGCCCATGGTTTTGTAATAGTACACTTGTATAAATAGGCACTCATGTAAAGATGTCGAGAGTATCTAATGATATGAGGATCATCTGATGTAAAGCGGATAGATCTAATTTTGGGTTTTTAAGGTCAAGTCCCAGCTGTGTGCGTGGATGACCTCTGCAGTTGTGTATGCAGAGGGATTTTGTAAGGAAAGGAACTGCAGCTAAGTGCACAGCTAGAACTGAAGGAAAGGATCTACAGCTGAGTGCGTAGATTAGAACTGTTGTTTTGTAAAGAGTTGAATATAAGCGCAGTTCTGTGGACATAGCCCCTACACTGGGGGTGAACCACGTTATATATTGTGTTGTGGTCCTTTTGTGTTGTTTCTGTTGTGTTCTTTTATGCACTGATGAGTAGATAATTGATAAAGTAAGATCACTGCTAAATATTAACTTTGTTGTGAATTCCCAGTTAAGGGTTAAGCAAGAAACTATTTTTTTATCTAACTACGAAGCTATATAAGTAATTTTGAAGCTCTATATTGTATGATTATTAATTGTTAAAGGCTAAAGGTACAGTAATATCCCTCTTTTGCTTACAGAAACCTAATTCTGTGGCACCCCATAGCTGTTTCAGGTGAGACTGCAACATATTCGCAGGTTGTTGCCGAAAGGGACAACACTGTGGGTCTTTTTGTTGTTGTGAAGTTAATGGTATAAACCTGGGTCTGCCCTAAGCCCAACATCTACTTTTTTTGCAGGTGGTTGATCGAGGTAAATCCCCATCTATTGATCAGACCACTCCCTCGTCTAGGAGTCAGGTAATCCTAGATGTAATCCCTAATATAATTATTTGTGCACACTATAATTTCAAAGACTAAGCAATTTTTTATATATTTCAATTGCAAACAGGGGATTCTGTTTATCAAACGACGTCTCAAAAATATTTACAGAATGAGGTCTCTCGATTGATGAGAGATAGTGAAATTAGAGAGTATACAGACCCGTCGAGGGTGCTACAAAGGACAAGGGAAAAACAAAATGAGGAACTGATTCGTCTGACATTGGCAGTTCCACTAACAAAAGGGCTCGAACAAAGGATTCAATTGTTGTTACAAAAATGTAAACAAGTGGACGTAAGTTATCGAATAAAAATGTAAATTCATTTATAAAAAATTTATAATATTTGATTGTATATGCTGTTGAACTTATAATACAATGGCTTGAATTTACAGCACACTATGGAGATTATCAGTGGCGGTCAAGGAAATGTTGGTCCCAGTGACCAAACCACTCCACGTACACCACATAATGCTCCCATATCATCCACTGAACAATCGGCAACACGCTTTGCGACATCGCCGAGGGAAGTGGAGGGTGCAACCTATGTTTCCCCACCCACAACAGATGCTGCAGAAGAAGGGGTAGATGCAGGACTAGATAGAGATGTGGAAGCATTTCCTGGATCTTCTCATGTGACTAGCACTGGTTCAATACAGTGTACATTTTTGATGAATGAAGAACTGGTTCCGATAAAGATAGAGAGGATTCCAGGTCATTCTATATTGTTCAATTTATTTTTTATAATTTGTGTCTAATATACCGATAATATTTTCTAATGTTGACTAATGATGGCAATAATGTTTTGCAAGAAATGATATATTTAATAAACATTTGAATGATTTGGCCTTGGAGATATTTGGGCCCACCATCCACACATTGTGGAACAAGTAGCCAAAAGCTTTAAAGGATGATCTAACTAATCACTTGGTTAGTCTGCTCAGAAAGATACCTTTGATACATCGAAGGTAGTACAAAAGGCTGGAAAACATCTAAAGATTGTCCGAGACCAATATAGGGTTCACCTAGAAAAGAACCCTAGGTATGATCACCCTCCAATGGTTCCATCTATGGAGTGGAAAGCCCTAGTGGAAGATGGAAAAGAGAAGGGCCTGAGAAAATCAGGAAAGATACCACTAGGTGGAACAGGGAGGTATGCAATACATTCCAAAATGTAGTGGTAAGCCTTATTATTACTAGTTTTTATATCAATTTTGGTACATCGACTAATGTATTTAAAAACTTAATAGGCTCTCAGACACATCTAAGGCCACAAAGGCAAGAATTGAAAAAATTGGCCAACACAAGCTTGGGCCTAGTGGTTACTCCAACTTGGCAACCCGATATGTAAGTATCGCAAAACCCGAATTCGCATCCAAATATCATACAGATTATTATTTTTGTTTTCTTCTGACAAAAGGCTTTAAAATTAATGACATCATGCAAATATGAAGGCCGACCAGTTCAAAGAATTGCCCAGTGCAGATTACATGAAGCTTGGCTTCGAACAGGGCTTTGACATCGTTGTTGAACACCGGAGAAGCTTGTCTGGGAATACTGCACAATCTTCTGATGATCCATCTGGTGCCCAGGTATGTGAAAAATGTATAGTTTAATGATAATTTATTAATGCTCATGCAATTTGTTCCTTATAAATAAACTAACATAAATTATTTATTCCTTTTTGTGCAGGAAAGTAATGATCCTATTCATGTCGAGGATGTAGTACATAACCAACCAAACAAAGATCATGCTTCTCATCCTGGTAATGAATTTATTAATGTGCTTCTGTTTTTAATAGACCATTGTAGATGATGAACATTAATTCTAATTCTACACAATTCAACTACAGAGCATGTAGCTGCAGATCATAACATGGAATAGGTTGGGCCAATACGAGATAACGTTGAACATGTTGATGTGCACATGGCAGGAAAAAACACACATTCGTAATGTTTTTTAAAGGAATTACTCATATTTATAAAAATATAAATATATTAATGAAAGATTTTGACATTATTGCAGAAATTCATCGCCCCTCGCCTGAACTTCAACTTTGCGAGTAGACTAGTAGGGATACCGATGATTAGATTCCCGAATATGTGACTCTCACTAAATATTTAAAGAGAAGAAAAGTAAAAAGGAAGTGACTAAACAAATTTTGAGTAATTATTATTTATAAAAAAAAAATGTAATGGTTTTTTCCTCTGTTTCATGAATGAATGTTTGAATGAATGCTTTACTGATTTTTTTTTCTGCCATTGACTAAATTAATGTTTTAATGAATGAGTTAATGAATGGTTTAATGAATGTTTTTATCAGCTGTTGAATGATTGAATGGTTTAATGAATGTTTTAAAGAATGATTTAATGAAAGCATTTTTCAACTATTGAGTGAAATAATTTGCATTGTAGATGCATTGTTATTTGCATTGTGAAATAGTGAAATAAATTGTTATTTGCAAGTATAGGCATTGGGTTTGGGGAGTTGAGAGTGATGTGAGGGGGGGAAGGGGCCATAAGAGCTTCCACCTTCACATGGTTGGTCCTGTTTAGGAGAGAATATTAAATTATTCTCGAAACAGAGAAGAGCTCAATGAATGGTAAGGAAGAATACATTAAAAAACATCTATTTCTATATTTTTACTGTGTAATTTTCACTATTGCTATTTGACTCCTCCATTAGAACTTGCTACAGATAGCGTTGAGAAACATTTCCATAGTTAAGAGGCAAGAAATGGAGTTTTGATTAGATCGATGGCCTTATATACATAGTATTTTTGGTTATCCATGTTTTATCAGGTGATATATTCTTAACAATTAATTTACTTGAATAGTTGAATAGTATTGTAATTTACATTGTAATAGAATTGTATTTATGTAGATTGGTTTTGTTATTTTAATAAACAAACATAAATATATTTGATGGGTCCTAACATGAAACTATTGCAACATGACAAAAAATGAAGTATGTTGAATGATGTTTTGAAAGGTAAAGCATAAGAAGACAGTGTGAAGATCCACAAATCAAGGTATAATTACGTTTTTTTTTTTGATTGAGCTGTGTATTGGGTATTTATGCATGTGCACACACATATATTTAGTTGATGATGATGATTACCATACATAGAGGTGAACTTTGTTCTATCTGATCTAAACAATTACCTTAAATATTTTGATTTATTGTGATAACTAGCCCCTTTGTAATACTTTACCAATACCATATAGCTAGGACAACAAAATTAAATGTAGGCATTTCATTACAAGAAATTTGATAGGCATTTGAGTTTGATGGGAATATGAAAGGTCAAAAGACAGAAAAATATAGATAGACTTGTGAGGAAAATGGTATCTGAAGCGTTGTTTCCCTATTATTCCACATGAGTATATTGTTATTGCCCCAGTTTATATTTCTCCAGTAGTTTTGTAATTTGTTTCTTAATCTCATATCTTGTTCAACTTTAATGGTTGATTGTACAGTGGTAAACCTATGTTTATATTTGTGCTTATCGTTATAGGTTGTGAGTTTGGCATTGTACACAATGGTATTTTCAGTTTCCATTGTAACTTTTCACTCCAACATCACTGTGAACTTTATTACTCATAATTGTTGATTTGTTACAAAGTATTCTTTGTGCAAATCTTTTATTAGGCATCTATATCTTTCTATATTGCTTCCAATTTATCACTGATTTTAAAGTGGTCACTTAGAGAAAACATCTCAACTCTGGAATACAAAAGAAGAATGACTGCATTGATAATTATGGTAACAAAGTATTGAGATCTACTTGAAAAAATAAAGGTCTATTTGCTACTTTATTTCTAGAAGGCATTGTTTGAATGGTTAAGTTATAAAAACTGTTTATTTTTGTTGTTTTCAGGCAATCTTCCAGAGGTATCCACGGCCTGAAAAAGAGTATCAGTCATTTTCACTGATTTAGAATGATAGATCACTAGATTTGGTATGACATCTTTTCGCTTAAGGCAACATTTTCACATTTGTTGGAAACAGTTTCGATGCTGGTTATAATAGAACATTATGTTTGCTTGTAGTAAGAAGAAACTATGAAGCCTTATAGAGTTTCTCTTCTTCCGATAAATACTTTATCATTAGACCGTGAGATATCTCGACTTCAATATCTATTTGTTTTAGTAGCCAAATCCTTCATAGACTCCATTCACTGCATCAAAGGCATTGACTGACTGATCATTGGTCTTCTTATAAACAAATCTTTCATAAAAGCTCTGTTGCCATCTCTCCAAGAAAATAAAGGGATTCACTAGCTGCAAAAGGATTGGATGCTATAAAATCATGCTCCTAGCCTATAGAAAACACAACAACAACACAAAGCATAAAAATGGAAAGCCTATATAATAAATTACAAAGGGAAATGCATGATAAATTTGGATAAATTGGGTTATAAGGGAGATCAATGTTTTTCCTACATTGCCAGCCTCTCCCAGGGATCCACTTGTCGCTATTTTGATATCTTTGAAAGGCAGTTGAGAAAGGATACATAGTGATTTATCTTTGGGAAGGTAAATTGTTGTCTTTGATAGAAGATAGATACCAACACACATAGCGATTCCTTTTGGAAGCAAAGACAAGTAAAAACATCAATGAACATCCAATCTAGACTCGCCATCTAGAGTTAAATAGTTACGTGAGCTTAGTAGAAGCAAATTGTTGTGCATGATGACATGTGTGCATTGGAAGCTCAACGATTTAGTTTGGAAGGACAATAGACTTTGCTGAGGAAGGCAATTATTGATCAAATAACCAAATCCCGAGCCCACATGCATGAGAAATCATTGTCTTGAGGGATCATATACAAAATCGTTGTTGTGCATAAGAGTAGCCTGCTTTAACATACAAAAATTTAGCCTAGGGGAAGGTTGAATGCTTTGCTAGAGGAAGTTCCTTTGTAAGCCACCAACTCCCGGGCCCACACTTGTTATCAAATCGCTATAACGAAGTGAAATCTTTTAATTTTTTTTTTCTTAAATCTAAAAATAGGTGTCGCTTTTTCGACATTCTTTCGACACCTTGGTGAAACTGTCCGACGGCCATGTCATGACTCCGACACTTTAGACCGTCAGACAACCGACGCTTCAAGTGTTAGGCCGAGCTGAATATCCGACGGAGTCGCCATGCCTCTGACCCTTTTCCCGTCGGAAGGCCGACTCTTCAAGTGTCGGATGGCGTCGAACAACCCACACTTTCTGGATAAAATACCGATGGCATCGCCATTCCTTCGACACTTCTGTATGTTGGAAGGCCCACGCTTCAAGTGTCGGATGGCGTCGAATTTTCAACAATTTATGCAATCTTTGATTGACACTTTGGAAGAGAAAATGGTCGAATATGCGACACCATGGTGTGTCGGATATTTGACCCACATTGGTAGGATGTCGAAGATCCGATGTTATTCCATCGACGGCAAAAAGAAGTGTATGTGTCAAAAATGCGACAGAGAGGTGTCGAATTTCAGACATGCCAGGTGTCGGATTTTGGGTTTAAATTATGTTGTGTACTAAGCAAATATAAAAAATAACAAGCTATACCTTTTCTTTGGGTGGAATGGGCCACCATGCCCTGGCTTGGAGAAGCACTTGTCTTGGATGGGGGAGCTATGGCTCAATGGAGAATGGAGGAGAGGGAGGGTGGGTGGCTTGAGATACAAAGGGTCTCAAGGCATCCATGGGTAGCATAACAGTATGCAAGGGAGAAGTTGTTTTAGAGTGATCCCCTTCCGCCCTATCTTTAGCTCCTTTTGGGGTTTTTAGCTCCTTTGAGGGGTTTTAGACCCTTTTTGGAGGCTTCAACCCCTAGGAGAATTACTTAGGCTCTTTTTTGGGGTTTTTAATCCCTTTTGCTCATTTTTAAGCCTTTTTTAGGGTGTGGGGGTCCAATGGGGTAAAATGAGGGTCATGCATGGGTGTCCTTGGGTGGTGTAGGCCATGTAGAGTTGAGTGAGGGATTTTTTGGGTTAACATGAGGTAAGGTCTAAAAACACATCACCAAGTGGTTTTGTTGATCATAGTAACAGTAAAAGTGTAAATAGTAGTCAAGGAAGTTATACTAGTGGAACCGTTAATTCAACAATACCACAAGTACACAGAATGGCAAGGAGTGATATAAAGTTACCTATATTTAATTGGAATGGGTTGGATAACCCTGAGCAAAATTGGATCCTATGTTAAGTGTTTTAGACAATGCCACAAGTCCAAGATGAGGCTATAAAAAGAACCCAAATTATCACAACCTTTATAGGTCGTGCACTTGACTGGTATATGAAATACTTTGTGGTCCCAATAGGGATCCCTTAGAATTCATTAGATCAAATCCGGATGTGACTGATAGAAGAATTTAAAAAACCTAAATCTGAGTCGCAATGCATCATAGAACTAAAAGATATCAAGCAGTTTCCAAATGAGTATTTTTGGGACTTTGAACAAAGATTTAAAACTCTAATGGCTAAAGTGAGTTTTCAGATGTCAGATGTCCAATATAAAGAATTGTTTATTGGAATGATGCTATCGCATATCTGTGTTCCTTTGATGCAACAGAAGATTGAATCCTAGAAAGAATATCTTGATATTTTTATGAAATTGGAGGCTTCACTAGTCGAAGAAAATGGTGCGGGAATAATTCAGATATAGTCGCAACTTGACAACCTCACGTTGCAAATTCAAGATATCAAGAAAGGGAAATACGTACAGGAGGAACTCTGGTGTACACGATGCAGAATTGAATGCCACCATAAAGACTCCTATTCAACATTCATGAATTAGCTTGCATGAGGCATGTTAGTTTTTCAACATTAAGCTAGCATTATGTTAGGATATTTACGGAGAGAATAACAAGTACAGCAATCAAACACAAGAGATAATGAACACAGTGGTTTTGATCAGGGAAACCATAAATGGAGAAAACCCTGCAACTTCCTCAGATATAGAATCAGCACCAAAACAGTAAAAGCCCCAAAACAGTAAGATGCACTATCGACAGCGGTAGTCTTCTTCTTGCCTAGTCCCAGTGTATTTCCTTCCTCACTAATGCGCCACACTTGAGTGAGTGAGTGATGTGTGTGATAAATAGAGAGGATCACTCTCTATTTATATTCTTTCATTCACTTGAAGTGCACTCAATCATGTCGGCCTCACTTAACAATTACTTACTAGAGACGACATCTCTATGAGTGTCTAATAATCCTAGTGCCCTGAAATTGTGGGGACTTTAACAATGACTTGACATGAATTGTTTACATTATTGATCCTCCTGATCGAAACATCAGGGCATGACAGTATGACTCAAATACATAATAGATACATCCTGGAATAAACATCAGGTTACAATACATAAGATACATAGATGAATACATTCCAAAGTTACAAATACATCAACACTCCTTCTTAACTAGGAAGGTATTCTTTCGACACAATTTTTAGCACTGGTCTTCTTCTCTGTATCAACTGGATCATCTTGTCATCTACATCTCAAGTCTTCTGAGTCTTCAAGTCATCTTCATCTTCAAGTCATCATTATCCTACGAATCTGGATCATCCCTTGATCATCATGGAACATCATCACTGGATCTGGATCATCTCTTGATCTGGATCATCACTCGATTTGGATCATCTTCACTGGACTGGATTTGGACCATCACTGGTTGTCATCATTGGATCTTGATCAGCACTCGATCTGGATCATCACTGGCTATCATCACTGGATCTGGATCATCACTCAATCTAGATCATCCCTGGTGCTATCTCATGATTCTTCTCGTCAAAGGAAGTTCTAGAGATCCAGCCTTTTTTCATGCTGGTTGTAGGCCTAGACATCATGTAGGTCTTTGCCCAGCACTTACATCTGACCTACTCATCAGAAAGGCACGCCCAGCACTTACATCTGATCATATAGGAACCAATCCTATAACCACATCAGAAAGGCCCAGCACTCACATTCACCAACATGATAGGACATCACATCACTAACATCTGTGAAAAGGCTTCAGCACTTATATCTGACCTACTCATCAGAAAGGCACATCCATCCAGGCGGGAACACATCCTACCACAGTGATGAATGACTCTCACCCAGGCCGAAACACATCCTACCACAATGATGAAATATTTCCACACATTCACCCAGGCCGGAACACATCCTACCACAATGATGAATGACTCTCACCTAGGCCGAAACACATCCTACCACAATGATGAAATATTTCCACACATTCACCCAGGCCGGAACACATCCTACCACAATGATGAATGACTCTCACCCAGGATGGAACACATCCTACCACAATGATGAAATATTTCCACACATTCACCTAGGCCGGAACACATCCTACCACAATGATGAATGACTCTCACCTAGGACGGAACACATCCTACCACAATGATGAAATATTTCTGCACTTACATTCATCCAGGTGGGAACACATCCTACCACAATGATGAAAAGGCCTGCACTTACATCCATCCAGGCGGGAACACATCCTGCTCATAATGATGGAAAGGCTTGCACTCATATCTGATCTTGTAGGAACCAATCCTACAGTCATATCAGAATGGCCCCTAGTCCTCCTTGACTGAGCTACCTGGTAACTGAACAGGTGCCTCCATTCTCCTAGAGAATGGCAGTTGCCCTTACATCCGACCTGCTTGTCGGAATGGCCAACACTCACATCTGACATGGAAGGAACTTAATCCTTTAGCCATGATAGAATGTTTCAGCCCTTACATCTAATCAAGTGGGAACACATCCCTCTATCACATCAAAATGGCTACTCAGTCCTACACTGAGTGATCCTGGTAACTGACCAAGTGCCTCCATTCCTAGAATGGCAATCACCCTTACATCTGTCCTACTCGACAGAATGGCCAGTGCTCATATTTGACATGGAAGGGAGCAACCCTATCACCATGACAGAATGGCTCAGCCCTTACATCTGACCATGGAAGGAACCAATCCTCTCACCATGTCAGAATGGATATGGGACTCATCACTTTCCCTTGGAGGAAACTTCGATCTGGAGAACACCAAGCTTCTCCCTAAAGTACTTGAACTTCAGCCTAGCTAATGGCTTCGTCAATACATCATCTATCTATTCCTCCATCGCAACATACTAGAGCTTCACTGCTCCTCTCTACACCATATCCCTGATATAGTGATACTTGATGTCCATATGCTTCGACTTGTCATGGAACACTGGATTCTCTGACAACTTCACGCAACTCTGGTTGTCACAATGTATACAAGTAGCATCCAACTAGAGATCAAATATATCAGATAGTAGCTTTTGTAGCCATACTGCCTCACAACTAGCTGAACAAGCTGCGACATACTCTGCTTCAGCTGTACTCAGTGCCACACAGGATTGTTTCCTGCTAAACCAAGAGATCACACCTAATCCCATACTAAAGCAACATCCTAAAGTACTCTTCCTATCGATGGCACTACCTACCCAATCTGAATCAACATAACCCTCTAGGTTAATCTTTTGATTCACATTGTACTTGAGCCCATAATCAATTGTACCCTTCGGGTACCTCAGAACATGCTTTGCAAAAATCAAGTGAACACTTCTTGGATCTGTTAAGTACTAACTCAAGGTGTTCACAGCAAAGAAAATGTCTGGTCTTGTGTTTTTCAGGTACATCAATGACCCAATTATCTGATGATACATCGTAGCATCAACCGACTCTGATGAAGCATCATTCAATAGCTTCATGTTCGGTGCCATAGGTGTGGCCATATCTTTGCAGTCCATCATCAAAAACCTCTTCGGGATCTCTACTGCATACTTCCCTTGTCCAAGGAAGATTCCATCTGTACTCTGCCACACCTCCATACCTAGAAAGTAATGCATCATCCCCAAGTCCTTCATTTCGAACTCAGCAGCAAGCTTTCTCTTCGTATCAGCAATCAACCCATATGTACCTGTCACAAATAGATCATCTACATACAGTAGGAGCATCACTGGGTTTCCATCTTCGACCTTGTAGTAAAGGTTGGAATCTGCTTTACTCTTGGTAAATCCCAAACTGGATAGAAAGCTCTCAATTCTACCGTACCAGGTCCTGGGTGCCTGTTTCAAACCATACAGGGCTTTCTTCAATCTGCATACATGAGACTCTATGTCATGTGTCTCAAAACTGAGTGGCTGTTCTACATACACTTCCTCTTCTACTACACCATTCAAGAAGGCAGTCTTGACATCCATCTAGTGTATCTTCCATTTCATCACTGCAGCCAGAGCAAGTACTAATCTGATGGAAGTGTATCTGGCTATAGGTGCAAAGGTTTCTTCATAGTCTATTCCTTCTTTCTGAGAGAAACCCCGAGCTACAAATCTTGCCTTATACTTTTCAATGCTACCATCTGCAGCATGCTTGATCTTGTAGATCCATTTGGAAGTTACATCTAACTTCCCTTCTAGTCTTGGGACAACATCCCAAACATCATTCTTCATGATCGATTGGTATTCTTCGATCATAGCATCCTTCCATTCTTTTTGTTTTTCTGCTTCTTCATAACTGGAAGGTTCTTTATCAATGAAATCACATAGTAAAGCTACATACCCAGAATTGGATCTGGTTCTCTTTCTTTCTCTGTGATTTTCTTCTAGAGCCCCATATCTTTCCACACCTTGGATAAGTTCACGTATCCAAGAAGGTTTCCTCTTATGAGGGTTCTTCTCCAGAGGTGGATCTACAGGTCTTTGTGGTTCCTCGAAATCTCGATCTTCTTCTTGAGCTTCTTCGTTCATGATTGTATCATGAATTCTGGGTACTTCTGCTTCTACTTCTTCATATTCTTCAGTAGGTCTCTTTCTAGATTTGTTGTAAGCTATGCCTTCATCAAATGTCACATCCATGCTGATGTCAATCTTCTTGTATCCTGGGAAATAGATTTTGTAAGTCTTTGAGCTTTCAGAGTATCCCACAAATATTCCCTTCCTTCCTGAAGGATCTAATTTTGTTCTCTTCTCTTTTGGAATGTGTATGTATACGAGACAGCCGAATACTCTGAGATGGCTAACTTCTGGTTTCTCGCTGGAGAAGACTTCTTCAGGAGTCTTGTTCTTGAGTACTCTATGTGGAGTATGGTTTTGTACATACACTGTTGTTCTGGAAGCTTCAACCCAAAGATGCATAGGAAGATCTTGATCGTGAAGCATTGCTCTTGCAGCTTCCATGATAGTTCTATTCTTCCGTTCCGCAATCCCATTCTATTGTGGATTATAAGGAGTGGACAACTCCCTCTTAATCCCTGATTCTTTGCATAGCTCTTTGAATTCATTTGAAGTGAATTCTCCACCATTATCTGATTGAATGGTATTGATCTTCTTTTCAATATGGTTTTCGATCAAGGCTTTGAATTCCTTGAACTTGCTGAATACTTCATCTTTGTTCTTCATAAAGTAAATCCATGTCTTTCTAGAAAAATCATCAATAAAAGAAACATAATATGCATACTCGCTTAGTGAGTTTGATGACATAGGACCGCATACATCAGAGTGAATGATTTCCAAGATACCTTTGGCTTTGCTTTCGCTGCTGGGAAATGTCTTCTTTGTATTCTTCCGTTTAGCACATCCTTTGCAAACTCCATCATGTTTTGCTTGGAATTCTGGAAGACCTTCAACAACTTTGCTTGCAATAGGTAGTGCTCTGTAATGCACATGTGCAAGCCTTCTATGCCAAAGTTCACTTGGCTCTATTGTTTCATGGACCAAGGCTTGTTCTGGATGGCCCTTCAATTTGTATAATGCTCCTTCTTGTTCTCCAATTACTACTGCATCATCGATAGTATTTCCTTTTGGCCACATGATGACTTGACCATCTATGAATGCAACCCGCATTCCTTTTGCATCCAATGCTGAAATGGAGAGAAGGTTCTTCTTGAGTCTTGGCACAAACAATACTTCTTTCATTGTTAGAGACTTACCAGAGTCTAGCTTATATGAAGATTCCCCACTACCTTTTATTGGATATTGGTAGTCATCTCCTAGCTTCACCTTGTGAGGTGATTCATGTTCTGATAGTCTTACAAAGGATTCTTTGAATCCCATCATATGTTTGGAAGCCCCATTGTCTATAAGCCAATCATCACTGCCATGAGTAATGTTAATTGTGAGAGCGGAGATCAGAACATATTCATCCTCACTTGAAAAATCTTCACTTTCATATCTGGATTTCTTCTTGGATGGTTCATCATCCTCTGCAGCATGAGCATGGTGTCTTCTTTTGTTCCCCTTCTTCTTATGAGAGTGAATCTTGTTCTTAGGACAGTCTTTTGCAAAGTGTCCTACCTCGTCACATGTATAACATCTTGATCTAGACATCTTCTTTCTAATATTATCTATATGATGAGGATTCTTATCTTTTCAGTTATGACTGCCTTTTCTGCCTTTCTTGGAGTGAACTGTGAGGGCTTGATCTTCACTTCCTATCTTCTCTTCTCGAGTTTCTATTCATGCTTCTTCTTGAGAACATTCTTCCCATATTCTACTGAATCTGACTAACTTCTTTCTTGCATATATTCATTGGATGAAAGCATCCCATGACCTAGGGAGTCCATTCAAGGTAGTCATCACAATCTCTGCATTTTCCACTTCTTCATCAACAGCTTCTAATTGTTCCTTGATCTGAGAAACCCTTGTGAAGTAAGACTGGATAGTTTCTACATTCTGAATCTTCACATTCTTCAGTTGGTTCCTCGGGGTCATTTTCCGATTGATGTTCTTTCCTTCAAACAATTTAGTTAGGGCATCAAACATAGCTTCAGCTGTCTTGAGAGAGGACACATGTGGGATAAGGTGATCCTTAATAGAATCAACAATGATCCTCTTTGCCATAACCATCTTCTTCTTATGTAAGGCCTTTGCCTCATCTCCCTCTAGAACTGGAACCTCCTCATGAATGTAGGAGTCTAATTCATTCTCTTCCAGGACCAGGGAGATCCTATACTTCCAGGCTTGAAAGTTATCAGCTCCCTCAAGCTTTTCATCAAGCTTGGTATGATGAGACATCTTAAATGAGAAACTCAATTGGAAATACAAAATATTTTAGATCTTACCAGGTTCAAGATGTCGGATCTGAAACTTGAGCTGAAATCCTGCAGAGCTGGTTCAGGAGAAAATTAGGGTTTTGCTTTTTCGAAGTTCTGTCCACCCAAATGCCTTGAAATTTGTCCCTAACTTCTATTTTGGGGAGGAGATCAATCCAGGCCTGAGCTCACTAAAAAATTCATGTTCTGTAAAAAGCCCTAATTTCCAACATT
Organism: Pseudotsuga menziesii; assembly: GCA_001517045.1. NCBI lineage: Eukaryota > Viridiplantae > Streptophyta > Pinopsida > Pinales > Pinaceae > Pseudotsuga > Pseudotsuga menziesii. The sequence continues at coordinate 63,946 of LPNX010863064.1, read as the reverse complement.
AGTGACAAGTCCAAAACTGAAAAACCTCAGAATTGGATTATGTTTCGACAGAAAGATGTGCCCTAAGGAGGAGAGTTGTTCCACCTTACTTTTGCTGAAAATATGTGGAGGAAGGTCCACAAACTAGGAAGCCCTAGTTCCCGCAGCTGCATAGTGTCTTCTTCTCAGGTTAGCTCTGACTCTATGTTAGTTTTTCAAGATTAAGCTAGCATTATGTTAGGATCTTTACTGAGAGAATAACAAGTACAAAAATCAAACACAAGAGACAATGAACACAGTGGTTTTGATTGAGGAAAAATTAAATGGAGAAAACCTTGCAACTTCCTCAGAGATAGAATCAGCACCAAAACAGTAAAAGCCCCAAAATAGTAAGATGCACTATCGACAGCAGTAGTATTCTTCTTGTCTAGTCCCAGTGTATTTCCTTCCTCACTAATGCACCACACTTGAGTGAGTGATTGATGTGTGTGATAAATAGAGAGGCTCACTTTCTATTTATATTCTTTCATTCACTTGAAGTGCACTCAATCATGTAGGCCTCACTTAACAATTACTTACTAGAGCCGACATCTCTATGAGTGTCTAATAACCCTAGTGCCCCGAAACTGTGGGGACTTTAACAATGACTTGACATGACTTGTTTACATTATTGATCCTCCCGATCAGAACATCGGGGCATGACAAAATGACTCAAATACATAATAGATACATCCTAGAATAAACATCGGGTTACAATACATAAGATACATAGATGAATACATTCCGAAGTTACAAATACATCAACAAGGCGCACCAAATCCTACAAATTCTCAAGGAATGCCTTGGTGTAGAATTTGTTAAACCAAAGGTCATCATCTAGAGGAATTCTTTTATTTACATAAAATAGTAAGTTCACCGACCAACCTATATTTTAAATGATGTCAATCAATGGGCCACGATAAGAAAGAATATAGCGAATATGAGTTGCTACCACGGGGACTTCACTTAGTGAACGTCTCACATAGCACGTGCGATCGTGGGATATTAAAGAATACCCTTAATTTTGAGAGATATTGACCCAAACTCATTTTGTTGAAACCCCCTCCCAATACTTAAAACCTCCTCCCCACCCCCTTTTATACCTCAATCCTTATAAACCACCCTGCCCACCCCCACCTTAAATCCCTCATCCCCCCAATACCAACAATATATTGGTTCAATTTTTGATAATTTAAAAACCCACAATATGAACTAACGTGATAGGATATTGGCCAACAAGTGAAGCCCCCATGGTTGCTACAAGACAAAATAGTGGACACTTATGTAATGAAAAATGATGAATAGATGTAAGCCGAGCAAGCTCAAATACAATACCCTCAACCAAGGGGGGTGGTATTTTTAGAGGCCGAGGATGAAGAGGAGGATTTGGTCACACAAGGGGCTAGGTCATTTATTATAGTTGTGGACATCCTGGACATTTCACCAAAGATTTCACTAATCCTACATCGACATGTTTGTATTGCAAAGCATTGGACCATTTTGTTGAAGAATGTCCACAGCTGATTGTTAAGTGGTAGGCTAGAAACATGGGAAAATAGAACCCACCTCAAAATGCCAATTCAAACATTTAGAATACTTTTGATGAGCCTCGGGAGCCTAATATTGTTGGCATAGCAAGAAGGGGTGTTACGACTGGACTAGATAAAGTAGCACCATACAGACAACTGAGAGTTTGACCGACACAAAAAATAAAGTGTCATTTGATGTCTAGAAATAAAAGGAGGTGTTCTTTGATGTGAGTCATGAGATTGTCAGCATAAATTGAGCATCGACTCCTGCTAATGTCCCAACATCGAATGAAGGACCAATATTGGAAATGCCTCAACTATTTGAACAGTTATTTCAAAAGAAATCGACAGAACATGTCAATAAATTGAAATATTTCTTTAATTTTTTTTTTAGCACTAATAGAAGATAAGGATGCCGTGGAAAAACTAGCAGCTTTAGTCGAAGAACCTCAAACAAGTGTGCGATTAGAAAATAAAGTTAACCACATTGGTAAAAGATTGAAAACTGATCACGAGCTAAAGATAAATTCCCAGATAGGTGAAATGAAATGGATTATATCATTTTGGATTTAGGCTTGGATGTTAACATTCTCACCAGAAAGACATGGAAAAGTATGGGAAAACCGAGACTAGTATGGTCTCATGTTCTGCTGATACTAGCCAACCAGTCGCTTAGCCGAGTTGGATCCATTAGATGATGCTAATATGGCTTGACTGAAATCTCATGTCTGTTTATGTATCTCCTAAATAAAAATGTCCCCTTCGATCGGGAAGTGGGTGAACTGATGTCAACGGTCTCTCACTTATTGAACCTTATGATATCTTACAAATGTATTAAATCCTCCACCACATTTGTAAATCTAGTTCTTTATTAGAAAACGATATCGGGAACTTTATATGGACATTATCCAAGATTTCATCATCTCTTCTCGATGGATCATTTCACTTCGCTCCTATGCTACGTGGGTTTTTTCTGAAACCAAGATCATAGGATAAGAGACCGCTCATTGTTCCCTCTCCGATATATCAAATCATTTTTCGTTCCATTGCCACCACTATAGAGAAGATATATGAGCTTGTGTTTATTCGCGTTTTGTATGGATTTAGGCCGTTTTAGAGTACAGATGCCCAAACCTATGGGATTTAAATACATACAACAACTATTGGTCGACTAACACAGGTTCTTGTCGAAATAGAAGGACTCCGAACTTATAAAGATTTTGAGGTGATAGATATTGTTGATGGTATGAATCTATATCTTGTAATTTTGGGAATTGACTGGGCTATTGACAATCAAACCATTACCAATTTTAAGAATATGATGTTAACATTTGAGGATGATGAACTATGGGTGGTCACTCCAATTTATCCTTTGGAAAGCCATAGATAGGTCGAGTAGGTAAATAGAAAAGGATAAGATGAATATCTGGATCATATCTATAATATTACTTCTACGATGGATGACTATGTTAATTCAAATACTGGTGGAAAACTTAGGAAGTGAAGCAGTAGTTCCTACTCCTAAGACTCAAGAGAAGCTTTGGAGAATTGGTAGAATGAACTACAAGAAGTATCAATGCAAAAATGTGCAAGAGTCACAAAATCTGTGCAACAGGTAGGTACTGATGTATGTGATCTACCTACTTATGAAGGTTTACCTAAATTGGAATAATTTCTTATAGAGTTAAAATAGAGAGGATATGAACCTCAGTGCTTGTTAGCCCTAGATGTTGCATTGAAGGCTACACCCACAAGATGGTAGGTTGTGCATCAACAGTATATTTCAGAATGGCCTCAATGCTGAAGATTCTTGGAAGTGTGATTTGGAGAGAAGATTCTCTATAATGGTCATAAATATATAGTACTGATCAATTTTTTCAAGCATATTGAGCATTGTCGTATGACATGGGAGATATCTCTGTGACATGAATGGGTTCATCAGTTCATCCACACCTTGGATATGATACTAAGAAACTAGTATACATTGTTCGAGCTGCGACGAGGAACAATTGAATGGGAAGAGATACCTGCCAATTTCACATATATTTTTAAATTTGTTGATGATAATTCACCATTTGATGTTGCTCTGCCAGTAATCAGAACTAATATAATAGAATACGTCCTTGTGTCGATGTCAAGTTTCCATCAAAGTAGTGTGACAATTCAACATTGGATGGAGTGCTACAATATAACATGTGAACCTGGCGATGATGATCCACATGACATAAATATTCCTGAATCTGAGGGTACTCGTGCAGTGGAGGGGTCAGGCATATCAAGTGACAAATTTTTGAACCCTCTTAAAAAATGAATATTGGTTCTAAAGAGAATTCAAAATTTGCTAATATCAGAGATTATTGGAATGATGAGAACGTAGGGAAGATTACAAACTTATTGCATGAATTCCAAGATTTGTTCCCTACTAAATTTCCAGAAATGAAAGGAAGTGTTGGAGATCTCGGAGAAATGAAGATTCCCGTGAAGCCTGATGAAAAACCTACTAAACAACGACCATATATACTCAATCCAAGATATAAATAAAAAGTCAAGATACAGTTACACAAAATATTAGATGTGGGCATTATAGAACCTTTTGAGGAATATGAATGGATTATACCTATGGTGGTGCAAGACAAGAAAACTGGTAAAGTCCATATCTGTTTCAATCTAAGAAAGCTAAATGGTGCTTTCCTGCATGACCCATTTTCGACCTTGTTTACAGATGAAGTATTGGAGAACGTCGAAGGATAAGAATTATATTCGTTTACTGATGGATTCTCTGGTTTCCATCAAATAAGGATTGTAAAGGAAGATCGATACAAAACAACCTTGGTGACATATTTGGGATGCTTCCTGTATACAGTAATGCCCTTTGGTCTTAAGAATGCTCCTGCTATTTTTTCTAGGATATTCGTAGTTGCTTTTAAATATTTCATCCATAAATTTCTTGAAGTATACTTTGACGAATGGACAGTCCATGGACTAGTAAAATATCACATTTAAGAGTATTAGAATGATGCTCAAACAATGTAGACAGTTCCATATTTCCCTGAATATAAAGAAGTGCATTTTTTGTGCTCCCTTTGGTATCTTGTTGGGTCATGTGGTTTGTTGAGATGAAATATTGATGGATCCTGCTAAGATTGTGATTATTGTCTACCTACCAGCACCCACCATAGTAAAAAACTTAAGAAACACTTTGGGACATATGGGGTATCATATAAAATTTATCACAGGATATGCAGAGGTTACAACTCCTACGGAAAATTTGTTGAATAATATGTCAAGTTTCAATGGAGTGAGCAATGTCAAGAGAGTTTGGATGTTCTTAAAAATAAGATGGTTACAACACCCATATTGGAAAAAATAATTTCATGTACATATCAATGCATCATTAGTCACGCTTGGAATTGTACTTACACAGCCAGGAGAGGGTTCTATTGATCACCCCATTGCATTTGCTAGTAGAAAACTGTTGACGACCGAAAAGAACTATACTACTATAGAAAGAGAAGGACTTGGTATGGTGTACACTCTATAAAAGTTTCGGCATTATTTTTTGGGAGGACATTTCAAGATGTATACAAATCATTCTGCATTAAATTATTTGGTGAATAATCCATCATTGGGGGAGAATATTTTTCGATGGCTTCTCCTATTCCAAGAATTTGACTTTGAAATTATTGTCAAGTGGGGTCGACTGAATTCCTGACCCCACCATCTGTCGAGGTTAGAAAGTGGAGAAGAGCATGTTAATATCAACGATAGTCTTCCTAATGCACAATTGTTTGCAATTAAAATGTTTGATGATCATTACATATATATTGTACATCTCTTAACTACAGGATATGCACTAGAAATATTTAGTACAACACATAAGAAGCAATTAGTTGTAAAAGCTATATATTTCTAGGTGATTGTGGGACAATTATATAAAATGGGACTAGTTGAAATCCTTCGTCGTTGTGTCTTGGAACATGAGCGATCGATGGTATTGAATGAAGCACATGTCGATGTCGTAGGAGGTCACTATGTAGGAAAATAAATAGTGTGCAATATTTTACAGGCTAGACTCTGGTGGCCTACGTTGCATGCAGACACTATAGATTATTATCATAGATGTGATATTTGTCAAAGAATTGGAAAATCATCGCGATGAGATGAGATGTCATTGGTACCACAAGTGACTTTGCAAGCATTTCAAAAATGGGTTTTTCACTTTGTAGGTCCTATTAATCCACTAGGAAGAAGAGCAAGTGCATGTTATATAATCACTGCGACAGACTACTTGACCAGAAGGGAAGAAGCAACTCTAGTAAGAGATTGTACTGTTGTGACTGCTGCAAGTTTTTTGTTCGACCATGTAGTGACCCGATTTGGATGCCCAAAGATTTTGATAAGTGATCAAGGAACACATATTTCAAATCAACTGATTGAAAAATTAACTAAAGAATTTCAGGTTCGGCACTGAAAGACAATGCCATATCACCCACAAGCAAATGGTGTTGTAGAAGCATTCAATAAGATTTTGGAGAATGAATTGAAAAGAATATGTAATGTTTAGAGGGATGATTGGGATCAGAATATACCTATGGTATTATAGGATTATCGCACAACCTGCAAAAATTTAGCAGGACAAACTCCATTTAGATTGGTTTATGGAAAAGAATTTGTCATGTCAGTAGAATATATTGTACCTATTCTAAGGATAGTTGCGATTACTAAGATGAAAGATGTTGGTGTCATAGAAGAAAGATTGTTGCAACTAGTACAACTAGAAGAAGACTACTTTGTCACATGCTATCATCAACATGTCAAGAATGAATGACATAAATATTGACACGACCGACATATTAAGTTTAAGCAGTTTTAGAATGGAGATCTTGTTCTTCTATATGACAATAAATTTTTGAAGAATCATGGAAATTTTCGAACACATTGGTTGTGACCATATGTTATCATCCATATCACTGATGGAGATACAGTCCAGTTAAAAAAGTTAGATGGTACACCCTTAGGAGGTTTGGTGAATGGAAGTCAACTAAAATGTTATCAAGATAGTCACACATCACTCAACTGAAAAGATAAGTGTTTAAAAAAAATTGGAAGCGTAGTGTTTTGTCACAAGTTTATAAGTTTTTTGCAAAGTATAGAATCTTCTCGCAGACTATATTTCCGTCACACGATAAACAATTTCACAAGTGAGAGTTGGATAACAGTTAATTCAAGGTAACAAGATATTTTGGAGGCATGATTTTTGGTCACATATGCCATTAATGCAGAACAACTAGTTGTTGTCCTGACAACTGAAGTGATGGTTTGATTGGTGGTTTTTATTGAAATGATTAGAAATATTTCTCCATGTGATAGAATTAATCGCCACCTTTTACATTTATTGCAGGAGCATGCGAGCAAAGAAGTTCTCACATGCATAAAATTATTTCATCTTCAGTCTGAAGCTTGATCATTCAATTGCATCCAACTGACTAACTTCTTGCATCGAGTTGTCTGTTTGTAACACTTTGAGTCGAAGTTGTTTTCTATGAGCATGGTCATTTTTATTTCGAGCACCAGCATTGTTCCAGATTCAGGCATGAAGGTTCCTTCCCCTACACCTATTATGGAAGAGACTACATATATTGTCTCACAAGAGACCTTGCCTGCAGAAGTTGTTTCACAACCGAGACATCCTATAGAAGTTGTTTTACAACTGATGAGGCCTATAACATCAATAAGAAGTTGGACTGGTCATGGAATTTCTTGCAAATAATTAACAACAAATCCCAATGACGTTGAAGCATCAGGATATAGGTCGACAACCATGTTTCCTGGATATATTCCACTAAGAACAGATGAGTCACCTCAGGTCAAAATTAACAAGAATGCCAATTATTCACTAGTAAATCCATCCATCATGAAAGGAGTCCATGTGATGACATAAATTTTGTCGAATTTGAAGAAGATATGATTCATAGGCCATGATCTGTGAAAGTTTCCTGAACTTGACATTTCAAGGTACATGACCTCAGTGCGAGAGAATGAAAAATTGGCCTCTTCACTTGGTCCCAATGGAGTGGGATGGAGGATTACACAAGTCAGAATTATTATTGTTGATGCACAAGCCACACTTTGGTCGCACTACAAAGGTCGATACGTCCATCATGGAGATGCTGGTATATTTTTATGGAGGATTCCTATGGTTGGATCGAGAAATTTTAGTGGATGTCGATCTAATAGCCTTAATAACTAGAATTCCTCTTGCAAGAGTCACCCCAACACCTTTTTTCATTGGAAAGGAATAGGGTTCCAGCCTCATGAACCGAATGAAGGAAAAATACAACTTGACGAGAGATACTAGAGGATATTACATTGCCTCTATCAATGACATTGTTTTTCAGTTTTCTGCAAAAGTATTATCATGCAAACTGCTAAGGAAGATGAGGCCAAATGAGTGTACAATGGGAACAATTGTTGTGATAGAGCAGTGTGTTATAGTCTTCCAAATGAATTTGTAACACCCTGGTTTTGACCCCATTTACATTAAAAATGTATATGATGTATATATTGTAATTAATCATGGTGTGGAGATAAAGGAAAAATCCCCACCATCGATTTATCATTTTATGTTTCAGCGATTAAAATCAATGCTGATGATATTTCGTGCTAGCCAGGAACATTATAATTTTGGACATCATGTAAATATGTAATTTAATTAAAATACCCACAACCAGCTATGTCAATGCAACATTGAAGAGATGGGGGCGTGATTTCCTAAGGATAAGGGGGGGGGTATTCGAACCTTTGAGCCACTGGAGAAAATTCAAATGTCAAGGGGAAAACCCATCAAACTGTCAACCACCTTTCTTGTATTATTGACCCAATCATTTATTTCTATCAGAAATTGGTTGAGGTATTTATTGCATGGGGATGGGAAGAGTATGGCAGTCCAAATTCGAATTGGAGAAGCCATCCGTTTTTGGGAAACCTAGTTTTGACTTATGGGGCAAGTTAACACCAAAAAATGCATGCCCACTCTATTGTTCACCCACATCCTCCATTTCCTCACATAGTGGAAGCTCAGAGAGCTCTCACCTTCACGTTTTTTGTCTACTTGTGTGTTTTCCCTCACGTGGGAAGTAGTTTTATTCATTTTTCCCCATGGTTGGGAAGTTGTTTTGGTAATTCTCAGTGCTGGGCTCTTTCATTCATGAACTGCTGTCATTTTCTTCATTGTGCATGCTCAGGAAATTCGTTTTGCTGTTGTGGAGTGAATGGCCAGTAAAGATCTATGATTTTGGGGTTTATAGAAGTGGATTTGTCTCATGCAATGCCTAGAATCATTGTTGAATTCGAATTTCTCTTCCTAGTTTCTTTCCCCATTTTACCATTCCGTTTTTGGTTGAAAAACGTTTTTCCTCAACCCAGAATTTTGTATCTTTCTGTGTGTGCATCTTTTGTTTTGGTCTAAACTGGTTTGGAGTGGAATTGGGTTTGAACTAACTAGCTTGATAAACCTAGTGTAGGAAGGAACCTCACAGACAGATCTAGAGGGAATGATTTTCTTCTTTGCACATCTTGAAGAGCATGCGAAGGGAAGGCATAGCCCGAGGGACTGTGTAGCAGAGAAGGGGATACTTCCTTGTTTTGTTTGTGTAGATGTCTTAGAATCCAAGCCAGATCTGGTGTAGGTGTCCCTAGCTCTATGGTTGAGATCACTAGCTTAACAGTTCAAGCTTTCCATCTCCCAAGTAGCATGATAAACCCAACTGTGTTTGGCTTGGATGAGTTTTGATGTGTATTTGGCTATGTCTGACCTTGTTGTAGTTCCCTTATTCCTTGTGGGGATAATTCCCAGCTCGGGGATGGCAATGATGTTGAGATATTGATGAGTGCACTAGCCTATGGTTGGGTGGAACATTGCAGCAACATAGCTGGTTGTAGGACAATTCATTTTCAAGATAAGTATTTCTTGTGTATTTGATTTTCTTCAACATAATTTATTTGCTTGATAAATTATGATGAATAAGATATGTTGAAATGAATTTTCTTCCACTGTATAATTGCATTTGTTATGCATCCATGTATGTTAGTTCAATGCATTTTTTTATTATGATGTTCATGGGGCTTAGATCCCTAGTCTGATAGAGAAGTCTAGCTGTTAGTCGCGTCCTCTCCATCGAGATGAGGAGAGGGGACGTGACATAATTGGTCGACCTATCTATTGAATGAGTTGCTAGAAGACATTGTTGTTGCTCAAGAGAAAGGTATTCCTTTTTCTTATTTGTGGATTTTAATTTTAATATCATTTGTCACATGGGACGAGATGCCACATTACCAGGGGGTGGATGTGCCTATGCCATGTCAAGGGGCGTGATACAAAAACCTTTGGTATGACAGGGATAATAAACACCAACAAAAGGATAACAATGTTGAATTCTATTTACTGTTGGGCAGATTAATTGCTTATTAAAACAATCAATTCACAACATAAATTATCTATCCAGGGAAACGTCTATTATTTCAAGGTCATCATGCAAAATATATGCAAGCTAAAGTTCCTCACTAACATTGGTCATCTAATATGTGTTGCAGCAAAGTAAATCACACAACATAAAAGTAAATTGCATAAAGTAAATACTAAAACTAATTCACACTGTATGGAAAAATAAATTCACACCCACTCTTGCATAATTGAAACACACTCACACTTGCATAAATTAAATTACACTCACACTATGGTTGCAACCATGCTAATCTACAAATCTAACACACTTGCATAAATAAATAAACTTGAATTAAAATTACATCTATATATATATATATATAGATAGATATATATATATAGATATAAATGAATCAAAGTAAAATGCATACTATGCTAAGCAATAAAAAGAAGTTAATCTAATTACAAATTATGAAAGTGAAAGAACTACAATCTACATCAACAAAAGAGAAAGAAATTAAAGAATTACAATCTATATTACAAAAGAGATAAAAAAGAAATATAATTCTTATTCCGTCACAAATTGGACTTGTTGCTCTAAGAGTCCTCCCTTTGGAATGGAGAAGGAACTCTTATTTATACATGAATTTTCCATAACAAATAATAAATGAAAATCCAAAATATCCTCACCAAATTACTAATAAGTTGGATCTTAAAATCAACTCAAATCTAATCACAAATCCTTTGCTAACCTTCATGCTATTTAGGACGCATTTGAAGTCAAATTTGAATTTAGAGATGCGAGTCATCATAACATGCCCAAAAATCATCCTAAGTGACTCCTAATAGCATTTAACTTGTTGGGTCCATCATATATTACAGGGAGGTCTTCAAATCTTTGTAAATAAACCAAATATGCACTCTCATCCACAACCAAATTGTACCTTTTATCTTCAAATAATTTAACATCATAATTTGAGACATATAAGAAGAATAGAAATAATGGATTTATAAAAATCCATCACCCCTAATGAATATGTTCCTCCTTGGTGGCTTCGTGGAGTAGCAACAACAGTAACAACATGAGTAAGAGCAGTAGTAATGACTTAATAATCCATCATATAAAAATATCAAGTATCCAATTTCGTTGATCTTCAACCATATGAGTTGTGACAAATATCCTAGAGTAACAACAATTGGCATAGAACTGGTTCTACAAAAGAACATCAAACTCATCCATGTTTCAAAGATAAGTGCAAATTATGTTATTTTTCCAATGTTTAATCATAATTCATATGAAATACTAATGAAATGAAAATGGAAACCACCTTAGGTATAATCCCGCAAATAAGCATAAAAATGGATTAATAAGCATTAATACAACGTCATGGGAATGCAAGAAGGGATTAAAAGTAGGGAAAATGTAGTGTGAAATAGGGACATTTCCATGGTCCAACACTTACATGGTGAGGCACTAAGGCAGCATATTGGGAATCAGACAAGGATTGTTGTGAAGACTATCCAACAATTTCGCAACATTATTATATTTTCGATCAGGCCTCATCACATTTTTTCATAACCAAGATAATATATTGAGAATCAATGGATGGCTACCCAATTTAAGCTAAAAAAACAAGACATTGAAATTATTGTTCCTGACTGGCTCGAGGAGTGGAACCAACTTGTCGTAGAGGAACATATATATATTGAACAAGACACATCGATGAATGGCACAATGGGAACTCAAGGACAATAACTGCCAGCAGAAGACAACCCATGAAGCTCTCCCTATGATAGTAAATATGAATCTAGTGGAACCCCAACATATCCAGAATTGGTGGATAAGAGAAAACGATTCGAAATATCTGAGAAGAGTCATAAGAAGCAGAAGGATGAAAAAACATCTGGAATCATTGGTATTACTAATGATGTCTATAATATTATTTCGGATTGAATGGAGGAAGTGCGAAATGAAAGTTGAAAAAATATGGATGAAAGGCATACTGAATTGGTCAGTAGCATTATGGACTTACTGCAACTTCTTTGTATCGTAGTAAAGGAAGTTAGAGTAGCAGTTGAATGAGAACTATATCCATCTGTCTCATGGGAAGAACATGGTTCGTTTGAGGAATGTCATGTCGAGTTACCCTCGATGCCACCACAAATAAAAATTCAAATGGTTGCTAAAGTAATTGACTTAGGAACGCTCGAACACAATGCCATGATCAAGGATATTGATCATGTGAATCTTTATTTTTTCGTAGTTTCGATGTATCTCCTCTATACTATTTAGCAAGATGCACTAGAGGATATGAAGAATAGAGAGCATGAGATATTTTTCCAACTAAAACACTCCAAGAATACCATTGCATCGCTGAAAAATCAAGTCAAGGAGACATAGTAGAAAGAAAAAACTTGGAAATACAACAGACATAGATTGGATGAAGCTGTCACACTTAATTGCAATAACTTCTATGATGCAGGAATTACACCTAAGATGCTTCTATATGCAAAACAATTCCGACTGGGTGAGGTAGCTAACAACCTCCGCAAATGAGTCAAAGAGATGGAAACAAAGATGACTCCCAGTACACCTCTCAAGGTACTGGAAGATCGATGAAAGGAAGTAACTGAAACTGCGTGGAAGATTGAGGAGACAGAGGCACTTTGTGCCAAAGAATATGAACAGGTTTCTTGGTCATGGGAATCCTTGATAGATGATACATAATTGGAACAAGTAAATGAGCAGCTTCATAATGCTAAAGTGGATTTTAATAAGCTAAAGGTTGAATTGAAAAAATTGTCGCCAGTAGAGAAGATGAGTAAGGTTGTTGATTTGAAAATATTACAGCAGTAGGTTGCTAGACTGCGGACACAACAACAACAACGAACAGACCATGTTGCAGTACTACAGACTAAGGAAGAGAAGGTTACATGAATAATCTAACCAATTTATGAAAAGGTACGACAGGAATTGGGCACAACAGGAATACCAACTTTGGAACATATCAGTTCCAAAATTGTGGAACAATTGCAGAAAGTACATGAAGATGTGTGACAAGACATAGAATCGGTAATGAAAATGTGTCAGGAGTTTTGGAGTAAACTCGACTCGACAAAAAAATTCAGAATAAAATGGCTTGAGATGAGCCATAGGTGAGTGTTGGGAGCATATTGGCCCTACAAAAATATAATAGAATTTTGTTGAAAAAAATGAAGATTTAGATCTCACAACGAGCAAAGATTGCGATGGAAAAGGATGCGACAAAAGAGGAGAAGACCAAGTTGAAACCAAAATTTCAACCTATTTTTGTAAGAGTTAGTTAGTAAGAGTCAACTAGACTAATAGTCTATTTTGGGAAATAAGAATGATTGTAAATTGGGCCGATAACGGATGTATTAATGCAAACAGGATGTTTTGAGTTAAGAGAACAACCCATCGTCTGACAGTTGAGAACATGTCGATGGGTAAAACAATAATTGAAAAAAGAATAAAAAGGGTCGATCCAAGCTATGCACGGATTTCAAAGGGATGACGATGAGAGGAGGACCTCGAGGATGAGAAAGAGAAACCTAGACATGAGAGCATGAGAAGAATAAAACTAAGATGGATTGTAAAGAATATAGAGAGAGGATTCTACAAGCTGTGTGCGTAGACCAAAGGTGCTTGAAACATTACTCATGTGAGATGAAGAGTGCCTTTATGGTTTTTCCCACATGGGTTTCCACGTTAAATATGTGTCTCTGTGTCTATGTTGAATGAATATATAATATAGATGTTCCTATGTTGAATGAATATCTATTGTGAATGAACTTATCTAAACGTGTCAAGCATATAACGGTATAATAATATGGAATGTCATTAAATGTGTGTTAAATGATATATATTACATGCTATTTATGTATGTCTATGGATCAATAGGATATACTCTTTGATGTATGCATGAAGACATAAGTCCATTACCTAGTTTCTATCAAGTGACCTAATGATGATGTGATAAGAAAATCCCCTTCCATAACTGCAGAAACATGGTTCCGGTAGTCCCCATAGATATCTCAGGTGAGACATCACTTGCATCGCAGGTGTTGCCGACGGAGTTATACTCTATTGAGCCGATATATTGGTATTTGTTGAAAGATAAGGAAAGCTGAACCCAAGTGAACAGAAAAGACACCAACATCACATTACATTAATTATTCCCATTTGGTACCCATTACATATAGTATTCCCATTTAGGTACCCATTACATCATTTATTCCCCTTGGATACCTCCCTAGGTACCCGATATTATCCTCCCCTAGATATATAATAGGGAGCTGCATGAACCAAGTTTCTGTATTGATGAAGGGGAACTTCACCATACAAAACTACAACATAAATACCTTTGAAATATCACAGACTACAATTGAAATCCAAAAATTTATCCATGGCATTAACCATCTTCATAACAAAATAAATATCCATTATAGCAACATTTCACCCATTCATACATTCGAAATTTCATTTATGCATTAATTCATCACACACACAACATGCACAATAGACACTAGGATTTTAATGTGGAAACCCAAGATGGGAAAAAACACAAAATCACTCATGTATTATGAAGAGTTGCAACTCGAATGCTTTAAGTTTGTGCACACAACCTATAGGCATTTCTCCAAAACTTCATTACAATGGATTTGTGCACAAACTCTATATATCAATCATTATACTTGTGACTCTAACTTAGGCTTCGAAAAAACCATGACATAGTTCTTTGACCAGATACAAAAAATCTCTTTCTTCTCTCAAAAACTTGCTAACCACAAAACACCTAACCCATTACATATTTATAGCCTCTAATGGTCATTTTACAATTTGTGCCCACTACCTGATCCCATATATATAAGTGGACACGTTTCCTAATTGTCTAACCAATCTTTCAATTGGACTTCGTCAAAGCAAGTAGTTTTCCTTTATATTCTCTAGAAACTTTGGATCTGTCTGCTTTCTTGACCACTCCTTCGTAGCCTCATTCACACCTTGACTAGTTCTTCAAAACTAGTACCCAAAATGTCCAAAATATGTCTACGGCCAATAAGCCTCCAACACTCACATGTGGCTCATCCCAAGCCATTTTACATGGAAGATGATGGCATGTGCAACTTTATATGAAAGTATTGGTATACTTTCATTACCTGTTCAACCCATATCTACCAATCTTTCTTTAGCTTGATCACTTCATCAACAACCTCATAAGTGAGGTGTTTTGAACTGAGCATCTCAACAATTGAAAAATCCTGCTTAGTCTATTGGTGGTTTGGGCCGATAGCCTCATAACCCCGCTTAGATTTTATTTTCATTTCTTCAACTTGTTATGTTCTCCTTTGTTTCCGAACCTACAATGTGTTTATCTACTGCTGCAATGCCTTATTTTCTGCAAACTTCCTCATCTTCTCAACTGGTGGAAGATTCTTGAGCGACCTCCGTAGATTACCCATATTTTTCTCGGCTGAATTAAGTTTATTTGTTATTTCTTGCAGCTCGATATCCTCAAACAAGGCTCCCCAAG
The DNA here is from genome assembly GCA_001517045.1 of Pseudotsuga menziesii. Classification (NCBI taxonomy): domain Eukaryota; kingdom Viridiplantae; phylum Streptophyta; class Pinopsida; order Pinales; family Pinaceae; genus Pseudotsuga; species Pseudotsuga menziesii. The sequence goes on along the minus strand of LPNX010863064.1, from coordinate 48,401 downwards.
ACTGAGAGACCTCCTCATAGGCCTTTGCATAATAAGCCTCGACTTGTTGAATTTATTGGATGACCTCCCAAACTTACTTTTGTCCTTGTTCAATAACTTCAAGAGGTGCGCTAGGAACTAACTTAAGTTCCAACTCTTCAGTCTTCTATGAGAATCCATTTATGGCTTCCCCTAACTACAATATTTTGGACTCTGGGACCATTTCCAGGACAATTGCTACTTCTGGGACTCTGTGACAAGCAACATCAATAACATTTTATAATATCTTCCTATCATGTCGTATATGCTCGTTCTTCCATCAGAGTTCTGTTGACTATATTTCCAAAGTAGTAGCTTGACTTTTGAACTTATTCATCTTATTGTACACCGACTACTCCTATTCCTTTACTTCTTTCGCATCCTTTTACTAGATGTTGTGTAACATGGACATCGACGAAACATTCATGTCTGGATCAATGTAGCCCATATTGTGTACCACGATATTCAATTTATTGTTGTCCATGTTTAGTGTTGTAAGGAAATCTGAACTCTATGATCATTTGCTGAAGTTGTAAGTTCTCGGGTCGATCGTCAAATGGCCCTTATTTTGATTACCCCTCTCCTTGATTCTTAGTAGTCTCTACTGGAGTGACTATGACATGAACCTCGTTAACAAACTTACATAGTACTTGACGAAGATCAGTGACCCCCACAAAAATTGTTGTGGTTCTTTCATCGACCAACTTCTTATTTTATTTTTCAATGTCTTCCATCTTATCGAATAGCATGTTGAAATCATCTTTCATTCACCCCCCCACAGTGATATCTTTGAAAAAAAATTGCTTCTTCTTCCTCTTCTTCGCCATCTCAACAGCTTTCCACATTGCCCCCAATTCTAGGTTTGTCGAGGTGGCACTGGATTCCTGGTCACTGTCATGGTGTGAGATTGGTGGGTTCTCTTCATATTGAATCCCACTTTGATGTGCACTAGATGTACCTTCTGAACAGGGTTCTTTTTCAACCAAAGATTTAATCATATTCCATAGGTTCCTTCCACTCTCTTGTCCATTCTCGATAATGGTGTCAATGTCTGCCTATATTATTATAAACTCAGTTGTTAACAATTGGTGTTGTGGGTCCTGTTGTGGCTGAATGTAAATGTGGTGCCCCCCCAATAAATCTCATGATTTTTCAATAGCACTCAATGGTAGCAACTTATACCCATTGAATCCTCTCGATGTGAGTTCGTAGTCTATCGGTATGCATGTAGAACTTGACATTGTTTTCCAACTTCCTCCATTGATTATCATTGAAACATAAGTTTTGATAATGGACCCCTCGACAAGGGACAGGGATGTTGACGTCCATTACCTGATAATTTGGAAATTCTACCCATGCAATAAAAGAAATTAGAATTAACAACCAAGAATATGTAAGTGATTTACCTTTTTTCTAGGAATCGATAGCATCATCCAATAGCTCATTCAAAAGGAACGTCACCCAACTCATTTGGAATCCAACAACACACTGTTCTACTGCAACTATAAGTCTTGGAGTGCACTGGTTTGGCCTCATCTTCCTAAAAATTTTGATGGATAGTTCTTTTTCCACAAATATGACGACCTAGTCATTGATAAAGGCTATGTTGAATCCCCTCTTGTCCCTGGTCAAGCTATATTTCTCTTCCATCCTCGTGGCCAAGTGTTTGTCTTGCTCCTTTCATACAAAGAACTACATCAGGTCAACCCTAGCCTTGGGAAACCCAGTGATGTTGGTAGTCAAGTTAACGTTAACAAAAACCTTGGTGTCCAACCAGAAACACCCTCCATGGAACCACACTAGTAATTGTTTGACACAAGTGCGAAATTTCAGTGTCTGGCCAAAGTGGGGCAAATGCATCAATGATAAAATGTTGGACCTCTGCAACCCTCAATCCCATTGCATTGGGACCAACTCAATTGTCCCTCCTTCTATAGTATGCACTGTATCCATGTATTGATTTAGCTTTAATTCCATGTACTTTTTCAAATTATGGTTAGAAAATGATAATTTACGGAGATTAGCCAAAAAATTTCCCATCACCCATACACCCTTTGGAATAAAAGGTTCCACGAGTGTATACTTATCGTTTTTCTTGATTGTCATATGAGGGGAATCCATTTTCCATGGTGGAATATACCCTAGTGACATTGTTGCAAATACAGAACTAGAGGCTTCAACATAATGAGTAGATTTTGTTCATCCTTTTGGATTCACTGAATGATTGGATGTTCTCTTCTTCTTCGGGGGATTCAGTGAAAGTATTCCTATTATTGTGAAATAATTCTCGGTAAGGGTGTGCATGCTAAGGGTATAGATCAAAAGGTTTATCATGGTCGTTATTTTTTTTACTACCATCGTGGAACTTACAACATAATGTTATGCCAAGCAATGTTGAATACCCATTCGAGATGGTCCATGTTCATTTCAACTTATTTACTTTACACTTACCCATTACATTGTGGATTAAACTTATACCAAAACATTGAGATTAGGTGGATGGATTTTATGGCTGGTCATGTGAGTGACAGGTGGATGGATTAAAATTATACCCTACTTATGGTTTCCAGCCACGTATTTGTTCTCTTAGTTCATGTAACTGAAATTTGGAATGTATAAGTTTTAAAAAGAATAAAAACTATGTTTTATTTTCTTCTTTATTTATTGGATGGATTTTGGGATTGAGAATAATCCTATGATCAATGTTTATTTGTTGGGTCATATGGGATTATAAATAAAATTCTTTATATAACGATTGCTCTGTTTTGATATGATTGATAGGGAAGGAAACTGATCCTTAATCCCTTTGGTTATTGGATGAGTTGTTTGTGAAATTATGCCACTATTTCAATTTTAATTAGGATAGAGTTCATGTGATTTATATGGGGAAATAATATGCCGTGGTTTGATTACCACGACTTGATCTTCATTAATAAGACTATTTTGTTGTAACTAGGGTTTAATAATTTTGATTTCAATATATTTCATGGGAGAAATAATGCACTTGTCGAGTTCTAGCTTGAACCACAATTTGGAGAATAAATCATAGTAGGGTAATTTTGTGGTTTCTTGTGGCCTATGTGTTAACTAATAATGACCTTCGTTTTTGGGGGAAATTCCCAGCTAGATCTTGGTTGATGTATTTTTATTTAATATTTATTGATGTATGAGATCACGATGGGTAGCATATGTTTTATGATAATTGTTTGTCTTTAATTCATTAAGGGAGAGTATAAGCATGAATCCTATACTTTGTTGTTTTATGATGACACTGTTTATCAAATTAGAATATTATATATATAATTATTATTTATATAGAAGTTGGTATAGGGGATTAGTCCCAAGATTCGATCTTGAATCCTATCCTTACTTTTGGATGTATAAAAGAGATTTCTCTCTAATATTGAAAGGATGTATGAGTTATATTTAATTAATTTTTTGAATCATTGATTTGTGTTATTTGTTAATCTTTTTTTAGTTCACGCAATTAATGTATTTACTAATTTTGAGCATATAACTATGATCATAAATTTGTACAAATTCTTTTATACAATCCTAAATTTATTTAATTGCATCTACTTATAATAACCGAAATGGAAGAATATGTTCAACAAACCCCGCATACGAAGACATCATAAATACTTATGAAATTAGCATTATGACCACAAACGTATAAAAAGTCATTCTTAGGAATCTTTTTAAATGCTACGGTTGTCAAAAATAATAAATCGAGGTTATAACAATGACAATAATTCTTCATAATATATATTCATACAAAATAAACATGAATAAATAAAATTCTAGATATCTATCTAATTTGGATTAGCTGTAAATAAGGAGTATTAGCGTAACATGTAAAACACTCTTTACATAAAAATAAGAAGTTAGAACACTTATCAGTCTTTTTCGATTCCAACTGAGTAGGGAACTACCATGTTCCACCCAACCATAGATCTCGAATAGTTCCTTGTCGGTTCCATAGGTCACCCCTGAGCTGACCCAAGTATACTAGAGAATAGGAGTCCTGGGTACAATTTTCTATCTTTATTACTATCAGCATAGTAGCCACAAGAAATTTTACGAGCTCTTTGTAGAGTCCTATAATGTTTTTCCCTTTATGCCACAACCATTCGTAGACTAGACAATTTCTCAATCTTGGCAACTGATCGCTCAAAGACCTACAACTGAGCCCACCAGTGTGCTAGGAACCATTAATGGTCCAAAATCCTTACAAGGTCAAGGTCAATCCTCTAGGAACATAATCATGGCTTAAATCCTCATGAAGTCAAAACCATTATCATGCCTTTAAAGAAATGTACATATAAATACAAAGTATGATGTTTAGAATGGATACATAAAAATGTGTAGAATTGTACAAGTAAAGACATGCCTAGAACAAACATAGAACAACTAAAAATCAGATGTGAACCACAAAAGTATGTAAATGTGTATGGAAATTAAACAAAGAGGTGATACAATCTCATAAACACTTAAGAAAAGAACATAAACAAGACAAAAAAACAGTTATGTAATTAAGTGACATAATTATGTACAGTTTAACAATATAATGACCCTTAAGAAAAAAATTCAGGTGTATTTTTGGGTGACATTAGAGACGTTGAGCTCTTTCCACAAAAAAAATTGATCTCTAGCAGCTCCAAGACTATAGTCACATTTGGTTGAATCACCGAAATATGAACATTTCTTTAATGGACAACATGGATGTGTGCTTCAACAACTCTCTTCACATATGTGAAAGAATTTTTTATGAAGGGTAGGGGATAGTTGAATGGGCCATGCAAAATATGGGAGTGGCTAGGCTATGGAAGAGACATTAACAACATCCAAAGCCACATGGAGGAAAACAAAAAGCACATGACGAAATACAAATCAAAGACTGTCGTATTGGAAGCAACAAATGATTAAATTATTGATAAAGAAAAGGTAATCAAGGAGTTCCAAGCTAAGATTAAAGACCTAAAACTAAAACAACACCCTGGAATTATATTTCTAAGGCACTCTCCCTCTTTGGAATTATTTGGTGGTTCTATAGAACCACATAAACTATTGCACGTACCCAGTTGTTAGTGATTGAGAAAAAATATGAGGATAATTGAACTTTAAAACTTTTATCCACAATAACAGTGTAGATGAATCTCATCAATAATCCAAAGACATAAATCAAGACATAGAACACAGGATATATCCTAGGAAAACCCTCCACTGATTCAGAGGATAAAAAAACCCAACAAACAATCTTAGAGTATGATTGATAATTGGAAAATAATTATTACAACACAATAGCAGATTGCCTTCTTTGAGAGCACAAGAGAGTAGAGATCAAATGGAACACTATTATGATATTTCCAAGTGCATAACACTTTAATAACAAGCCAAATTAGGCCATACAAGGAAGGTAGAAAATATTGCATGCTTTAGCAAGTAGTTAACAGTGAGAACATTACTTTATCTTCAACCATGTGCACTCACTGACTTGGTGCCAAGATGACACTCCATAATTATCTCCCACAAGGAAGATATGCACCCTCCATTAATTCACTGAGTTTAATTATCTCTAACTGAGTTGTTAGCTGAATGAATGTAACTGCATGTAATTAAAGGGAATTACATGTAACTGAATGGAACTGATTATAACTGAATATAACTGAATCTAATTGAACATAACTGAATGTAACTGAACATAACTGAATGTAACTTAAAAGAACCAAATGTAACTGAACAGAATTGAATGTAATTGAACAGATTTGAATGTAACTCCATCAATGTCATCTCCAACAACTACTTGCATAAATTAAGGAGTTGATTCCTTAATTAATTGAAACTTGTTTATCATAATTAATACTCAAATGATGTCTTATCAATTCGAGTTCACTTGGTGGCATGCATGGGTAATTCAAATTCTCTCTCTATCTTCATGCTCATATTAATTTTCTTTGCATGGTACATATGTGTTTTCATTAATTCTATATCATATCATACTCATAAGAATTGTTTTGAACCTATGGTCATATGTATTACCCCATGCCATATAGTCACATGCTAAAGTAAATCACTCTAGGGGTAGCTAATCCGTAATGGAGACTTGTAGCACTAGTTGACCATGACTAGCCATACATCACATAGTATATCCTCGATAATTAATACACCATAAGTCATGTGAAATTAATACACCATAAGTTTTGGACTTGGTACAACATAAGCCTCAGACCTTAACATAAGGTCATGATCTTAACCATAAGATGCTAGTACAAGCATCTCTCTCAAATATGATAATGGCATGTGAACTTAATACAATATAAGTTTTTGAATTGATACAACACAAGTCTCAAACCTTAATACAACATAAGGTCATGGAGAATAACTGAACCTAATTACAACATAGATTTCAGACTTGATTACAACACAAGTCTCAGACCTTAATACCACATAAGCTCATGGATAATAACTCCTGAAGTTGTACTCTCAACACCATTGACCTCATCACAACTTTGGGGCCATGGGGTACTAAATTTGCTAATTAGATTTCCTCTGAACATCATATTCATTTTTCTATTACTCTTAATTAAACATTTTCAATGGAAATACTGTGTGTAGAATATCCCATAATTATATAAATAAAACCTTGAATGTTATTCCTATAGGAAGGCATTCACAAATACCATAAATTATGGACATTTAATTCATAAGATGACAATAATTGATACATTCATAAATTAATACCATATATTTATACACATAATGAACTTATCTGAAATATGTCCAACTGGCTACAAACCAAGTACGTTCCTCCTATCCATAGGCTATGTAAATCCATATATGTCTTTGATAGAGCCACCCTTGAGCTATGGATACCCATCCATAAGAAGGAATCGAGCTCCTACTACAACTAACCATTCCTCTAATCTTCGTCTAGATCTAACCCACAGTTCTGGTGATGGTGATACGACCATTGGTGATATAGGTCTGACAATAATGATCTCTTAAGCATGGAAGTGATGGAAGAATAAGCTAGCTCTTTTTCTAAGGAGATTTGGACAAGTGGCATACTTGGGGTTGGACACCTTTTCCCCTCTAATCCTAGGCTTGAGATAATCACTCTCTCCCTTGTGCACTTATACCCCATGTCCCTTATTCGTCCTTCTTGGTCTGCAATAGTCATGTGTTTTTATATTAAATATAAAATGTACATATTTACATTATTTTGTTACAATAGACCATTTATTATTGGCCTCTATGCATTTTCATCATAGTCATATAATTACATTATGGGGTCAAAATGGGGTGTTACACTCCCCTCCGACTTAATTTATGCATTTTCCTTGGTGCATCATCAACACTATATGTATAAATGACAAAGTGTATCATGTATCTAGACATGTTGAATATTCCATTGCATGGCATCCTTTAATTCTGGAGTTGGATCTCGCAAGAACATTTGCCACAATGTTCTTGGTCCTTGTACTCTAGTATAATTGTGGATACCTCATCCACAATGCACCAACATTAATCATCCACTATCTTAGTTTCCTTTCCATGCTCAACATATCCACTTATACATATACCAATCATTAAGACATAGTGTGCATGTTATTATCCTTCTTACAAGATAGTCATAAAGTCCATAGTAATTTTTCCAAATAACCAAATGTAAGAACATATATTCATATCATTAAATAAGTATGGAAAACTCTATCCAATACTTATCTTCATGCATATTTTTTTTCTTTCAAAAGGTTTCCACATGAAACAATTCAACTTACTGCTCCTCTTGTCAGACCCTCTACAGTTGTCCCAATCCATAACACTCCTCCTTCATCAGCCCGCACAACACAAGGAATGGGGCTCCTTTCTTTGAGTTAATAGTCCATAGGGATCCCTTCTTTGAGTTAACAATCCCTTGGGTTTGTTACCCTGATTCTCTTCTAGTGATCCAGAACAAGACGACCAAGGAGTCTCTGTAGTACTATGACTCTAAATTTCATGAACCGCTCATAGCATATTCATTAGTGTTTCCTCTTCTTTGCAGTCACTATTCCTCCAGGCTTAGTAATCCCCTTCTCCAGGTTAAGAGTCCCTCAAGCGATCCATCATTCACCAAATCTTTCTTTCATAAGAAAAGTACAACACTAGGGTCTTTGTGTCTTTGCAGTGGCCTTCTTCCTGAGCTTTCCAAATTACAACTTCCGTTAAGGAATCATAATAGGTAGATTTACCATATACACGTGTCAAAAACATAAACATACATGCATTAAGGTTCATACTCTTATATATCAAACAATATTGGAAAACATTATTTGCAAAAATGAATTCTTATTAAGAACATGAGTTCCACACATAATACTTAGCTTTCAATGGCAAGAGAAACAATCCTTGTCTTCTTTATGGCTCATTCTTACTACCATATCCAAGAAGACTATTGAGCAAAAAAGACTATGAAGTGTCATCATCAGATAGCATGTTCGTAGGGGTGCAATTAGTCGAGCTAGAGGAGGTTCTGGCTTGAAATCTAGTCCTAGGTGTTGTGCAATGGCACCGAACTTGTCGTTTACTTGTCGAGTCAATTTGACAATGTCATCGTGGATCTCGTCTTATTGGACAAGAATCTCATCGTGAGATTGATCTCTCTCAATTAAAATCTTTCCCATCACGGTCTTGCGAACCCAACACATATCCATGGTTTTGTGGAATTGGGATACCTGTGAATGGGTATTCCTAGATCTCCTACCCATCCTGCAAACTCCTCTAAAATCTTAGTGTCAAAAATGTAGTGGAGCTCGAATTTGGCTTCCTCCTCTACATTTCCAATCTCTTTCCTAGCATTGTCAAGAATTAACTACATGTAATCCTGAGCCAACTAGACCCCATGCCTCATGTTAGTGGTAATAGTTAGTTCTACAATCTCTTAAATGGGCCCTTTCCCATGAACTCTGACTCTGGTGGCCATCTTAGAATCCCATGTTCGCTTGAGAATCAACACCCGTAATACCTTGGAGAGAGCCTTTGTCAATATAAGGGAATGTAAATTGTACCGAGAGCGTCCCCACTAAACCAAACAGAGCAACATGAAGCCAATGAACATGTTCTCCAAGCTTAACACAAGAGGTTGTGGGAGAGGTGAAAATGAGGTCACGGTTTTTATAATATCAATTTTTTTATGGCATAAATTTAACTTTTTGGATTGACATATGTATTTAATAAATAAATGATTTCTAACATAATTAAACAAAAATATAATAGAAATCAGGAATATAATTACATTTAATTTTAATATTTTAATCATATATTTATAATTACAATATATATTATAATTTTATTAATTTATTTTGAAACATATCAAAATTAATCTAATTTATCAATTTAATTTTAATATTTTAATTACATACTTGTAATTTCATTTTACTTCTGTTTAATATGATTTTTTTTAAAATATTCCATTAAATGCATAGATTTACTCAAGAAAAAAAACTTTACATTTTCCATTTTAAGTAGTAAATAAATGACTTAAGAAATTACTGAACCATTTATCTTGAAGCTGAGAAAGATTTGCAAATTATTTATGGATTAGTTTATTTAGTTTACATTTTGGACTTTGTGGTGGGTTGTTTTGGTAGAATCGAGTAAATATTTTTTGGTAAAATTTAAATTTGGAAATGTTCAAATTGTGTTTTTAAATCCATAAATGGCACCTATCTTATACAATTTCCATAACTAATATATTTAATTTAAAGATTCCCAAACAAATTGTGAACAAAATAAAACCAAATACTCAAAAAAAAATTGAAAACATAAAATATTTAAGCTACACCTTATTTGTTGAACCATATCCAATATTCTAATTACTTTAAAATAAAGTGATTTATTTACAATGTAATAAATTTACAATAACAAATATGTTTTTTTAATTATATTTTAGTTTTAGTCAATTTGAATATTAATTTTATTATTTATTTCTTTTGATTATAGATAAATATTTTTTTTAAACAATTTTTTTCTATATAATAAATTTTTTTTTTACCATTTTATAGCCACAAATAGATGGTGTGTAAACTTAATTTTTAAAACAATTTTTTTGTACATAACTAGTTCTTAAGTTATATGACAAAGACACTTATAGAAAATAAAATTAATCAGAGTGATACTTCTCTATCTCCGCAAGCCAACCTAAAGGGAACATGTTGGATGGGTTATATATCGAAATGCTAGGCACACTAGTTGAATAAAGAATTTGAAGGCATTTGAAATCAATAGCGGAGAGACCTCTAATCGTTATCCCATGGCTATAGATGACCAACTAGTTAATAATGTCCCTTATATGAACATAAGTTTCATCATGTGCTAGCCCAGTAGGCTACCTCAAGTGGTTGAGTTTCATGAGTTGCAAGTAGGAGCCTATGAGGTCAAGTCCTTGGGATAGCTATCTATGTGAATGTTTAGGGCCTCACTTCAATGTCCCTGTCGGTTTAGGTTTCATAATTCAGGTTGACGGTTTACCCCATTACCATCCATGAATCATGTGGAAGTAATCAGAGGTTTTCCATGAGGTTGTTCCTTGAAAAAAAAGTCTAACCATATGAAAATGTCTTACAAAATAAAAATACAAGTTAAATTCTATAACCCTTGAACATAAATTTCTTCTATGATTTAATGCTTAAAATAGTGAAAAAAAAGTTTGGAAGCTACAAGGCATACATTTGGATTATAAATAAAGAAAATGGTTGGTTAGTACTAGTGATTATTAGCGTGCTAAGAGGGTTTAGTTTTTGCAACAATTGTCAAGGTGAAGTTTAGAAACTATTTATCATTCCTAGTTAGGTTGGTTGGGTAGAAGGCAATTGATTCCCACACTCCCTATGATCTCTACCCTACTTGCAACCTAGAGGATAAGGCAAATGTGTCCTTGGTGACACTTCTAATAAGGACCAAGATGGCCCAAGTGACTCCTATGTCATGGTAAAGAGGGGCCCACTCCAAAACACCAAGAATTGATGTAAATGTTCCTTTTTCCATGACAATCATTTGTATTCGCATGGTAATATTCAAGGATAGATTGGCACATACTATAGCACTATCAAACTATGATAAAGTGTGAGAAAGGTAATTATCATTAAACATGTCATTTTTTCTCATAGAAACTTATAATTGCTAATTTGGAGAAGTTGTTATGCTATGAGGGGTGTATCTTGTGATAAAAATCATGCCTCATTTTCCTATAGTTGAGGATTTGAACCTAGATCTCCACACTCATAAGTTAGCCCAAACACATCATTGTGTATCACTAGACCCAACTCCTGTGGGTGAAAACAACACATCATTATGTTTCTTCCTACTGATGTAAAGCACTTACAACCAATAATAGTGAAATTCAAGAGCCCAAGGGAGGTGGTATACTAACATAGCAACATTCCATGAAATGGAAGTAATGAGGTATTTTGACAATAAAGGTTGAGCCCAAACCCACACAAGAAAAATTATAAAAATGACATTAAAAATATTTAAAAATAAGATTAAAAATATTTAAAAATAACGATGCACGAGAACTGACTATTATGCAAAAGTGTAAATTTTTTTTCAAGAATTCTATCGTTTTGATACTAAATAGATGTTTTAAAACAAACATATGCTTTATATTTTAGAGGAAAAATAACATAGTGATGTTTAAATAAACCGAATTTCTCTAAGTTATACAATTTCTCCATAAATAAAAGTTATATATTCTTGAAGCTATTTCAATTTCCTACGTTCCATATTTTCCCACCATATTATAATAGGTTGGGTATATACATATAATAATTCATTTTAGTCAACATATTGTTTTTTTGTAAGGTTTCCATTGCAACTAACATGTCACTAGAGGGAAGCATCAATTTATAGCAACCCATAGGTTAGGGATTATTAGTGATAAGATAAATATGTTAAGTGATAGGGGTTATATTGGTTTCATGTTTTTGGTGTTAAGGTTTAGCAACTATAGAAGTTAAATATCATGGTTAAAGGTTAGGGATTAACACATAACACATAACCAGATCATTTAACTCTATGGTTTTTAATAATATGGTAGTCTAATTGAGTTTTCATTAGCAAGTTATAATTTTCAATTGTATAAAAGTTGTTGAAGGATTGAAAAAATTCCACAACATTACTTCTTGTTGCCATACAATGGAAAAAAATTGATAAGATTAATGCTCCTAGTGATATAATTGAAACAAATAATTACATTTAAAATAAAAAGTGAAATTTTCAATAGCGCATAACTACTACCCAAGAACAAAAAAAAAATCAATTAAAAATATATTTATAATTTATTAAAAAATGACCAACCTCTTAGGTTGGATGCCATTATCTGGTCGATTGGAG
>LPNX010863064.1:14646-35911 GCA_001517045.1 Pseudotsuga menziesii | reverse complement strand
ATATATAGAGAGAGAGAGAGAGAGAGAGAGAGAGAGATCACAATGGTTATGGGCGATGGTTTCCAAGGTCAATCGAGGGTTTATGCAAACAAATTCTCAATAGAGGGCTTTGAACCTTGTTTTGTTTTGTTCTTTAAAAAAAAGAGCTTGACCGAGCTTAGTAACTTGATTGATCTCAATAGATTGATTTAGTTTTTGGTTAATTTATCCAAACCCTTGATCGAGGATTTGTACTTACCACGAAAACTGTTTGATTGAGAGATTAAAATAACTAAATTAAGTGTTTGCAAAACACCACTCCCTTTACCTGTCTTACAAGGAATTATTACTTGTTTTCATGTATTCACCCCTATATAATTTGTCATTTACTTTTGTAATTTTTGAATGGAGAAATTTGAGATATTGACTTAAGGTCAATTTCAGGGGCAAGTTTTATTTTGGTTGGGGTCCTAAAATTTCTAGAGCTTATTGAATGATTAAATGCTTGATTTTGGAGGAAAAGCTTTGTAGCCATCATCCACAATCTCTCGACATTGTTCTACACATCAAGAAAATTCTAATAGAATAAAGATCACCTCAATTGGAATTTGTATGAAGTTATGTATCCTGGGAGTTAACTTATGTTGTTGATTACCATGGTATTGAATGGATGTCATGTCAACTCCCATTAATCACCCATGTTGAGCTAGTCATGTGTGGACTTTCAAGAATATTATATAGGGTCCAAAACCCTAATCCTAATCATTAGTTGAGATATAGAAATTAACCAAACCTAAACCATGTTAAACATTGTACTGCTAGGAAACGAAGGGGCTTCAGTCTTATTGTAATGATTAGTGTTCCATAGTTGAGCAAAATCAATAAGTGAGATATTGGAGTAGAAAATATAAAGTAGAAGACACAATAGCAACCATGTATGCATGCATAGTCTTAGCATGGTAACTTCATGGCCAGCTCATTTTTATTTATATTGCACTTTCTTATTTGAGAAGGAAACATCAAGGCATAGTCCTTAACTTGTTGGTGTACTTTACCATATTGAATTTAGAAGAGTACATCTTTTGTTGATTATGTCGATGGTGTGGCATTTTATTTCTTTAACTTTTTTTTATTTGATAAGCTAATAATATTAAAACTTATATAAAATACCATATAACAAAGAGTCTGTAAATTGTATTGGGATAAAATCTTTATATCAAAATGTGATCTTAGTTTTCAGTTTTATTTATATTTTTATTTAACCTTAATTTCCAAATTAATAATAAAAAATTATATTTTAAAAATTCTTTCAAAAGTAATTCTTCATTATTCCCTTCCTTTTAAATTTATGTTGTGGAATAAAAACTTTAACCATGATGTTCTTATTTTTTTTAGTTCTATATTTTTTTATTAATTTTTTTATTTCATTATTTAAAAAAATTATGACTAATTAAAAAATTTCATTGAATCAAGTCATACTACATGTACATAATAAATTAATGAAACATGCTAACAAAATAAATTTATTGGAATTATAGAATTTTAAAAAATGGTTCAAATTTATGTTGGCAGTATAAACTTTAACCATGATGCTTTTATATTTTAATTCTATATTTTCTTACTAATTTTTTTATTTCATTAATTTAAAAAATTATGATTAAAAAATTTCATTAAATCCAATCATACTACATGTACATAATAAATTCATGAAACATGCTAACAAAATAAATTATTGGAATGATAGAATTTTAAAAAATGGTTCAAATTTATGTTGGGGAATAAACTTTAACTATGATGTTTTTATCTTTTTAGTTCCATATTTTTTTATTAATTTTTTTGATTTCATTATTTAAAAAAAAATTGATTGAATCCAATCATATTACATGTACATAATAAATTCATGAAGCATGCTAATAAAAAAAATGATTAGAATTATAGAATTTAAAAAAAGGTTATGTTACACTGCATTTATACCCAACGCACCTTCAGGTGTACCCTAGGGAGAGAGGGCCAAGTGTTTTTCCAAGAGAGGTGTTATCTAGAAATAGTGGTCATGTTTGGGCCCTTTGGTCATCCTTTAGCGGTACTATGGCTTAATGGCAGTGTTGATTGCCCTTCACTGGGGTTTTTTAACCTCAGGGTTGGTGTCTGACCCCACTAAGGATTGATCATTGGGTCACATGCCTCCATACCCTGTTTATGTGCTCTGGTGGCCTTTGATTCAGTTGTAAGACATTTGTCTCTCTTCATATCCATTTAGGACACCCTCCTGGCCCTTTAGTCAATAGGTCCCTTATCTCCTCAGAGGAAAGCCACCCTCCATGCCAAGCCTTTCCATGCTTTGAGGAGGGCAATGAGGGATTGTACAACATTCTATGGGTTAGATGGGGTATAATTCCCTCCCTCTAGCTCACTCCAGCCTTTCATTTGGATTGATTCGCTTATTTGAGTGTGTATTGGAACCTATGGGTACAAATATCCTAGCTGGTAGCCTACCTTAAGCCTACCTTAGGTTATATTTTATTATTATTTTCTTTTAATTTTCAGTTGACATTTTATAATTTCAAATTGACTTATTTTAAGTCATGTAGGCCTGGATATTTTAAAAAGTGAGTGTGAGATCATATAAATAGATCTCCTCACTTTCATTTTAAAGACAAAACTCATGGGATAATACACTATGCACTTGTTTTACCCTTGCTAGGGCTCTTTGTATGAATGTGCTCCTCTTGAGGAAGTTTTTTTTGGGTTAATGCAAGTTGTTTTCTAGTAATTCTTTGGTGAGATGTTTTTCTAGGTGATATTTTGATTTGTTGGTTGAAGAAGACCACATGGAGGTTAGGATTCTTATCTATTTATTTGATTGGTGGTTGATGATGCATATTCAAGTCTAAGTGGTAGCCCTAGTGCTGCATTTTTTCCATAGGATAGGTTGTCACTATCCTTCTAGTCACCTTAGCAAGTTGAGGCATGTCTCCTTGTGAGGATTCCCTATAGTTTCTCTTTAGTTTTTCTAGGCTAGTTGCTTGACCTAGGAACCCTTCCTCACTAGGTTATCCATCCTCTCTAGAATCCCTAGGTTGGGTAGGGTTTCCCTTGGTTTTCACACCTTTTCACTTCTAAAAAAACCCTAGTTCTAGGGTTAGTTTAGGATTAGTTTTAGGTTAAATTTAGGTATGCAATTTTATGTTAGAAACCCTAAAAAAAAAAAAAAATTGGCACTTTCCAGCCTCCCTAAAATCTCATCCACCTTCCATATAAATTCTTCGTAGCCTATAAATCCCTAAAAACCCTAAGACGGAATTATAGGGAACCCTAAAAATACAAAAAATGCAAATTTCTCAAAACTTTCCCTAAAAGGCCCTAAAATAGTCATAATTTTACCCTAAACTAGTATTTCTTCTCCATTCTAACCTTTGTTGTCCTATTTCCTAGATGCGGCCTCCCTCTTTCCTTTCCTCACCCACAGGCTACTTTCCCTCTACCTCTTGTGTGCCCTAGGAGTGCTCCTTATTTTGGGTTTGTTTCTATAGCAGCACTCTCTCCCTCTTCCTTCATCTAGGGCCTCTACCCATACCCTCGGGCTTCCCTTACAGTGGAAGCCCTCCATTTGTCTTCTCCAATCTCCCCTAACCTACACAATGGCAAGAAAAGGGTTAGTTCATGTTGGGACTGTTCACACACACAATCCTTAGCACAGTCTGCAATTAGTTACACATATTCACATTTACCTCAGACTTTGTGTTTCCTATTGCATGTATGAAATTGGGTTGACTAAATACACATGTAATAAATGTTGAATGTTGTCATACTATACTATTATTGCCATCATACACATACAGCCCGCACACTATTGGTTGTATGCACATTTTTTTGTTTCTAGTCAACTAATGCACTATTGGTTAAATGAATTTTATTTGTGTGCAATCAGGAATATAACATTATAATGTTGCTATAACATGATTGTGGCTAAATGATTGAACACATACTACTGGTGCATATACTACTTTTACAATTTCATACCTCACATTGATGCATGTTATTGAACGTTTTCATGAATATGGATACAAAAACGATACATTGAGGATACTGTTAATATTTTGATGCTGTTATAAAGCGCTTTATATATATTGTTGAACATGTTGTGTGCACCTCCTAAAAGGGACTAATTTTAACACATGACAAAGGGTGTTTATTTCTTATGATGAGATAACAACTGCTTCTACCATAAATATCTACACTACTATTCAATACTTGATTCACGTATTGTTGTACTTATGTGTTTTGGGGTAATGATAAATTTCCATTCAAACAATACTTTGCGCATAATTACTCACAACCACATCTATTCCAGACCCTACTATGCAAGGTTGGTTAAATGAACACGTTAGTATGCACTACGAAATCTTGTGAAAATTCTTAATGTTATTGCTACTATACCGACACTTACTGTTGGTACACACACCACCTTTGCAACTTCGAACTTTAAGTTAGTTATTTAAACTAGGTATGCATACCTTCATGAATATAGTTTTGCACAATTGGTACATTGGCTATATTGTTGTTCGTTGTTTTGTTTCACATGTTCAATGCTAATACAAACATTTGACGAGAAGACACACATGCTTGTACCTTTGTGATAACTTCTTATGCTTGAAGGTGTTTGTTGTTTGCATAGTAGGGTAAATCTAACCTTCGGGAGGATATATAGCTTCCATAAAAACTATACAAAGCATATAACCCTTTTACCCACCTTTTAGACTCTGTTAGGAACTGATCACTAACAACCTCGAAAGAGAACATTTTGGTGTTTAGTGTCCTTACGAGATCAGAATAGGGATTTGAGGGATTTCCCCTAGGAGGTTTTGACTTTCGAAGTAGTTTGGGACAAGTGATTAAGGTGAAAATGGTCACTTTTCCCACATATGCTTACTAGTGGATAAGCCTGCCATTTCACCCAATAACATTTTGGCGTTGTTTCCAGGGAGTATTTCAAAATTTGAAGCGGATGATCCAGAGTCATTCACACCCTGTTAAGACGACATTTGGTAAGAAAATTGAGGTAAGTTTTTCTTGGTATTTTGAAAATATTATTGTCAAGGACTAATCTTGTAGATCTTACATGGAGACTCCACAAAGAAGAAGCCTGACAAGGCTTAACATTTTGGCGTTGATGGCGGGGACCTCAAATTTATTTGAGGTAACTTACCTTGGAAATAATGACTCTTTGGTAAGTCTTGAAGTCCTAATTGTGTATTGTTGCATACATTTTTTAAATGACTAAACTATAGTCTTACCTAGCGACTCCACAAAGAACTCTGCCTGCCGCATCAATCAGGTACACCCTTGTTTTGTTTAGTACTTTGGTGAGATTTTTCTAACTAACATGGAAGGTCTCACCTCATGAGTCTAATCAGAGAAAAATAAAGAAGTGCTCTTCAAATATAAGGAATCTGGACAAGATGGAATCTAGTTTTGAAGTGTGGGTGGATATATTGCATTTTTTGCGCATTCTGAGATTTCCATACAAGTATGCCACTCAAGATGGTGGGAAGGAACTTTTCCCATTGTTCCAGAAATATAAGTACCATGCAACAGCACATGTGCAGGAATTCATGAAATTCATTCGGGAAAGAAACATCATACATGAAGACATCAAGATGAGGCTATTTCTGCTATATCTTCACCTAGTAGACAACTTGTTTGTCAGGAATTGGTATGATGGTTTTCCTCACAAATTGTTTTGTTCAATCAGGAAGTTCATCGATGCATTCAGCATGGATTGGGATTACAGTGTCGAGGAACCGAAAAGAAAGGCCACGATCGACAAAATATGGGAAGAAACATTGGGAAGCAGCCAGACACAACACAATTCAAGCAAAGAAATAAAAAATGATACTCCATTCGAATTCAAATATCTTGATATTACGACTACTAATGAAATGGAAATAGGTTTCGCTCCTCTTGATTTATCAAACTTCCTAGGATATTCAAATGAGTCACCAGCATTATTTTGGCATTCCTTCAAGGGTGACCATGATAATGTCTCACATCATGTGGAATGGTTTATGACTTTGGCTTTAGAATATGGTCTAAAGAAGAAGACGTTTACATGTGATCATTTGTCCTTCACCTAGGAGGAAAGGCCCTTGATTGGTTTGTGGGCTTAGATAAAGGAACAATATCATCCTTTACAGAATTAGTGGAAAATATTATGTAGCCACTGGGATTCAGAATGACATAAAAAATGGATACTTCATGTCAAGCATGCAAGGGATCTGTTCAGTAAGGAACCCAACACAAGGATCAGGTCGAAATAGCCATTGTTCAAGGTCTAAATCATGATATCTCATGCATGATAGATGAAGATTCCCAAGCAGATGAACATGATGATGGTCATATATATGAAGGGCTAGAAGTCCTATCCAAACAAGTTGAAGTAGGGATGGATAGGGAAAGTTCTCACTTCCAACATACAACGACTCTTTATGACATATCAGATCTCTGGGAACATAATGACAGGAATTTTGAGGACGATGGTTATCAGGAATTTATGGGGCCTTATATGATTCCTCGATACCATGAAACATTGTCTCCATATGTTGCAGTAAGGATGAAAAACTCGATGAAGTTACTCAAGTTGAGCCAAAATTTGACATTGTTTAGGATGAAGAGATTTCAGTCGCCTTAAGCAGGGATGATGAGGACATGATTTATGAAGAACTTGTGGAGAGAGGTATTGTTGTTCCTTCTATTTATGAGGATTATGATGAAGAATGGATCAACCCTTTCGCCACTATAATTGAAGATGAAATATTTCCAGATTTTGCAGATAGTTGTTATATGCAGATGGCCATTATGATGAAAGGTTTGAAGATTTCGGACCTCGTATCTATGGTGATTCTTCCATGCTGTCTCCATCATATTCATTCTGTAGGAAAGAAGCATGTGACACAGAGGATTATTTTGCATATTTTCTGCATATGATGAGCTTAGACCATCGCTCTCAATTGTGCTCCTCAAGAAGCACCATAGAAGTTGTTCAACCCACTCTATCTGATTCTGATAAGTCCCTAATGATGCATTTCGACAAGACCAAGTCAAGTAGGTGGACAGATATGATTTGCATTCCTCCACTCCATAATATTTATTATTTATCTTTTCATTTAAAGCATGAAGGTGTGAATTATATAGCTAACAATTTCAAAATTTCAAGAATTATTGGGGTTACTAGCATAATTGTGAAAAGGATAAGCAATGTACTTGTATGCCCAAAAAAATGTTTGAGTAAATGTAGAGGCAGGTTCTGACTCACATATGAAGATTTGTGAGATCTGACTCTATGAATATCCTCCCAAGTTCAGGGTTTATGGGCGAATTTTAGGAAGAATTTTTTTCTTAGAAGACCTATATGATGGAGGTGTCCCATAATTAAGTATGTTAGAAGAATGGATCAACACAGATTGTCAAATCGATTCTTCTATATGGCACCAATTTCAAGTATTCCAGGTTCTCAAGAAGGTTCAGTTTCATGCACTTACCTAGATGAAGATCCTGGTACAAACTCAAGACATCATCAATGAGGTATTATCATGGATTACACTAAATGACAAAGGTAAGATATCATGTATGAATTTCTTACTCAGATGGTTACATTGGTGGTATGATTTTACCTATCCTACTTTGACTGCCAAGTTTAGGTAGGGTTAGTTGCATTAGGCATATTATTGTGCATTACATTTGATGTCTTTTAATTATCTGTTTAGTTTTTATTGTCCTTAGTTTGTTTCCATCGTTTTGTGAACAAGGAAGGACGAAAGTGTTTTCCCTTAGATGCTTTTATTCCTCTCGAAAATTTGATATGTGTGTAGGTCTATAGGTACCAGAAGATTCATAGGTTCTTGAGCACTCCCAGGAAGAGAACTTGTCACGCAGTTGGAATCAGTGTTATGCTACACCTGTACCCAACGCACCTTTCAGGTGTAAACTAAGGAGAGAGGGCCAAATTTTCGACTAGGAGAGGTGTTATCGTGCAATGGTGGTCATGGTTGGGCCCTTTGGTCATCCTTTAGGGGTAATATGGATTAATGGCACTGCTGACTACCATTCATGGGGTTT
This sequence comes from Pseudotsuga menziesii, assembly GCA_001517045.1. Lineage (NCBI taxonomy): Eukaryota > Viridiplantae > Streptophyta > Pinopsida > Pinales > Pinaceae > Pseudotsuga > Pseudotsuga menziesii. The sequence continues at coordinate 27,814 of LPNX010863064.1, read as the reverse complement.
TTTAAACCTTGGGGTCGGTGTTTGAGGCCCCTAAGGGCTAACCATTGGGTCACATGGCTCCATACCATGTTTATGTGCTCTGGTGTCCTATCTACTCTGGTGGCATTTGCTTCAGCTATGAGACATTTGTCTCCCTTCACATTCACTTAGGACACCCTCATGTCCCTTCAGTCAGTGGCTTCCTGCTCTCCTTAGCCTTATCTCATCACAGGAAAACCACCCTCCATGCCAGTCCTTTTCAAGCTTTGAGGAGGGCATTGAGGGATTTTACAACATTCTATGGGTTAGATGGGGTGTAACTCCATCCCTCCAGCTCACTCTAACCTTTCATTCGGAGTGATTTTCTTATTTGAGCTTCTTTTGGCACCTAGGGGTACAGATACCCCAGGTAGCCTACCATTAGCCTACATTCGGCTATATTTTATTACTATTTTCTTTTAATTTTTAGTTGACATTTTATAATTTCAAATTGACTTATTTTAAGGCATGTAGGCCTGGATAATTTAAAAAGTGAGTGTGAGATCATATCAATAAATATCCTTGCTTTCATTTTAAATATAGTTTTCACAGGATAATACATTATGCACTTGTTTTACCCTTGCTAGGGATCTTTGGATAGATGCACTCCTCTTGAGGAAGTTTTTTTGGGTTAATCCAAGTTGTTTTCTAGTAATTATTTGGTGAGATTATTTGGTTGAACATGAGCACAAGGAGGTCAAGATTCTCATCTCTTTGTTTGATTGGCGGTTGATGATGCATGTTTAAGTCTAAGTTGTAGCCCTAGTGCTGCACTTTTTCCATAGGATAGGATGTCACCATCCTTCTTGTCACCTTAGCAAGTTGAGGCATGTCTCCTTGTGAGGGTTCCCTAGGGCTTCTCCTTAGTTTCTCTAGGCTATTTGCTTGACCTAAGAACCCTTCCTCACTAGGTTAGCCATCCTCCATAGAAGCCTTAGGATGGGTAGGGATTTTGCTAGGGTAGGATTTCCCTTGTTTTTCACACCTTTTCTCTTTTAAAAAAATCTTAGTCCTAAGGTTAATTTAGGATTAGTTTTAAGTTAAATTTAGGTCTGCAATTTTATGTTAGAAACCTTAAAAATAAAATATTTTTTTTCACTTTCAGGTCTCCCTAAAATTTCAGCCACCTTCCCTACAAATTATCCCTAGCCTTTAAAACCCTAAAAACCCTAAGATGGATTATAGGGAAAACTAAAAATACAAAAAATGAAAAAATCTCAAAACTTTCCCTAAAAGGCCCTTAAACAATGTTAACTTTACCCTAAACCTACATTTTTTCTCCCTTCTAACCTTTGATGTCCTATTTCCTAGACGTGGCCTCCCGTTTTCCTTTCCTTCACCCACATGTTGCTTTCCCTCTACCTCTTGCTTTCCCTAATACTGCTCCTTATTTCAGGTATGCTGTTATAGAAACACCCTCTCCCTCTTCCTTCATCTAGGGCCTCTACCCATACCCTCAATCTGCCCTTACAGTGGAAGCCCTCTATTTGGCTTCTCCAATTTCCCCTAACTTACACAATGGCAAGAAAGGGTTAACTTTAGTTTGGGACTGTTCACACACACAATCCTTAACACAATCTGCAATTAGTTATGCATATTCACATTTACCTCAGACTTTGTGTTTCCTACTGCATGTATGAAATTGGGTTGACTAAATACACATGTAATAAATGACTAATGTTGTAATACTATACTACTGTTGTAATCATACACTTACAGTCTGCAAACTATTGGTTGTATGCACATTTTTTTGTTGCTAGTCAGCTAATGCACTATTGGTTAAATAAATTTTATTTGTGTGCAACCAGGAATCTAACATTATAATGTTGTTATAACATGAATGTGGTTAAATGATTGAATACATACTGCTGGTGCATATACTACTTTTACAATTTCAGACCTCACATTGATGCAAGTTATTGAATGTTTTCGTGAATATGGATACACAAATGATACATTGAGGATACTGTTAATATTTATTGGAATATATTAAACTCACTCATAACTTAGGATAAAATATTGAATCATTATTTGATTAAATTCCTACCCACTAGCTAATTAGTTGCAATACACTTGCACCTTAAAGTCAACACATGCCATCTATACCCCATGAATGCTTTATTTTTTATTCTAGGTTGATCTTGACCACTTTATTGACTCGCAGAATTAGTAACTGCGATTTACTGCAATTCTACTTTATCCATTTTTTCGGTGGATAAGGTAAAGCTAGTTAACTAGGAAACTAGTATCTTTTGTTGCCAACCCATCCTTCATGACTTTCTCTCCATATTCTACAATCAGCATGTTTTTCCATCCCTCCTAACAATTCACTCATGATTTTTCTAATTCATGAGGTCCTTGACTAATTTGGGATGTGCTTTAGCCACCTATGGGGGTTTTATCATATTTGGTAAGTTAACATCTCTGAGCTTTATGAGTTGTCTCCATACAACTCGATTTTCCTATGAGGGATGTACTATTTATGTACACTATTATTCATCATTAATTAATGGAAGGATACACTTCAATATTCATCTCTTCATTCATGTGATTCGGTCTCTTTTCTTCTCTCTATTTTTCCTGTGCATGCTTGTGAGAATGATCTTAGTAGCAAGATCTATTTCCTGTGCTTCTTCTTAGCATCTTTGCTCATAGCATTGGAGCTATTATTTCTACAATATTTTGATATAAATTGCTTTATATATACTGTTGAACATGCTGCGTGCACCTCCTAAAAGGGACTAGTTTTAACACATGACAGAGGATGTTTATTTCTTATGATGAGATAACAACTGGTTCTACTATAAATATCTACACTACTATTCAATACTTGATGCACGGAGTGTTGTACTTATGTGTTTTGGGGTAATGATAAATGTTAGTTCAAACAATACTTTGCACACAATTACTTTGTGAAACTCCTTAATGTTATTATTGCTATACTGACACTTACTGTTGGTACACACAACACGTTTGCAACTTCTAACTTTAAGTTAGCTATTTCAACTAGGTATACATACCTTCATGAATATAGTTTTGCACAATTGGTACATTGGCTATACTGTTGTTCGTTGTTTTGTTTCACATGTTCAATGTTGATACAAACATTTGACGACAAGACACAAATGTTTGTTACTTTGTGATAACTACTTATGCTTGAAGGTGTTTGTTGTTTACATAGTAAGGTAAAGGTAACCTTCAGGAGGATATATCGCTTCCATAAAAACTATACAAAACATATAACCCTTTTACCCACCTTTTAGACTCCATTAAGCACTGATCACTAACAACCTCGAAAGAGAACATTTTGGTGTTTAGTATCTTTACTAGATCAATATAGGGCTCTCCCCTAGGAGGTTTCGACTTCCGAAGTAGTTGAGCACAAGTGACTAAGGTGACAGTGGTCACTTTTCCTACATATCCTTACCAGTGGATAGGCCTTCCATTGCAGATAACCAGTTCTTCAAAAAATTATAAATTAATTATTTTATAAATTATTATAATTATAGAATTTTAAAAAATAGTTCTTTAAAAAATTATAGATTAATTATTTTATGTCATAAAAAAATAATAAGAATTATATTTTAAATCTAGTTGTTTTAATATAATATTGGTTGATAAATACTTACTTTATTATATTTTTTAAATTTCATTGTTTTAATAATATTAAAACATATTTGTTTATGCATACTTCGCTTTATTTACAATTATTAAAAATAATAAAAACATTATACTTTGATTTAAATTATAATAATTTAATATACTTATTATTATTTTGATTTAAATTATAATAATTTAATATACTTATTATTATTTTGATTTAAATTATAATAATTTAATGTTTTAAAAATAATAAAAACATTGTACTTTGATTTAAATTATAATAATTTAATATTTTAATTTTAAAATTTTATAAAATATTGAATTTCTGAAATTTGATATAAAATATTGAATTTTTGAAATTTAATAAATTAATTTATTTATAAACAATTTCATTTAAATTATATTAATTTAATATTTTGATTTAAAAATTTTATAAAATATTAAAATTTTGAAATTTAATAAATTAATTCATTTGATAAACAATTTCGTATCAATCAATATAATTTAAAATGAAAAAATCATAATCACTAAATCTCGTATCATTTTATATGAATTTTCATTGATAATACATAATATGACCATTACGGTCCAAATATATTGTAATGCTCTGGCGTAGCCTATCGACCACTCCCTCACCCCATTGCAATTTGGGACACCTCGAGAGACGCCAAAGATGGGGCGCCAATTTCTCCTCCTCCGCAATGTCTCTTCCCATGTCTCGGAGGTGATCATGCATATGTATAACATTTTTAGAGTCCACTTCTATGAGGCATTTGCCCTCTAAATTTTTAAAGCCCAATAATCCTTCCAAGCCTGATCCGTCCTAGAATGTTACGGCAATACTCTTCTTATGTCCTATGAAAAAACATGCGATATCTAAAAAGATTTTCTGTTCTTCTTCATCGAGTGCATCATAACTAATTTTCAATCTCTTTTGGATGTTACCTGGAACTTTTACTTGGTGAAGTATGACCCCAGATGGATTTGTCATTATTTCCACATAGCAGTGCCCGCGATACTTTTAAAGATAAAGGCAGCCCATCACTAGATCTACTAGAAACTTATCTACTAGATCTTCATACATGTAGAAACTTATCTACTAGATCTTCAAATCCTTGTAGTGGATAAGGCTGGTAGAAGGAATATGAGCAAAAGAGCTCTCTTGAGTGTTGTGTAGGAATGATTGTTCCACTCCTGACCTTTTGAGGACATCTCTGTATCGAGATGTAATCAAAATTCAGCTATCCGAACTTAAAACATCTTTAACTGATAAAAACGCCTCTAGTTGATCCTCATTATCTATGTCGTCTATAATAAAAAAGACATGAGAAGATTGTAGTTCCTTTCAAGCATCCCTATACCTTCATGAATGTTGTTTATATGCAGATGATCTAAGTCAATCGGGCCCTTTGGAAGTTCCCTCTGCAAGGAATGTAATGAGCTTTTATTAGCCTTTTCTCTTACGTCCAATAAAAAGTAAGATTTATGGTAATTAGAACGCTTTCTATTGAAAATCTCGAGGGAAAACGTTGTCTTCCCTGCTCCACCCAAGCTGACTATGCCAACCACGTGTATTTTTCCACTTCGCTGCTACTGTAAAACTTTAGTTTCAAAATCTGCCACTTTGTCATTTAAACGGGTCGGATACTTTGCCACATACAACCCTGGTTTTTTACTCATTTTAACCACATGTTCAACGATCTTCACTAACATGTCCCCCTCGTCTCTATATAAATTTAAAAATAAAAATAAAAACATAGAATAAATATAAAAATATTCACAAACAACCAACATAATATAATTGAGACCATAGGCATAACATCGTATACACAGAGAGAGACGGAAATGGAGGTCTCACCCATTAAACTTGGCGTCCAGATCAAACCCACTTATGTTTGCAACACTTGAAAGAGCATCTCTCCATTTCTGAATAATGGCGGAGCCATGTCGTGACTTCATTTTGGGTTGGTTCAAGGCCTGGGCATACACTCCATTTTTGGTGGGATCTGTCCACCTGGGATCTGTCCACCTAACCTCAGCAGGCTTTACATGGTAAAATATCGGAACAATTGGAGCGCCAGACTCCTGCATGAGAAGGAGTTCATCCAAAAACCATTGTGATTCCGCGTAATTTGGGGAAAAGATGGCAATGTGCACCGAGGCGCTTCGAATAGCGGCTTTTAGTTGAGAAGGAAAATTGAGGCCTTCTTGCAATTCGTGTTGATCTAAAAAGGGTCTTCATCCGCGGAAAAGTAGGCCGTGGTAGAGATGGCTAGCAAATGTCTTCTTGACTTCTCCATGATGGTTGATAAACACATCGTAGAGAATATTGCTGCAGCTGTTGTTGGGATAATTGGGATCATCAGAGGTAGAGGTGGAGGAGGAAGCGCCAACCGAAGTTGCAGGAGGAGAAATCTGATTTTCCATTTCAATATCAGAGTGGGTTTGGGGGAACGAGGATGCCATTGCCAACAATGGTGGTTATACAAACAGAAAGCAAAAGATAAACTCGGTGCTGGAAAGCTCTCGATGATCGATGCAGATGGAAGAGAAGTTTGAGAGGAACGATATCTATTGTAACGTAAATAAAGTCTCTTAACCCTCTGGAAACAAGCGCCTATGCTCAGCAGGTGTAATGTCTGGGGCTCCACACGGCATATTGTCTTGCCTTACCCTGTGGGATCCACAATGTTTTGACTTTCATTTATTGCTTAACCTACAAATGCCCCACTGAAAAGGACATGACTTCCACAGATGCATGAAAAAGACGCATGCATCATCCTAGAAGGACATCTACAAAGCGGAGATTGAGTTTACTGTTCAACCGAGAAATGTCCCCGCTCACCCAGCCACACAGAAGACTTTGCTTTCAACTCATATAACGGAAATAATAAATCAGATTGTCAAAATAATTTATTTAAGAGTGATATATAAAAATATTTATTTTACTTTTAAATTATTTTTAATACAGAATCCTTAAAAATATACTAGCATTTGCACCGTGGAATGAAAATGAGTGATGTATGTTAATTTTTTTTACACTGGCATCTTATGCTTGCTCACTGTTGCTGGATTTTCGTTCAATTCTATGTTTTATTGGAAAAGGAGTTTATTATTTAGTGTATTACAATGAATGTATTGATCCACAGAGTGGACATCATCTCAGGGACCCAATGTATACTCTGTTCTTGAATCCTTTAGAAGTTTTTCTCTACCTCTTAAAATTCCTACATTGTTTTGCAACCAAGGATAGGTTTTTTACCATCATTATAAATTTTGACCCCTCTATTATCTAGCCACTTCATTTAGCAAGAACAATCTGTGCTTACCTTGGTTGTTTGGAATTTACAAGAGTGAAGTTAAATATCTACTGTACATTATTCATAATGATTTAAGGTAACATACTATGTTGTTTCTTTGTCTCTTTGCTATATGAAGTGGTTGTGTATTTGTAGGATTCAATCTTATTCTATATCCCTTCCTTGAGAAAAGCTAGACTATTTTAAAAGTATTGAATGCCTCTTGGTCAGCAAGTTTATTTATGTTATTTTTTTACCTTAGTTGTTTCCTTTGGTCCCATCTGCTTAGAGACTCTATAGGTTCAGTGTCCTCCATCATCACTTATTAAGATTGGGGATGTAAAGCACTCTTTTCATGAGAGCTCTTTCTTATACAGGGAGAAACTTATGCAGATACTTATACAATTAGTACAATGCATATGAAGGATAAACACAATTCTTTAGACCCATTTCATCTTAATCATGTTATAAAAGGCCACCCTTTAGAACTTTAGTCAACTCAAAATGGAGGTCAGGGACACAGACAGTGTATGGGGACTGCTTCATTCCACTTTCCAACTAATAGTCTCACCCAGAGAAGCACTGCATTGTGTTCAACTAGGAAAACTTCAATGCAAGCAACCTTTCTCCGACTCTCTCAAAAGCCAAGTCACATAGGCCATTTCTAAGTGGGTAAGTTGGAACATCCGAGCATGGGATTACATGACCTTTGTACATGTGGTTCACACTACCTGAGTTACTTGGAGAAGTGTGTAGGTAGAAGTTGTGTTGTAATCACCTACCCTTAGCACATGTAATGTCTCTAGTTAAGGAACATTCTCTTAAAGTGTTCATGGATTGGTTAGATTGGACTTTGTCTTGTTAAGTGGTCCACTTGTAGACCTAGTATAGGGTTTGCTTGTAATTACTCTCTTCCTTATTCCATAAATAGAAAGGAGGGTGCTTCTCTTGAGGATATTGGGTTTTCTATTTTGTGAAAAGTAAAATTAAGAGTAAAGTAGTTGTGATAACTATAAGTGCAAGGATGAAATATATACTTGACATAGAATCATCTAGTTTGCTACCAGGCTTCCTTCAGTGGTCAAATTCTAGGCTAAAATCATGTGGCCGTAAGTGAAATCTTTCGATTTTTTTTTTAATCATTCAATAGGTGTCGCTTTTCCAACGTTCTTTCGACACTCCGATCAACCCATCCGACGGCCGTGCCATGACTCCAACACTTCTGCCCGTCGGACGACCGACGGTTAAAGTGTCGAACTGCATCGAAAGGCAAACTCTTCTAGTGTGGAGTTGCATCAGATTTTCAACACTGTCTGAATTAAAAATCGATGACACCGCTATTTCTCTGACACTTCTATCCGTCAGACGGCCGACGCTGCAAGGGTCGGAGGACGTCGAATTTCTGACGGTTTATGCAATTTTGGTTGGCACTTCAAAAGGAAAAATGGTCGAATATGCGACACAATGGTCTGTCGGATCTTCAACCCACATTAGTAGACTGTTGAAGATCCGACGTTATGCCACCGATGCCAAAAAAAAGTGTATGTGTCGAAAATGAGACAGAGAAGTGTCGAATTTCAGACATGCAAGGCATCGAATTTTGGGTTGAAATTCTGTTGCGATTCACACTTCAACTAGTTTTTCAAAACTGGTACCCAAAATGTCCAAAATATGCCTAGGGCCAATAGGCCCCGAACACTCACATGTGGCTCATCCCAAGCCATTTTACATGGAAGATGATGGTATGAGCAACTTTAAATGAAAGTCTCGGTATACTTTCTTTACCTGTTCAACCCGTCTCTACACATCTTTCTTCAGCTTGATCACTTCGTCGACAACCTCATAAGTGAGGTGTTTTGAACTGAGCATCTCAACAATTGACAAATCCTGCTTAATCTATTGGTGGTTTGGGACAATATCCTCATAAACCCACTCAGCTTTTATTTGTAGTTCTTCAACTTGCTATGTTCTCCTCTGTTACCAAACCTATAATGTGTTTATCTGCTACTACAATGCCTTATTTTCTGCAGACTTCCTCATCCTCTCGACTGGTGGAAGATTCTTGAGCGAACTCCGCAGATTACCCATACTTTTCTCGGCTGAATTAAGTTTATTTGTTATTTCGTGCAACTCGACATCCTCAAACAAGGCTCCCCAAGACTAAGATACCTCCTCATAGGCCTTTGCACAATAATCCTCGGCTTGTTGAATTTATTGGATGACCTCCCGAACTTACTTTTGTCCTTGTTCAATAACTTCAAGAGGTGTGCTAGGAACTAACTTAAGTTCCAACTCTTCAGTCTTCTATCAGAATCCATTGATGGCTTCCCCTAACTACAATATTTTGGCCTCTGGGACCATTTCCAAGACAATTGCTACTTCTAGGACTCTGTGACAAGCAAAATCAATAACATTTTATAATATCTTCTTATCATGTCGTAGATGCTCTTTATTCCGTCAGAGTTCTATTGACTATGTTTCCAAAGTAGTAGCCTAGATTTTGAACTTATTCATCTTATTATACACCGACTGCTCCTATTCCTTTACTTCTTTGGCATCCTTGTACTAGATGTTGTGTAACATGGACATCGACAAAACATTCATGTCTAGGTCAATGTAGCCCATATTGTGTACCGTGACATTCAATTTATTGTTGTCCATGTTTAGTGTTGTCGGGAAATCTAAACTCTGTGATCATTTTCTAAAGTTGTAAGTTCTCAGGTCAATCATCAGATGGCCCTTCTTTTGATTGCCCCACTCCTTGATTCTAGTAGTCTCTATTGGAGTGACTATGGCATGAACCTCGTTAACAAGCTTCCATAGTACTTAACGAAGATCAATGATGGCCACAAAAAATTTTGTGGTTCTTTCATCGACCAACTTCCTATTTTATTCTACAATGGCTTCCATCTTATCAAATAGCATGTTGAAATCATCATTCGTTCACCCCCCCCACAATGGTGTCTTTGAATTTTTTTTACTTCTTCTTCCCTTCTTCGCCATCTCAGCAGATTTCTAGTTTGCCCCCAATTCTAGGTTTGTAGAGGTGGCACTAGATTCCTAGTCATTGTCATGGTGTGAGCTTGGCGAGTTCTCTTCATCTTGATTCCCACTTTGATGTGCGCTAGATGTACCTTCCAAACAGGGTTCTTCTTCGAACAAAGATTTAATGATCTACCACAGGTTCCTTCCACTCTCTTGGACATTCTCGATAATGACGTCAATGTCTGCCTATATTATTCTAAACTCAGTTGTTAACAATTGGGGTTGTGGGGGGTCATTGTGGCTGAATGTAAATGTGGTGCCCCGACAGTAAATCTCATCATTTTTCGATAGAGCTCGATGGTAGAAACTTCTACCCATTGAATCCTTTCAATGTGAGGTTGTTGTCCATTGGTATGCATGTGGAACTTGACATTGTTATCCAACTTCCTCCATTGATTATGATCGAAACATACGTTTTGATAACGGGCCCCTTGACAAGGGATAGTGACGTTGACATCCATTACCTGATATTTTGGAAATTCTATTCATGCAACAAAAGAAATTAGAATTAACAACCAAGAATATGTAAGTGAGTTACCATTTTTTGGGGAATCGATAGCATCATCCAATAGCTCATTCAAATGGAACGTCACCCAAATCATTTCGAATCCAACAACACACTGTTATACCGCAACTATAATAACTCTTAGAGTGCGCTGGTTAGGCCTCATCTTCCTCAAAATTTTGATGGATAGTTCTTTCGCCGCAAATATGATGACCTAGTCATTGATAAAGGCTATGTTGAATCCCCTCTTGTCCATGTTAGGATTATTAATTCTCCCTTGTTCAAATTTCTATTAGATTAAATATTGCCTAACTTAGGAACCTTAAATTAATTAAATGGGTCCACTTGGCCCAAGGGGTGATTTGAAGGATTATTCATCTTTAATTTACACTGATCCAATATGGTACAATAGTTATTAATCTATGGTTCAAAGAACATAACATATGTTTTAACTCACATATTAGCTGCGACAGACTTATCACTTGCTGTGACAGACTTAGCTGCGACAGACTTATCACTTGCTGTGACAGACTTAGCTGTGACAGACTTAGTTGCGACAAACTTGGCTGTGACAGACTTGGCTGCAACAGACTTAGCTGCGACAGACTTATCTCTTGCTATGACAGACTTAGTTGTGATAGAATTATCACTTGATGTGACAGACTTATCACACTTGTTGCGACATCGCGAAGTTAGTGGTGACATCAAACGGTTACATTATGTGTGACGCTATGGTATGGTGCAACATATGTGCATAACGGTCATTGCAACGTGTTGTGAGTCAACATGTGTGTGGAGTTAGTTGCAACGTTTCGGGGATATGGAACGTCGTGGTAACATAATTCTTGTACAGTGACTTGGCCGAATTGCATGGTTCAGCTTAGCGTATGGTTGTAACGATAATAAAAAAAAAAGATAACAGCTAAGATGATGGAATCGAATCGGTTACTTATCCCTCCTGCTAAACTCTTAAATAGAGGAGGCTAGCCACCGAGAAGGGTGCGGATTGTTTTAGAGCGCAGAGTATCGTTTCTCTGTTATGAGAAGCTTAGAGATAAATTTTTGTTGCGAAGTGTCCAGATGCTGTGCTGTAGAAGTCGACATTCTCTGTTATATTTTAGCTTTCTTTGTCTTTGAATGCTGATTGTAATTTTGAGAGAAAGGTCTTAAAGATTTTGTACAGCATTATGTTTACAATTGTTGAAGTTGATTCCAGAACCATTTTTGTACCATTTAAAAGAGATTAATTGGATCGGTACCCATTGGAGAGGGACCCGGAGATGTAGCCCAGTGAAGGGGGTGAACTCCGTTATCAACTTCTGTTTTGTGACTCTCTGATTCTATGTTTCTTTATATCTGTTTATCAGTTTGTTTTCCATCTATTTTCAATATTTAATTTCTGTTAATGTTGTTCCATTAATTAACCTACTGAACGCATTCTTTTAACACAAACTTTTAATGCACACAAGTTGAGGTCCGACGGATCATGTTATGGTATCAGAGCTGGTTGACTGCTTGTGCAAGTTTGTGAATGCTTACCAGATCTAGGGTAAAGCGTGGTGAAGGAGAATGAGTTGAAGAAGATCCTGAGATTGGCTCAAGGAGAACTTTCTCAAGAACCATGTCTTCTCCACGAGGGGAAGAAGAAGGACATACAGAACGGGAAAAACCTGTTATTTCTGAATCTGAGTTTTTAGAGGCTTTTATGAGCATGAAAGCCATGATGGAAATTCTACTCGATGAGCGAGCAGAAAGGAAGAAGAGAGAAGAAGGATCTTCATCCAAATATGCAGAAGTGAAGAAGGAAGAAAAGGGTAAAGGAGTAGGAGGTGATGGTGATCCTCTTGATACTACTCAAACTTTCTCTTCTTCTCATGCTTCTCATTCACATAATGCTAATGCAAATTCTAATATGCCTTATTTCAAATTGGATGTTAAGTTTGAGTTACCAATTTATAATGGAGATTTAGATGCTGAAAAGTTAGACAATTGGATCAAGCAGCTTGAAGTATATTGCAGGGTGTAGGGCATTAATGATGACCCTTCCAAGATTCAATTGGCCACTTTGAGAATGAGTGGAATGGCTCTTACTTGGTGGGAGAGCAAGATTCAGCAAGATATTCGAAAGAATGGTAAAATTATTTCAGTTTGGAATGAATTCATTGAAGTATTAAGGAAGCAATTTTATCCTTTAGGCCATATCCAACAATTAGCCAGGGTTGGCAAATGTTTAGACAAGCTAAAGGACAAAGCATTCAATACTATACTCATGAATTCAGAAAAAAGGCTATTGCATTGAATGTTGCATTAGATACACAGGAAACTCTTCTTAAGTATATTGGTGGCATGCATTCTTATTTGAGACATACCTTGTTGATGTTTAACCCCAGTAATTTGGATGATGTATGTGTTCAAGCTACCCATTTAGAAGCCAGGGGTAAGCATGCTAATGATACTTTTGTGAAGAAGTCATTTAAATTTGACAGCAAATCGAAAGGTCAAGATAAGGGGAAAAAGAAGATGGCTACTGTTAAGAAAGAGGGTGAAAAGCCTACATGTTTGCATTGTCAGAAGGGACATGATGTCTCTAAGTGTTGGAAACTTAATTCAGAGTTAACACCAAAGAAGTACGGAGGAAACAAAGATAAAGGCAAAGCAAAAGCTACTGCAGCAGTTATTCAAGACTTGGGGTTCGATT
>LPNX010863064.1:0-14304 GCA_001517045.1 Pseudotsuga menziesii | reverse complement strand
TGGGATAGTACTTGGGAGTCCATATTTGTATGACCGGAAAGCAGTCTTTTATAGAGAGCAGAATAAGTATCATCTTTTTAAAGATGGTGTGGAATACATTGTACGAGCACATAAGACAAGAACAAACCTAGCAATAGTTTCTACAGGACAAATGAAGAGGCTAGTAAATGCTAGTAAGAATTTTGTGTTAATGATGGTTAAGGTGAAAAATGATGAGATTTATCAATATTTTGAAGGATGTGATCCTAAACATAAATCTGAACTGATTGAAATTATTTCTGAGTATGACGATTTATTTCAAGATATGAAAGGGTTACCACCAAAGAGAGAGATTCAGCATGAGATACAGTTGCAGCAGGATGTGCCACTCCCGAACATAGCCATGTACCGGATGTCTGTAATGCAGAATGAGGAGATCAAGAAGTAGGTTTAGGAGCTGATTGAGAAGGGGGTCATCCAGCTAAGCACTTCTCCTTGTGGCTCTCCTATAGTCTTGGTTCCAAAGAAGGATGGGTCGTGGAGGATGTGTATCGACTACATGGCCCTTAACAAAATCACCATTAAAAACATGTATCCTCTTCCTCGCATTGATGATTTTCTTGATCAGTTGAAACATGCCATTTATTTTACAAAATTGGATCTGCGTAGTTGGTATCATCAAATCCGTGTTGCTAAAAATGATGCTTGGAAAACAACGTTTAAAACAAAACAGGGTTTGTATGAATGGCTTGTAATGCCTTTTGGGCTATGTAACGCTCCCGCTACTTTCATGCGGGTCATGAATGATGTCTTTCAACCATTCATTGATGATTTTGTAATTGTATATCTAGATGATATCCTGGTGTTTAGAAAAACCTGGAGGAACACATTATACATGTGAAGAAAGTTTTAAATGTACTGAGGAAGGAGAAGCTTTGTGTAAAAATGTTTAAATGTGAGTTTGCTAAAACTTCTTTAGTATATCTGGGCCATATTATTGGTGGAGGCCACCTGCGAGTGGACCCAGCCAAGGTTGCTGTCATTGTAAACTGGCCACGGCCTAACACCGTTACTGAAATCAGAAGTTTTCTGGGTGTGGTTCAGTATTGGAGGAAATTCATTTCTGGGTTTTCTTCCATTGCTGCTCCATTACATGCGTTGACAAGCATTAAAGAAATTTTCCAGTGGGGAGGAAAGCATCAGAGAGCCTTCGACACTTTGAAGGAAAGGATCAGCACAGCACTAGTTCTGAAGTTGCCAGATTTGCAGCAGACATTTGAGATCGAAACCGATGCCAGCGAGTTTGCCATGGGAGCAGTTTTGATGCAAGGAAGGAAGCCAATCTGTTACCATTCGAAAACATTCTCTACTGCAGTAAGTAACTATCCGGCCTATGACAAAGAGTTGTATGCTTTAGTATAGAGTGTGAAGAAGTGGAAACATTATATCATGGAAAAAGAGACAGTCATACATACTGATCATCAGCCACTTCAATATTTACAATCTCAAACTAAAATACAACAGAGTAGGCATTTAAGATGGATGGGATTTTTACAGCAGTTTCATCTCGTAATTATATACAAAAGGGGAATTCATAATAAAGTAGCAGACATGTTATCATGGCCACCTATAAATTCTTCAATCATTCTTCAGAACAGTTCATTAACCCATGAGAGTTATGTTGAACAATATGCGGAAGATAAAGATTTTAAGAACATATATGCATCGCTAATACATGGTAAACAGGAAGAGAACTATTTTGTGCATGATCAGCTCTTGTATCATCTCGGTAAACTCTGTATTCCAGAGAAAGAAAGAGTGCATGTGATCTGAGAGGCACATAGTTCATTGATTGTAGGACATTTTGGAGTAAGTAAAACATTGTCTGTATTGCAGAATCATTGTTATTGGCCTCAGATGCAAGAAACTGTAGCTAAATACATAAGAGGTTGTGTTATGTGTGCAACGAGTAAGCCTAGCAATAGGAAATTAGGTTTGTACACACCTCTTCTAGTTTCTTCTCGTCCTTGGGAAAGCATTTCTATGGACTTTGTAGGAGGACTACCTATGTCTAGAAAAGGGCATGATTATCTATATGTTGTTGTGGATAGATTCAGCAAAATGTGTATCTTAATGCCATGTAACAAATAGATCACTGCTGAACAAACAGCTCATCTATTCTTTCAGAATGTTTGGGTACATTTTGGGCTACCCATGTCTATTGTATCTGATCAGGATTCCTAGTTCTTGGGAGAATTTTGTTCGACCTTATGGGAGCTTATGGATACTAAACTAAAGAAAAGTACAGCTTTTCATCCATAGACCGGTGGGAAAACAGAGGTAGTGAACAGAACAGTGGTTCAGCTGCTCAGAGGATATTGTAGTAAACATCCTAAACTTTGGGATGAGCGGTTGCAGTATATACAACATGCTTACAATCATGCAGTTCATTCTACCACGAAAATATCTCCTTTTGAAACTTGTTTTGGTTATCTGCCAAAAACACCAATGGACTTCTCTTTTGGAAAAGATGCAGTCGATGGACATCATGATGCAGATAAATCTTTAAAGTTCATTCAGAGAATCCAAGCAGTACAGCAGGTAGTTCAAGAACAGTTGGAGAAGAGCTAGGCAAAGTACAAAGCCAGGCATGACAAGCATCGAGTTGATCATCAATTTCAGGTTGGTGACCGATTCTGGTTACATATCACCAAAGAAAGAATGAAGGGCGAAGGTAAAAAGCTTAAACCTATTAGGTATGGTCCTTTTGAGATCTTGGAAAAGATCGGTACTAATGCTTTTCGCTTGAATTTACCTCCATACATGCAAATTTATTCAGTTATCAATGTTGAGAATCTTAAATTATATGAGCCTCCTATGATCATGGATGAGGAAATTAACATGCAGATTCCTTCAGTTGATGATATGGCACCTGAATATATGAATGAGTTGCAGGATGATGTTATTCTTAACAGAAATGTAAGGACTTCACGAAGGGGGAATGCTAAGTACCTCCAAGTGGGGCTTAAAGGCATGCATCCTAGCAAAGCAAGATGGATGGAGATTGGAAGAGTGAGGGAACTGTACCCTCACTTACTTGCAGAGTGACTCAGGCTTTTTGTGGTCCAAAAGCTCTCCAATGGGGAGGAATGATCCGGAGGATTATTCATATTTAATTTACAATGATCCAATATGGTACAATAGTTATTAATCTATAGTTCAAAGAACATAACATATGTTTTAACTCACATATTAGCAACGACAGACTTATCACTTGCTGTGACAGACTTAGCTATGACAGACTTAGCTATGACAGACTTAGCTATGATAGACATAGCTGCGACAGACTTAGCTGCGATAGACTTATCGCTTGCTGTGACAGACTTAGCTGTGACAGACTTAGTTGTGATAGACTTAGCTGTGACAGACTTGGCTGCATCAAACTTGGCTGCGACAGAATTAGCTGCAACAAAACTATCACTTGCTGTGACAGACTTAGCTACGACAGACTTATCACTTGCTATGACAAACTTATCACACTTGCTACGACATTGCGAATTTAGTGGTGACATCAAATGGTTACATTACGCGTGACACTATGGTATGGTGCAACATATGTGCATAACGGTCATTGCAACGTGTTGTGAATCAACATGTGCGTAGAGTTAGTTGCAACAATTCAGGGATATGGAACGTCGTGGTAACATAATGCTTGTACAGTGACTTGGCCGAATTGCATGGTTCAGCTTAGCATATGGTTGTAACGATAATAAAAAAAATATAACAACTGAGATGATGGAATCGAATCGGTTACTTATCCCTCCCACTAAACTCTTAAATAGAGGAGGCTGGCCACCGAGAAGGGCGCGGATTGTTTTAGAGTGCAGAGTATCGTTTCTCTGTTATGAGAAGCTTAGAGATCAATTTTTGCTACGAAGTGTCCAGATGCTGTGCTGTAGAAGTCGACATTCTCTGTTATATTTTAGCTTTCTTTGTCTTTGAATGTTGATTGTAATTTCGAGAGAAAGGTCTTAAAGATTTTGTACAGCATTCTATTTACAGTTGCTGAAGTTGATTCCAGAACAATTTTTGTACCATTTCAAAGAGATTAATTGGATTGGTACCCATTGGAGAGGGACTCGGAGACGTAGCCCAATGAAGGGGGTGAACTCCGTTATCAACTTCTGTTTTGTGACTCTCTGATTCTGTGTTTCTTTATATCTGTTTATCAGTTTGTTTTCCATCTATTTTCAGTATTTAATTTCTATTAATGTCGTTCCATTAATTAACCTGCTGAACGCATTCTTTTAACACAAATTTTTAATGCACACAAGTTGAGGTCCGACGGATCAAGGGGGCCACATGTACCAGTCATTGAAGTGTGGGGAACACTACTAGATGTTAACTGCCACTTACTAAATGTGCATGCATTAGTTAGGGTGCCTCCTAGACCAATCCCTACATTTTAGGAGCCACTGGGAGTCCCTGCACCAACCTACTTTAGTCAGTTGGTGATAGCACTAGTTAGACTTAGTTAACCCCCAATTACAATCAGTTACTTCATAGTCAGTTAGGCTAGCACTACTAATGCATGGATAATGCATGGTTGCATGGGGAGGAGCGCTTTACCTACCTACCACACTCAGTTGCACCAAGTTAACTAGTTGTCAGTGGTTGTTGGAGTTATTGGTCATCAAGGAGTTGTCTATTTGGACTCCGATATTGATTGGGAGACCTTCAATTAGAGATTTAGTTAGATACAGTCTTATCCACTTGGAGGATTCAAATTCATTACTTATGCATTCGAATTCTACCTATGTAAACTACATTGTAACACCAGATATTATTATGATGAATATACTGTAAATTCTTGAGAAATACTTGTCCATTTCCTGTGTGGTTTGTTTTGCTTAGTTTGTATGTTCATTCTCCATTCAATTGCTGCAACATTATCAGAACTCTCTGCTTGAATATCTTAATGGCATTCAAATTCTAATAGCCCCTGGTCAAGCTATATTTCTCTTCCATCCTCGTGGCCAAGTGTTTGTCTTGCTCCTTTCATACAAAGAACTACATCATATCAACCCTGGCCTTGGGAAACCCAGTGATGTTAGCAGTCAATTTAACGTTAACAAAAACCTTGGTGTCCAACCACAAACACCCACCATGGAAGCACACCAATAATTGTTTGACACAAGTGTGAAATTTCGGTGTCCGGCCAAAGTGGGGAAAATGCATCAATGATAAAATGTTGGACCTTTGTAGCCATCAATCCCATTCCATTGGGACCAATTCAATTGGCCCTCCTTCTATAGTATGCATTGTATCCATGTATTGATTTAGCCTGAATTCTAGGTACTTTTTCAAATTGTGGTTAGAAAATGATAATTTACGGATATTAGCCAAAAAATTTCTCGTCACCCATACACCCTTTGGAATAAAAGGTTCCACCAGCGTATACTTATCATTTTTCTCGATTGTCATATGAGGGGAATCCATTTTCCATGGTGAATTGTAACCTAGTAACATTGTCGCAACTACAGAACCGAAGGCTTCAACATCATGAGTAGATTTTGTTCATCCTTTTGTATTTACTGAACGATTGGATGTTCTCTTCTTCTTTGGATGTTCTCTTCTTCTTCAGGGGATTCAGTGGAATTTGGGCCAAAAAAACTTTAGGTTGTTCTTCAACAATAGGACTAATGGGTGGGGCTTCAACATCAAATCCCCTAGAGGTATATATATATATATATAATATTCCTATTATTGTAGAATAATTCTTGGTAAAGGTGTCCATGCTAAGGGTATAGATCAAAAGGTTTATCATTGTCGTTATTTTTTTTACTAGCATCGTGGAACTTACAGCATAACGTTATTCCAAGAAATGTTGAATACCCACTCGACATGTCCATGTTCATTTCAACTTATTTACTTTACACCTACCCATTACATTGTGGATTAAACTTATACCAAAACATTCAGATTTGGTGGATGGATTTTATGGCTCACCATGTAAGTGACATGTGGGAAAGTGGTCCACTCTGTCCATGTTAGCTGATTGCATCCATTCCATCAATGTGGACAATGCTTATCTTTGGTAATCCTAGGATTATTTCTAGTTCACTCTCCTTTGATGGAAAGGTTATCTTTGGGTGCATTCAATTAGGTTTCTTGGAATTGTGATGGTTCTTCTTCTATGGAATATGGTTGGGTCATTTATGAACTGGGTCAACCCTCATCTCTGGGGTCAAACCATTATTGTTTCCTACATTTTTTGGGAATGTACAGGAATTGGTTGTAATAATAATCATTTTATATATAAAAAAAACAAACCTTTGGTCTGTAATGCTCGACCTGTTTGGATTTATGGTTCAGTAATATGTCAATATTTAGTATTTAATGTTTATTTTTTGAGAATGACAATTATGTGTAAGTATTTGTTTTAAACAATATCGTGGTTTCTATTTAATGTCTGATACATTGATCTTATCATGTCTGTTTGGTGTAGATTTGAATGGTTTAAATTATTTTGGTTACAATGCCCAGCCTTGGGTTTTTGTATGGCTTGACCCTATATATATTATGGCATTTCAATTTTAGTTTTTTGGGCATATAAATCAAATGGAACCTTACCTAAGGTTTCCAACCACGTATTTGTTCTCTTAGATCATGTAACTGAAATTTGGAAGGTACAAGTTTTTAAAAGAATAATGACTATGTTTTATTTTCTTCTTTATTTATGGGATGGATTTTGGGGGTAATCAATCTTATGATCAATGTTTATTTTCTAGGTCATATGGGATTATAATTCATATCCTTTATCTAGCAACTACTCTCTTTTGATATGATTGATAGGGAAGGGAACCGATCCTTCATCCCTTTGGTTATTGGTTGAGTTGTTTGTGAAAGTCTGTCATTGTTTTTAACAAATTAGTTAATTAGGATATAGTTCATGTGATTGACATGGTTTTTATGTGATTTATATGGGGAATTCTATGTCGTAGGCGACCCTAGGTCGTTGGTTTGATTATCACAACTTGATTTTCATTAATAAGACTATTTTGTTGTAACTAGGATTTAATAATTTTTATTTCAATCTATTTCATGAGAGAAGCAACGCTCTTGTCGATTTGTAGCTTGAACCACAATTTGGAGACTAAATTGTAATAGGGTAATTTTTTGGCTTCTTCGGGCATATGTGTTGACTAATATTGACCTTCATTTTGGGGGAAAATGCCCAACTAGGTATTGGTTGATGTATATTTATTTTATATTTATTGATTTATGAAATCCTAATGGGTAGCATATGTTTTATGATAATTATTTGTCTTTAATTCCTTTAAGGGAGAGTATAAGCATGAATCCTAGACTTTGTTGTAGACTTTGTTGTTTTATGATGATATTGTTTATCAATTTGGAATATTATATAAATATAATATATATAATTATTATTTAGTCAGGGGTTGGTTTAGGGACGTAATCCCAGGATTCGATCTTGGATGTATAAGAGACATTTTTCTCTAAGATCGAAAGGATGTATGACTTATATTTAATTAATTTGTTTAATCATTGATTTATGTTATTTGTTAAGTTTTTTTTAGTTGGCATAATTAATAGATTTACTAATTTTGAGCATATAACTATGATCATAAATTAGTACAGATTATTTTATACAATCCTAAATTTATTTAATTGCATCTAATTATAATAACTAAAATGGAAGAATATGTTCAACAAACCCTGCATACAAAGACATGATAAATACTTATGAAATTAGCATTATAACCACATACATATAAAATAACATTCTTAGGAATCTTTTTAAATGCTAGGGCTGCCAAAACTAATAAATCCAGGTTCTAACAATGTCAATAATTCTTCACAATATATATTCATACAATACTGAACATGAATAAATAAAAATCAAGATATATGTCTAATTGAGATCAGTTGTAAATAAACAATATTAGCATAACCTGTAAAACACTCTTTACATAAAAATCAGAAGTTAGAACACTTATCAATCTTTTTTGCTTCCAACTGAGTAGGGAACTGCCATGTTCCACCCAACCATAGACCTTGAACAAATCCTTATTCGTTCCACAAATCACCCCCAAGCTGACCCAAGCATACCAGAGAATAGGATTATAAATTTTTCCCCTTTGTCCCATAGCCCTTCCTACACTAGCCAATTTCTCAATCTTGGAAACTGAGCACTCAAAGACCTACAACTGAACCCTCTAGTGTGCTAGGGACCATTAATGGGACAAAATACTTAGAAGGTAAGGGTCAATCCTCTAGTAACATAATCATGGCTTAAATCCTCATGAAGTCAAAACCATTATCATGCCTTTAAAGAAATGCACATATAAATACAAAGTATGATGTTTACAATGGATACATAAAAATGTGTAGAATTGTACAAGTAAAGACATGCCTAGAACAAACATCAAAATCTAGAAATAAGATGTGAACCATAAAAGTATGTACTTGAGTAATTGGCCATTAAACAAAGAGGTGATACAATCTCATAAACACTTAAGACAAGAAGATAAACAAGATAGACAAATAGTGATGTAATTAAGTGACGTAATTATGTACAATTTGACAATATAACGATCCTTAAGAAAAACATTGGGGTGTATCTTTGGTTGACATTAGAGACGTTGAGCTCTATCCACAAAAAAAATTGAGCTCTAGCAGCTCCAGGACTATAGTTCCATTTGGTTGAATCAATGAAATATGAGCATTGCTTTAATGGAAAACATAGATGTGCGCTTCAACAACTCTCTCCATAGATGTGAAATATGTTTTTATGAAGGGCAGGGGATAGTTGCACAGGCCATGGAAAAGACGGGATTTTCTAGGCTATGGTAGAGACATGAACAACATCCAAAGGAAGTTGGAGGAAAAAAAAAATCATACGGACAAATACAAATCGAATATTGTCATATTGGAAGCAACAAATGATCAAATTATTGATCAAGACAAGATAATCAAGGAGATCCAAGATAAGATTAAAAACCTGAAACTAAAACAACACCCTAAATTTCTAGCTCTAAGGCACTCTCCCTCTTCAGAATTATCTACTGGCTCTATAGAATCACATCAACAATGTCACGTACCCAGTGACCTCATCATGACTTGGGACCATGGGTTATTGGAACGGCGAATTGGATTTCCTCTTAACATCAAATTCATTTTTCTATTACTCTTAATTAAACATTTTCAATAAAAATAATGTGTAAAATAGACCATAATTATATAAATAAAACCTTACGTGTTAATCCTACATAAAGGAATTCACGAATGTCATAAATTATGGAGATTTAATTCACGAATTTGGCATTCACCAATGTCATAAATTATGGAGATTTAATTCACGAATTTGGCATTCATGAATTTGACTTCCTCCTCTACATTGTCAATCTTCTGCCTAACATACTCTGGAATTAAGTGCATGTAAGCTTGATCCAACTAGACCTTGTGCCTCATGTGAGTGGTAATAGTTAGTTCTACCATCTCTTAAATGGGCCCTTTCCCACGAACTCTGATTCTGGTGGCCATCTTAGAATCCCATGTTTGCTTGAGAATCAATGCCTATAATATCTTGGAGAGAGCCTTTGTCGATATAAGGGAATGTAAATTGTACCGAGAGCGTTATTTTACTTCTATTTAATATGATTTTCTTATAATATTTCATTAAATGCATAGATTTACTCAAGAAAAAAAACTTTACATTTTCCATTTTAAGTAGTAAATAACTGACTTAACAAATTACTGAATCATTTATCTTGACGCTGAAAAAGATTTTGCAAATTATTTATGGATTAGTTTATTTAGTTTACATTTTGGACTTTGTGGTGGGTTGTTTTGGTAGAATCGAGTAAATATTTTTTGGTAAAATATAAATTTGGAAGTGTTCAAATTGGGTGCACCCATATTATACAATTTCCATAACTAATATATTTAATTTTAAGAATTTTTTAAAGATTCCCAAACAAATTGTGAACAAAATAAGACCAAATTCTCAAAAAAAAATATTGAAAACATAAAATGTTTAGGCTACACCTTTATTTGTTGAACCATATCCAATATTCTAATTACTTTAAAATAAAGTGATTTATTTACAATGTAATAAATTTACAATAACAAATTTGTTTTTTTAACTATATTTTAGTTTTAGTCAATTTGAATATTAATTTTATTATTTATTACTTTTGATTATAAATAAATAATTTTTTAAAACATTTTTTTCTATATAACAATTTTTTAATTACCATTTTATAGCCACAAATGGATGGTGTGTAAACTTAATTTTTAAAACAATTATTTTGTACATAACTAGTTCTTAAGTTATATGACCGACACTTGTAGAAAATAAAATTAATCACAGTGATACTTCTCTATCTCCGCAAGCCAACCTAAAGGGAACATGTTGGATGAGTTATATATCGAAACGCTAGGCACACTAGTTAAATAAAGAATTTGAAGGCATTTGAAATCAATAGTGGAGAGATCTCTAATGGTTATCCCATAGCTATAGATGACCAACTAGTTAATAACGTCCCTTCTATGAACATAAGTTTCATCGTGTGCTAGCCTAGTAGGCTACCTCAAGTGGTTGAGTTTTGTGAGTTGCAAGTAGGAGCCTATGAGGTCAATTCCTTGGGATAGCTATCTATGTGAATGTTGAGGGCCTCACTTCAATGTCCCTGTCGGGTTAGGTTTCATAATTCAAGTTGACAGTTTACCCCATTACCATCCATGAATCATGTGGAAGTAATCAGAGGTTTTTCATGAGGTTGTTCCTTGAAAAAAAAGTCTGACCATATGAAAATGTCTTACAAAATAAAAATACAAGTTAAATTCTATAACCCTTGAACATAAATTTCTTCTATGATTTAGTGCTTAAAATAGTGAAAAAAAAGTTTGGAAGCTACAAGGCATACATTTTGATCATAAATAAAGAAAATGATGGGTTACTACTAGTGATTATTAGTGTGCTAAGGGGGTTTAGTTTTTGCAACAATTTTCAAGGTGAAGTTTAGAAACTATTTATCATTCCTAGTTAGGTTGGTTGGGTAGAAGGCAATTGATGCCCACACTCCCTATGATCTCTATCCTACTTGCAACCTAGAGGATAACAAAAATGTTGTCACGTCCCCATGCCTCCAACCGACGGAGAGGACGTGACCCACGGCGTTAACCGTCCGGGCTAAGAGCCTCATGAACATGTAGAGGCAATAAATTGCTGAAACAGAATGCTTAAACAAAATCTCTGAACTAGAATATGCACACATGAATATCTGTCATACACAAATGCAATTATTCAACATACACAACTACAATTATGTGTCTTGCACAGCGGAATTAACGTGCATTCACACAAGCATTCATTTAACATGTTCATCATATCATTAACAGAAAATATAGTTGCAGAAGTAAAAATGGACAAGATCACTTATCTTATGATGAACTCTTCCGCAACCAGCTAGGTCGCTGCAACGTTCCACCCAACCATAGGCTAGCATGCTCCTTAATCTCTTAGCAGCGCTGCCACCCCCGAGCTGGGCATGATTCTCCAAGGAATAAGGGAACTAGAAGGCTTACACATAGCCAAGGATATATATAAAACACAGCCAAGCCAACACAGTTAGGTTTATCAGGCCATCAAGGAGTGGGAAAAGCTAAATGCTAAGCTGGTGAACTCATTACAGATCCAAGAACACTTACACCAAAACTAGCCTGACCTCTAAGACACCCAAACACACCCAACACAAGGAATCAGTCCCTTCTCTGCTACACAGTCCCTCGGGCCCTGCATTCCCTTCCAGTGCTATTCAGGGGTGATGGAGAAGAAGGACAACCCTCTAGCTCTGTCTGTGTGTTTTCCAGCCACTAGTTTTATCGAGCAACGCAAGCCCCCATCCCTGCTCACAATACAGTCCGAAGACCAACCATTGCACTCAGGCAATTAATTTAGTTGTCACAGCTTAAACAGGGAAACAATTCTTGAGTCATTCTTGGCCCTATCATGGCCAAAATGACTCTCAAGTGAATTTACAACAGTTCCCAAACACAACGGCAAACACAATTCCAACAGGGGGAAAATCAGCAGTCCGTTCAGGACAATGAAGCAAGCAGAAAAAGGAATTACATAGACCACCACACAGTTCTTAAGCGTGAAAATGACTTCCTACAGGAAATCGTGGGTGATAGTGGCCAAACGGCTCCCAGCTTACTGCGTGAGATCCAACAGAGCAATTGCTTGTGCGTGAGGATGAATGACTCCGTCCTAAAGCATAAAGAAGCCACAACGAAACACACTGTAATGTAGGGGAGCCACAGCAGCCCACACATCAATCCGTGAGGAATGCATACACTTACTCCATCCGTAAAATCTGTAGAGGAACAAAACTACGTGAGTGAATCCCCAGAATAATCCCGTGCATGTGTAAAAAATGAATCGAAAATGGTCCCTGCGTGAGGACTAACAACAATGGTGAGGATGCAAATTTGGAGGGCATGGGTATTCAGCACAGGCATGGAGAGAAGAATGTCTGCGTGAGTGAAGTCAACCGTGTGGAGTGTGCATGTGGGTGAGGACTGACAGTCCTGCCACCCCACTCCCAAAGACCATAACTGCCTCAACCACCAACAGCCATTCTTAATGAAAGTGGTTGGGATAAAACAAGGAAAGAAGACACATGGATTTTTCACCCCATTGGCCAAGGTTTGACAAATTCCCCCACATCCTTATCCTTGTGAAAATCATGCCCCCTTCTCATTTTAGTTGCCACGATCGTAGCTGGTCAGGTTCATTTAATTAGTTATAGATGCATATTTACATGATGACAAACATAATATATGCCGCATGCTCTGATATACCATCGGTGACAAGTTTAAATCAAAACATAGGATAACCGATCAATGGTGGGGCCTTGGCCTTTAGCTCCACACAGTGATCATTACAGTATATACATCTAATGTAACAGGGTCAAAACCGGGGTGTTACAAATGTGTCCTTGGTGACACTTCTAATAAGGGCCAAGATGGCCCAAGTGACTCCTATGTCATGGTAAAGAGGGGCCCACTCCAAAACACCAAGCATTGATGTAAATGCTCCTTTTTCCATGACAATCATTTTTATTCACATGGTAATATTCAAGGATAGATTGGCACATACTATAGCACTATCAAACTATGAGAAAGTGTGTGAAAGGTAATTATCATTAAACATGTCATTTTTTCTCATAGAAACTTATAATTTCTAATTTGGATAAGTTGTTATGCTATGAGGGGTGTATCTTGTGATAAACATCATGCCTCATTTTCCTATAGTTGAGGATTTTAACCTAGGTCTCCACACTCATAAGTTAGCCCAAACACATCATTGTGTATCACTGGACGCGACTCCTATGGGTGAAAACAACACATCATTATGTTTCTTCCTAATGATGTAAAGCACTTACAACCAATAATAGTGAAATTCAAGATCCCAAGGGAGGTGGTCTACTAACATAGCAACATTCCATGAAATGGAAGTAATGAGGTATTTCGACAATACAGGTTGAGCCCAAACCCACACAACAAAAATTATAAAAATGACATTAAAAATATTTAAAAATAACAATGCACGAGAATTGACTATTACTCAAAAGAGTAATTTTTTTTTTAAGAATTCTATCATTTTGATACTAAATAGATGTCTAAACACAAATGTATGCTTTATATTTTAGAGGAAAAATAACATAGTGATGTTCAAATAAACTGAATTTCTCTAAGTTATACAATTTTTCCATAAATAAAAGTTATATATTCTTGAAGCTATTTCAATTTCCTACGTTCCATATTTTCCCACCATATTATAATAGGTTGGGTATATACATATAATAATTCATTTTAGTCAACATATTGTTTTTTGTAAGGTTTCCATTGCAACTAACATGTTGTTAGAGGGAAGCATCAATTTATAGCAACCCATAGGTTAGGGATTATTAGTGATAAGATAAATATCTTAAGTGATAGGGATTATATTGGTTTCATGTTATTGGTGTTAAGGTTTAGCGACTATAGAAGTTTAATATTAGGGTTAAAGGTTAGGGATTAACACATAACACATAACTAGATCGTTTAACTCTATGGTTTTTAATAATATGGTGGTCTAATTGAGTTTTCATTAGCAAGTTATAATTTTCAATTGTATAAGAGTTGTTGAAGGATTGAAAAACTTCCACAACATTACTTCTTGTTGCCATACCATGGAAAAAAATTGATAACATTAATGCTACTGGTGATATAATTGAAACAATATATATATAT
>LPNX010863014.1:0-30591 GCA_001517045.1 Pseudotsuga menziesii | reverse complement strand
ATCTTGTAATGGTTCTGCATATGTATGTTTTCCTTTCATCTTTCATCAGTATTGGATGATAGGAGTTTTCTAATTTAGTATATATGTAAGATTTAGGTCTTACTATAGATATTAATGTACAGGTTTAATGGATGGGTAGCCCCAAGGGTTAGCTTAATTGGTAAGACGTGCGCACACTCTCTCGGTATGGGGAGAGGTCACGGGTTTGAGCCTTGAGTCCTTCGGGGTTAGGTCATCTGTGAGGATGGCCGGCGGTTTACCACCTCTACCATCCACTAATGTGGGGAAGTATTGCTGGATTTTCCGTGGAGATTTCCTCTGAAAAAAAGGTTTAATGGATGGGTGTGAGATATGCTTTGTCACAAAATTCACAAAAATCTCTATTTTACTTCGAAGTTTATTATATTTTGTTCTACCCATATTTGTGAATATTTTTTTTCAAAGTTTTTAATATATTCAGTAGATTATATGTTCAATTCCTAGGCTTCTGATAGATTATATTCAACTTTTTTGTAATTGGTTTAAGACAACTCTGCTTATTTTTAAATTTTGTCAACAAATTGTATTGAAATACATTATTAACCGAGAATCAAATGTTGTATGGGAAATTTAGCTCATTCTTCAAATATTTGCAATGTTCTTGAAACATAGTACCGTGAAAATTTCTGTCAAATAATTTATTCCCTTATTTCGAAACATAATCTTCCATTTATGTTCAGATATAAAGAAATGGATTGCAAAAATGGAAGAACCAATTTATTAATATTATCATTATGATCCAATCAGATATTAAAAAGTTTGAAGGGGGTGGTGTGTGAGATTTTAACAATTTTATCCTTTTTCTGAATTGGAATGGTTTGGTGAAATTGTAATCAGATTTTAAAAATTGGAATGGTTTGATGAAATTGTAATCCGATTTCAAAAAGTTTGAATGAGGTGGTTTTTGATATTTTTACAATTTTATCCTTAAATCAATCAAAACAAATTTTGAATTGGAATTAAAAAGTTTGAATGAAGTGGTTTGTGAGATTTTTACAATTTTATCCTTAAATCAATCAAAACAAATTTTGAATTGGAATGGTTTTTTAATGGTGAAATTGTACAATATTTGATCAATTTATAAAGTTTTTAAATACTTTCCCATCATTTCATTATTGAATTTAAATTTTTCATTTCATGGAGTGTTAGAAATTTAACCTTAGTAATTGTAATTTTAAAATGTTATATTATATTTAAATTTAATTAGGTGTCACATTTTACTGATGTACTGGTAAATCTTAGAAAAAATGTAAATATTTATTAGTTTGTTTATTATCGTTGTAATTGAGATCAACTTTTATTATAATTGTAATTATTAAAAATTTTATTGTCATAAATAAAAAATACAGAACATGAAAATTGCAAAACAAAAAGTCAGACGTCAATTTGGTGCATGAAACCTATTTGTTTGTGAGATAAGGGTGCATGAGAGCCCTCTTTGTTTATGGGACAAGGAACCCTTCTCTGAGCAACTATGTAACTGCTAAAGTCTATAAAGGTGTACATATCTTACCCCTCCCTATTTAAACCTATGACTTCCTAAAAAGAAACACTTGTTATTAGCCATTAAGATATGTGTTACAAAATTTATCATATTTCAATTATCAAATCCTTAGTAAAGAGACTCATAGTATAGCTAAAAGTTCATAAAAAGTAGGCTTCCATTCTTTCCAAAGCTGTTGACCTATTTCCATCACCAATCACTACTCTGCCATCACTTTTAGAAATTAATTAATTTTTAAATTCAATTTTATATCTCTAACAACATCCAAGAAAGTATTTAATTTTTTAAAATGACACTCATATTCATAACAAAGATAAAGCAATCCTATTGATTTTTTAGTGAAAGGTAATGGGGTGGGTCAAGATCAATAGCTTTACATTATAATAATGCTTTACCTTTGTTATGAATATATGAGTATTTTAAAATGATACTCATATTCATAACAAAGATAAAGCAATCCTATTAAAGCAAAAGATACTCATATTAATTTTTTAAAATGATACTCATATTCAGTAATAAAATCCTAAAAAACCATAGCCATAATGCTATTGATCTTGACCCACCCCAATGCCTCTACTCTTTCTATCCTTACAGAACATAAAAGCTATTGGGTAAACCATTATAATATTTGCTGCAAACTTTTCTATTCTGCTCTTTCTATTCACTACAGAAGAGAAAAGCTAATGGGTAAACCATTATAATTTATTCTATCATGATTATATATCAAACCACTGAGATTGCTTTATCTTTGTTATGAATATGAGTATCATTTTAAAAAATTAAATACTTTCTTGGATGTTGTTAGAGATATAAAATTGAATTTAAAAATTAATTAATTTCCAAAAGTGATCTCAGGCAAAGTAGTGATTGGTGATGGAAATAGGTCAACAGCTTTGGAAAGAATGGAAGACTACTTTTTATGAACTTTTAGCTATACTATGAGTCTCTTTACTAAGGATTTGATAATTGAAATATGATAAATTTTGTAATACATATCTTAATGGCTAATAACAAGTGTTTCTTTTTAGGAAGTCATAGGTTTAAATAGGGAGGGGTAAGATATGTACACCTTTATAGACTTTAGCAGTTACATAGTTGCTCAGAGAAGGGTTCCTTGTCCCACAAAGAAAGAGGGCTCTCATGCACCCTTATCTCACAAACAAATAGGTTTCATGCACCAAATTGACGTCTGACTTTTTGTTTTGCAATTTTCATGTTCTGTATTTCTTATTTATGACAATACATTTTTTAATAATTACAATTATAATAAAAGTTGATCTCAATTACAACGATAATAAACAAACTAATAAATATTTACATTTTTTCTAAGATTTACCAGTACATCAGTAAAATGTGACACCTAATTAAATTTAAATATAATATAACATTTTAAAATTACAATTACTAAGGTTAAATTTCTAACACTCCATGAAATGAAAAATTTAAATTCAATAATGAAATGATGGGAAAGTATTTAAAAACTTTATAAATTGATCAAATATTGTACAATTTCACCATTAAAAAACCATTCCAATTCAAAATTTGTTTTGATTGATTTAAGGATAAAATTGTAAAAATCTCATAAACCACTTCATTCAAACTTTTTAATTCCAATTCAAAATTTGTTTTGATTGATTTAAGGATAAAATTGTAAAAATCTCAAAAACCACCTCATTCAAACTTTTTGAAATCGAATTACAATTTCATCAAACCATTCCAATTTTTAAAATCTGATTACAATTTCACCAAACCATTCCAATTCAGAAAAAGGATAAAATTGTAAAAATCTCACACACCACCCCCTTCAAACTTTTTAAAATCTGATTGGATCATAATGATAATATTAATAAATTGGTTCTTCCATTTTTGCAATCCATTTCTTTATATCTGAACATAAATGGAAGATTATGTTTCGAAATAAGGGAATAAATTATTTGACAGAAATTTTCACGGTACTATGTTTCAAGAACATTGCAAATATTTGAAGAATGAGCTAAATTTCCCATACAACATTTGATTCTCAGTTAATAATGTATTTCAATACAATTTGTTGACAAAATTTAAAAATAAGCAGAGTTGTCTTAAACCAATTACAAAAAAGTTGAATATAATCTATCAAAAGCCTAGGAATTGAACATATAATCTACTGAATATATTAAAAACTTTGAAAAAAAATATTCACAAATATGGGTAGAACAAAATATAATAAACTTCGAAGTAAAATAGAGATTTTTGCAATGAATTTTGTGACAAAGCATATCTCACACCCATCCATTAAACCTGTACATTAATATCTACAGTAAGACCTAAATCTTACATATATACTAAATTAGAAAACTCCTATCATCCAATACTGATGAAAGATGAAAGGAAAACATACATATGCAGAACCATTACAAGATTTTAGGGAGAACCCATATAACAAGCCTGTAACTAAGATATATATATATATATATATATATATATACTTCATGGATTTTCCTAGGATTTTTGCCTTTCGAGACGTATTTCATGGTTAATCTTGGTAATAAAAGCCTCTACGTGCCTATTCAATTCTTCGTTGGACATAGCAGCCTCATTCTCATTCTCATGAACAATTAAATTATTTGAAGAAGATTTAGGTTTGTCAGGTGAATCCGCTACCTCGTCGCTGGGTCTGCGTTCGTTCTTCTTCATGAATTCGGTGTACATATCAAAAGCTGGAGGGGAACCGTTGGGACTGAGCATCCCCGCCATGGCTGCAAGAACCAAGATGATAAGATTGGACAACAAGAAAAAGAAGCGAAGACTCGAACACAGAACCCACAGCTTTGGTATTACTAAGAAGCACAGGAGGCACAGCGGAGGCAGAATCCACAACAAATTTAAACCTAGTCATGCGAGGAACCCTTTTGACGACCTTCTGCATCCACGGATCTTTTTGCCAAACATTTTTATCCCGGCAATAACATAAACAATTCGACTTCCATCCCGCAGAACTACCTCCGCCTTCCCTCGCCCAACCTCTGACGCGCAGCTTGTCGGAAAAGAGAAGAAAACGTCCACCACCATGGAAGTCGGCAGGGCGGCCACCGCCCACAGCTCCCCTGTTTCGAAGTCGTAAACCTCCGTCTCCTTCACGTTGCTCGACGGGCCGATACCCCCGGTGATGTAAAGCTAAAGCTGGTTTCTGATGACGTTGGCTGCAGCGACGGGACAACGATCGGCAGGAAATCCACAGTAAGCTGACAAATTGATGGACCCACGTCTCTTTTCGCTGAGGTGCCGGACTCCAGGTTCTTGACGGTGACGGTGGTAGACGGAGTAGTCTAACGCCGGGTGAAATCGTCGACCGGGTGGATGAAATCTCCAAAGAAAAACTAAACCCGAAAGACAAACTTGTGAGCTTTGACGTAGTATCCTTGTACACTAAAATACCCATAGATGAAGCCGTGGATACCATAAAAGAATTGACCAATAGTATGACGGCAAAACTTGTTGAGGTTTGTCTAAGATCCACTTATTTCACTTTCCAAAAAGAGTTCTATGAACAAGTAGAAGGCGTTGCAATGGGATCACCTCTCTCACCCATTGTGGCTAATCTTTATATGGAGATTAGCCACAAGCCATAGAATTCTTCCCCTTGAAACCTAAGAGATGGAAACGTAATGTTGACGACATAGATGTGGTATAGCCCCATGAAGATGAAAACCTAACAAAGTTTCTAGAACATCTGAACCTACAAAATAATAGTATAAGGTTTACCATGGAAATAGAAACAAATAACAGTTTGCCCTTTCTAGATGTTTTAGTTTTAAAGAAAGAAGATGGCTCCATAGCACACCAGGTTTTCCGAAAGAAAACACACACTGAAAGGTACCTCCATGCCAACTCACATCACTTCCCCCCTCAAAAATGGGGTATCATCACCACTCCAGCCACAAGAGCACACAAGGTTTCGGATACTGACCACATTGACCAAGAATTAGAACACCTACAACAAGTGTTTAGATTGAAAGGATATGACGACTCACAGATAAGGAAAACTATTTCTAAAATCAAGTTGAATAAAGGAAATAAAATACTTGCAAACAAAGAAGATAACAGGAACAAGGAAGAAGTAAAAAGGGTCTTCCTTCCGTACATAAAAGGAACCACTAATAGGTTGTCCAAAACCCTTAGGAAAAGAGGGTTCAAGGTGTTGTTTACCCCTCCCAACTCTATAAAGAAAATGGTAGATTCTCTTAAAGACCCCGTTGAACCCAAGTACTTTAAAAGGCGTCTACTCAATCCCTTGTTCTTGTAACAAATCCTATATTGGGGAAACAAGAAGATCCATAGAGACAAGAATTAAAGAGCATATGTCCGATCTTAGGCATGATAGACATAAAAGATCTGCTCTAGCAGAACATGCCCACCTCACCCAACACCACATATGTCTTGAAAACGCTAAGGTCATTGCTAAGGAAGACAACCTAACTAAACGCAAAATAAGGGAAAAGATTGAAATCAACATGACTGATGATTGTTTGAATAGAGATGATGGCAAAAAACTCAGTGACTCCTGGCTTCCCCTTCTATATTCACTCAAAATATCCCCTTCAAGTAACCCTATAAAACCAAAATTGGTATCTCCCCCTCCTGGTCAGTGACTCTTTTTGGAAAACCCCCCTCTCTTCCCTTTGTTTTTAGCCTTAGGTAAGAACCCCTCCTTTATGCTCCCTTTTCTCTTCTTGTTTAGGTTTTCTTCTTTTTCTTTATTTTTAGGTTTAGGTTTTCTTCTTTTTAAAGTTCTTGCTTGGTTGTTAACCTTTTTAGCTGATTCTTTTTCTTTAGGCTCAAGAGTAACCTTTTTAGTTAAGACCCTCCTTGTTCTCCTTAAAATAATTTTTTTTCTTTATAAAGATGTATCTCTTTATAAAGTTTTTGGTTATTAATCTTTTTAACCCTCTCTCCCCTCTACCTTAGGTCAATACCCCTCCTTGGCTTCTTTCTAGCTACTTTAGGTTTTCTTCTTCTTTTGGTTTTTCTTTAATCACAACTTGGTTAGCTTCCTCTTTCTTTTTAGGTTGAAGAGTCACCTAGCTTCATTAAGTTCCTTTTTTCTTTCTTTTTAAATTAATTTTTTTTTTTAAATTTAAAATTTAAGAACTTAAATTTAAATTAGTTTAAACTCTTTAAAGATTAATTTTTCTTTATAAAGTTTACACTAGGTTTATATTAAAGCTAAGTTTAATTTAATTCAAGACAAAAATCTTGTGTAATTAATTATAATTTCTTTAAATTACTTAAGGAAATTATTAAAATAAAATTTTAAAACTTAAAACTTTTAATTATAAAAATTCTATAAATAAAATTAAAAAACATTCGTTACTTTTCTTGTTAATTTTTTTTATTTAAAAAAAAAACTTTTTAAAAACTTTTTAAAATTTTCCTCAAGCTGACCTTTGGCTTTTGACCTCTCAACCTTCACATAACCTTATATGTAACCATATTTATAACAGCTCTTTGGACTCTTGATGTTTCTTTGTGGAAGCACTCTTGATGATGATCTCAGAGCTAGATCGAAACGTCGAGCCTTAAAAAGCATTAACGCAGTTTCCTCCTCACGATTAACACTCACTGCATATGATGATCTTTTCGATGGTTATATTGTTTATTGGATATGATTGATGATCAGATAGAGGCCTATGAGGGGTATAAGTATACACCTTAGATAGATTTGGACTCTTTGAGTCTAATGAGACAGTTTATTTCAGTTCCGGACACTTGGAGATATGATCAGGCTCATTCTGCCTCTCTGATGCAGTTTTTCTTCACAAGTTGATGTGTCTGAGCAAGGAGATTTTTTATTTGGATCTCCTAGGGAGTTGTATGTAACATAGGGGTGCAACCACTTGTTTGTACCATAGTACCCCCATCCCAGAGAGCCTGGTGGGCTCAGTTTGACAACGCAGGCAACCTAGGAGGCTGTTTTGGCAGGTTCATGTTTCCCGAGGCAGATTAAAAAATGATTAAATGGCTATTGAAGAAATCGATTTGGGCTACTAAGGCAAGGAAATGAAATGGGATGAGTCATAATGATGAGAGTGATGTCCTCCACACCTTCTCCAGCAATTGCAGCACCTGATTGGGCCACACCTATTTTTGGGCATTTTTATATTATTTTCTGGAGCTTTGGGGAGGCTCACGATTTCCTCAAGGAGGCACAAAGTCAAAGAATTAAAATATTATATTATTTCATTGTGTCATGGGGACACCAAGAGAGAGTTAGTCAAACACTCATTGGACCCACCATGTGCTTCATTTGTTTCTTGTTGAGTGGGGTACCCTCTTTATGGGTGATTTAGTCCACTTTGGTACTTTATGGTTATATTGATCCATGTATTGTATGTTGAGCTCATCTCAACCATTGATTAGAACATTTCATCTTTTAATCTTAGCCACTCATTTTGAAAGTGTTTAGGATTTGGTTATGATTGTGGTTCTCTCATTTCTATTTAAAGGAGAGAGCTTCTTATTTGTAAGGGGTCTTTGGCTCTTGGATTTGGATAATAGAAAGATTTTTTTGTGGATATTTTGTGGATCTGCTTTGCATCTGATGTTCTCAAATGGTGATTGGATAGTCTTCTGCTTCCTAGCATTGTGGAAATTCTTGTGAGATCTATATTTTTCTGCTATCATTGTTTTGTCTACAGGAGGGCGTTTTGGCAGGAGCGTTTTTGCAGGGGGACCTCAACTCGTTCGGTTTTCTTCGTCTTGGATCAGGGGTTTTTCATTAGTTTCATTGTGATCTATGATTACTTCGTTTTAATTTTTTGTAACATTTGGTTTCTTTATCTTGTATTGGTAAATCTGATATGGTTGACGTTTGCTCATGCAGGGTAGGGGGCGCATTGGTCGCTTGTGGATTACATTCGTCATAGAAATCACTTGGATCTTCCAGAATTGATCGGGATAGTAAGGATCATCACTGTTAAAGACTTATACAAGCATTTCCAAGTAAGTCTCTTCTCTTTAGATCTTAATCCATTGTACCTTACTTTACTTCAATTTTCCCTGAAAACTCCTAAAATACTAAAAAACAAAAAAAAACACTAAATCTAGGAATCGTCCGATCTTTGGCCAAACCACTTTTGGGTTTAATAGATCAGTTCTCCCCTTCACTAGGTATTCTAGTGTATTCGCAGGGTCTTAATAGGGATCTCCCCTAGGAGGCTTAGGCTTCCAAAGTAGTTGGGAGAAGTTGACTAAGGTGACAGTGGTCACTTCCTCCTCACATGCTTACCAGTGGCTTGGACTGCCATTTCAACCGGTAACAGTATGTACTGAAGCTCAAGATAAATTTGGCCTCCGTATCGGCATTGAAGGATGGTGGATATGCCATCTCTTTCAAGAGTGGACGGGTTATTATTCGACCAAAGGGATATAGCATAGACTCCTGATGAGTTCTTGGTGTTAGAGAGGGTAGAGCATACAGGTTGCAAGGAAAGCGTGTAGTTGGATCCAAGGGGATCTTGGATCATGGATCGATGTCAATGACAGAGGTCGAGCAGAAGACTCCAAAAGGTGATTAAAGTTCACAAACTTCCAATGTTTGGAGTAAACCTTCAGAGGGGAAGAGGGACTGTTAGCTCCTTCCAATTCTACTAGGAGACCTAATTGGTACGAGATGACATTGATGGATGCTTAAGAGAAGGAGAAAGCTCGTAGGAGCACAATGAGGTAGAGTATGCCTTTGATGAAATTTTCAAACTTCTTGGCACTAATGTGTAACGTCATCGATTCCGTGATTTATAGTGATCAAGGAGAAACTAACCAACAGGGTTGGAGGGATGCCAATATGTAGGATGACGTGTGTAACAATGTTCCAGGATCATAGGGAGAACCAATTCCATGTGGCTCTTCAAGAAATACCTTCCTCACTAAGGAGTCTTGATGATTGTAGCTCAGACAGGTACTTTTTCATAGGACAGTTGTCAAGCATACAAGAGTCATGCAAATTACCTCTCTAGTTACTTGCACGAGAGAGCAAGTGACTTTTGTATCTCTTTCCTAAGTCTGATTTAGGAAAAGTACATTATAAACTTAATATTGGTTAATGACAAAAAAGTGAACTTACAATTAAGTCACGGTCGTTGATCTTAAGTGGGGCTTGAGATCTAATCTTATCCATTGATCACTTTGGAGATCTAGGGTGATAGGTTTGGTCATTGAGATGTTGTAAAAGGGAGACTAAGGAGAGGAGGAGCCACAGAACAACCACACAAAGTGAGTGAGATCTCATTGATTGGTTGGAGAAGGACTTTCCTCGGTGGGCCATTTTCCCATGACGGGCGCCCAGGATTTTATCTTAATAAAATCATAGTTTGTTGGTTTTTCCATTGTTGGGGTTTTCCAAGGTAAATAAGTGTTAAGTGTGTGTGATTTTCTGTTTCATTCCCCTACATAATATTTAAGAAATCAATACATTTTTGTTTATAATTAATCAGCTAATTATTATGAACAAAGATTGGATCTGGTTTTCAAAAATTTAACAAAGACATCCTACTCCTCTTCTTCTTACAGATCCACTCTAGAATTTTCTCTCAAAACCCTAATCTCCAATCGCCAAGGGTAAAACTCTAACCCTAGAACTCTAAGATGCACAAGAAGACCAAGAAAGCTTGACACCTCAAGAGAAAGATAAATAAGTAGAAGTGAAGATCCAAGAGAAAGGGAAAGCCAAAGATCATCACCAATGTCTCCACCACAAGGAAAAAACTAATCACAAGAGCAAACTCCAATCGATAAGTCCTCCTTCCCTTCCATTAACTTCTCTTAGGGTTCATGAAGAAACCCTAGCAAATCTCTCCTAAAACATAAGAACAAAGACAAGTGCACAAATGACGATATGATGATTGTGTATAAAAGGAAACACCCCTTCCTCTATTTATATGAGAGGTAAGGGAGGACATCAATACTTTGTGGACCTAAGCTCTTACAAGAAACCTACATGAGCCCTTGTAGGCCACACAAGTGAGACATCTACTCGAGTACAAGTACCTGTTATCACATACATTGCTGCGGAGCTACAATGATGCAGTAGATGGATATCTTCTCATTTTTAGAGCTAGTTCTATTCTATGGAACACAACATGGATCATTTTGCCCTAATAAGCCATAGCCAGATCTTAATCCAGCAGATACAGAGAATCCCCTTGGCATGCCTAAGATTTCCCTAGTCCATTGAGATTACCTTAGCGGTGACATAGTTTATTTGAGCAGATCAGTAGATATGGTACATAGTTAGCAGATTGGTATTTCAAGCAGAGTCAGGTACATGGTTAAGCAGGCATACAAGTGGTATTTGGATTCATGATTATATCTATTGTTTATTTTTGTAGTTGTGACTTCGCATTGATTAGCTCACTGTGGTACTATTTTTCTTGGATGACTTATATTGTGATTGGTTAAGGATTCTTTAATGTAAGGCCTTTACATATGCTCCTCTTAAACAAACTTGTGTTATCTTGCTAAGTTGGCATCATTTTTCATTATCTCTACCCATTCATATCTTCCATATTGACATTTACCTTGATTTGAACTTTGACATGTGATATTGAAGATACCTTATCTCCCCACTTAGCTTATGATGATAGAGCCCATGTTGTTTTGTGTCTCAGGTATGAGTTGTGCGACAAAATTTGTTGAATCCTCGATCCTTTTGGCCAGAAGAACCCATTGGTGTTGGTTCCTGAGTTGGTTTTTGAAGCCTTGACCTCTCTGGTCGGTTGACCCCAAATGTTTGGTCATGACTGTGGATATTCACCCTAGTTTCCCTAATAGTTTTCAGCTAAAACTTGAAGCATTTTGTTTACCATCATTACATGCATTATATATTATATTCTATATCTTGAAGAAATACAACCCCATCAAATAAATCTGTAAACTATGTCTTTAGACACACCTTAAAAGGGCTTCGAAATGAAACTGTGAAAGGCCTGAAAAAACCATGGATAAATAATGTTAAATCTAAAGACTGCTGGCCATTGTTGAAAAATGTAATGATTAATTCCTCACGGAACCTACGGGTTGGGATGTGAGATGGAGTAAGGTACAACGAATTCTAAGTGTCCCCTAGGATCTCTTCACTACAATTTCTTGTGTACTCAACGCAAGGGTCCTAGAAGAGAACCTCACGAAACTTGATTTTAGTTTGGATATGAGAGGTAGACATATGTTAAAGTTGAATGGACACTTTCCAAATCAACTCATCCATGTGTGAGACACTCCCATTCCCTAATGTCCTTTGTTCATCATGAATTCAAGTGGATACCTTAACTGCTTAAGTTTGAAAGATCACTATGTTGAAGTCATTAAGTCATTCCCTTTAACTTTTTAGCTTTGGTTTCATCACCAAACTCATCATAGCCGATTGCCTAACTTTTGTAAGAGAGCATACTTAAGGGAAGTTGTAAAAGAATAAGTGGCTACTCTAATTTAAGTATGATGCATGCTTATATTTGTGTACCACTGTCATGGTGTAAATGTTTAAGTTTCGCTACTAACATAATCATGTGAGCTTCATCTGTCCATTATGTACTCAAGATCATCCAGATTATTGCTCCACCTTTAGTTTGGATACTATGATCTCACAAAGTGTAGCTACCCACTAAAGGTATCATATCCAGGATGGTAGAGGTAACGTAGCTTACCGGTGACACCGCAAGGGCATCATCCACTACAGATGAAGGGAATTTTTCACACTGGACGGGCTCTTATCACTTTAGATCAATCTGGAGGAAGATCAAGGGGGATACCCTACTTTCCTATGAGGGTTAGTGCACCTACTCAAGACACTCTTACGGGTATGCAATGAAAGAAAGGGGTGAATAAAGAGCAAGTGAGTCCAGATCTAGAGAATGGTCGTGGTATAGAAGGTTAGGGAAAAGTTGGGGAAGCTTAGTGATAAGGAAAATTACCCAACTTAATTGAGAATGTACCACAAAGAGTTTAAAAACTTAGATCTAGAGAGATCTAGCCAAAAGGAAGAAAACCCTAATGAGATCCACCTAGGGTTTATGCAGAAGTGGACAAAGTGGACCCAAAAGAGTATATCGAGATAGTAAATTGCTATATCTGATGGCTTGAAGGATAGATCCATGGAATAGAAGTGGGTTCAAGCATACCCAACTGATAGATCTAAAAAATAGACCACCCACCCAAGGAGGGCGCCCCCACCTAGAGAGACTAGTGCTAGATCCCAGGGTAAATAAAGTCGGATTTTTATGAAACTTGAGATCTAGGGTTTATTTAATTATCTCTAAGTGGGTTTTGATAGTCGTCATCAAAAACTCACCCAAACTATCAGATCTACAAAACTAGGGTTTGAAAGGAGGGTTTTATGGTGACAATTGGATTAAGCCCCCCAAAAATAAAATAGATGCAAACGTGCCTACAAATACTTGCTACTAAACTTGTATGGTGATGATCTTCCCTTTTCGATCAATTACAAGTGCTTTCCATGCAATGCCAAGTGGAATCGATTTGCCCTCCAAGAGACCAAGTACACCGTCCTCCTGCAAAAGAGATCTACCTAAGTGAGAATCGATTTGCAAAAAGAGAGAGAAAATCAATGAAGAAAGAAACAATGAGCATGAAGATGATCACAAGATACATTAAATATACTCCTTGCAACCCGAGACAATTTGAGGAAGACATATGGAGCTCAGTCACAAAAGTGCCCCCATCAAATCACCTTCTCCTTCAATGGTACGGACACCTACAAAAATATTAGCAAAGCATAGATCCGCAAGAATGCTAGAAAGATAAAGATTTTCCAATCTCCACATAAGACGTTCAACAAAGCTTCTGAGGGTTTTGCAAAAATATTTTATTATTCCATCAGCTCGAGAGCCAAAAGTCCACTTTACAAATGAGAGAGCATCTGAATATGATCTCTCAAGTACATAAAACCTAGATCCAAAATGATCAAGGGCCAAGATCATAGGATAAGATCAAGCTAATATACAGCTAAGATTAGACATATACATCATACATGGATCAACTCAATAATAGAGGAGCGCGCATCACTAAAAATGCCCAAGGAGGGGGCGCACCACATAAAGATGAGTGATAATCATGACATAGCACATGGTGGGGCTAGGAGGTTATACTATCCTTCACTAGCATGGCCCCATGGCACAATAACAAGGTGTGATAATCAATAATATCATGAAGTGATCAAAATCACTAGGACTTCCACCTCAAAAATACATCAAAATTCCCTCAAAGTGAAGAAATCAAGGATGTGTGGACCCCATGTAGCGTCTCATTTGCCGAAATCGATTTCCTCATTAGCCATTTTTTATCATAAAAAATGTTGCCTCGAGAACATAAAACTGTTAATATCTCATCGGGGACCAAACTTTGAAGCCAATTGACTACACAAATGGGTCTAGCACCATAGCTATATGGTACAATCAACTGGATGCATCCCATATTTCCCTATAGCGCTCTTGGAGAACTCACCATCATCTGTAATGTATTTTATTTTGATTTTCTAGTGCCAAACTGCTGCAAAATGCTAAAAAGACCCATATCTCACCTACAAGTGCCTGAAACTGAAAACATGATGCACCAATGGCCTTAGAATGTCCAAAACAACTAGGAATGAGTACTCATACACCATATGCTCATCACAAAGGTACGTTAGAGGCCCCATCCATGTCAAAACAATAATAATAATAAAGCCTGTAAATGCTAATAATCATGAAAATAACACAAGCCATCATAGCAAACCACCATCCGAATCATGAACATGTCTATTGGACACTGATAGACCACAAATAATCATCATCCACAACCATCGGCCTAAAACTCATCCCAAACCCTACTCCTGGCTCGGTCACACTAGGTTAACCAAGTCAAGAATGATCAAACAATGACCCAAGTGCTAAGCTCTGATATTGTAAAGTACAAAATGGATATGCATGCTCAATTATCTATGTTAACAGTAAGACAAGTACAATTAGCTTCTACTGGCGACTATAAGCACAATACATTATATATAAATAATCTAACTCAAAATGATCCGTTGCTTTAAACAAGAGCTTCCAGTGTATACTCATTTATAGATTTACCTATTTTGCTAGTCAAGGATGAAGGAGAAAGAAACCAGGTAAGGCTAAGGGGATGGCTTGACACTCGACACTATAAGCATCTAGGCTAAAGACCAAGGGAATGCACAAAACACATAAGTTGGA
The DNA here is from genome assembly GCA_001517045.1 of Pseudotsuga menziesii. Classification (NCBI taxonomy): domain Eukaryota; kingdom Viridiplantae; phylum Streptophyta; class Pinopsida; order Pinales; family Pinaceae; genus Pseudotsuga; species Pseudotsuga menziesii. Next base: position 15,822 of record LPNX010863014.1, on the reverse strand, counting down.
CTAGGTGGACAATAGGGAATGGTAGTGTCTCACAAATGGGTAGAATAATGAGGCTTTACTAGACTCTAGAGAAGCAACCTATTTAACAATTTATTTGCACATGAATATACACTAGTTAACCTCTAGAGGCAGGTGCCCTAGAAATCCTTCTGGGCTTCTAGAAAATGACAAAGGCATGACCCTTGTTGGTCAGTCTCACCCTATTTCCCTGTGGGAGCAAATGAGTCGTACATTATACAATGAATGAGTTCTCATCATCTAGCCATCAACTTTTAATTTATTTCACTTCAATACAAGACAATAGCCAACCTACAAAGGCAGGTGCCTTGGAAAGCCTTTTGGGCTCCAGAAAATAAGTAAGGCCTAGCCCCGCTGCCAATGAGCATCCATAGCCTCGACGGGTTTTCCTCAACCTGTTGCTCTTGTGGGGGCAAATGAGCCTTACATCATACAATGGATGAGTTCTCATCCTTTGGCCACTAACTATTTTATAACATTTATTTGCAACAGTGTCTAAAGACACTTTTGGTTTGCTGGTTGGGCATCCATTTAGAATAAGCATTTAAGTTCTAATGCCTTAGTGTCTAAAGATACTTTTTAGTAAGACTACTTGTTTTCAAGACCTAGAGGTAAACCATCCCTGTGGTAGGAATCACATAAACCAACACCGAGACACAATTTAAACATGGATACCTAGTCCAACATAGAGGTGAAGGTAGGGGAAAGCCTAGATGTCACTAGTCAAGTTACAAGTTAGGGTCAAACGATAAGAAAGGAAGGGAACAAATTGATGGAGACAGTGAAGATGGTGCCAAGACTAGCAAGCTATATCCCAAAACAGGAAATGACCAAATCCATACTGCAAGTAGGGCATGGCCAATGAGAATACAAAGGAATCTCTCGAACATAACAGCTAGATCACTTATATTTTAGATTTCAGTAGAATCAATAAAATATCGCCAGCATACAACCACTATCAACTAAGTCTCACTACTAAAATAAATAACAGAGCAACATTGAAATCTGTATGTTCAAAACCATGATATCATTTGGGTCATATACCTGCACTCGATCTGAAACCAATCTGAGGATCATTGAAACCACTGTTGTTGCTGCATATCATAGGCAGTGTAATAACTTTTGCTCTAAGTCATGGAAATGGCTAACTCAGTCACTGAATCTGGGGTCATGAGGCTCAGTCATGGCATAAAACTGGTCAATCTGGACGCTTTGGATCTCTTGAAAGTGGGAGATCATCAATCGGTGGCTCATCATTTGCTAATCTCATAATAAAGGACTAGCTCAAAGAAATGTTGAGGACTGGTCAGGAACAAAGGTATCCCAGCTACTATATATGTGACAACAGGTTTTTGGCCAGATCAACCTGGTTGACTAAGTCAAACATGGTTCCCAAGGTAATGACTACACAAATCAACAATGGTTATATTTTCTCCAGACATGCCCAAAACCAATACTATAGTCTCATTTTTCATCAGATGGTCATAGTTATCAAGTTCCAGAGTTAATTATTATTTTTTTATTGATTCTGGCCATTATTTTTATTATGAGATGGTGATATCTTTGGTTCTCATAGGCATTTCAGTGGATCAGTTGGTATGATTAGTCACCAGTACCGTTATACCAGGTCTTCAAATTCATTTTTGCAGCCAGTTCATCCCAGTATGCATCCGACAGAGAGTTATGAGCATTTTATTTGTTCTGGGAGTTTATACCTACAAAAAATGAATTGTGAAATTGCTAAAGGAAATCGATTTGGCTAGGGAAGTCAAGGAAATGGATTGGAAATGATTTTTTATGGTGTATGATGGATTTCCAGATCATTTTGCACCAGTATCACTCAGCTTGGGGGCTCATATTATTCTATTGGCTTGTTTAGGGAGGACGTCCCCCATGGGGCGAAATTGATTAAAATGGCCAAAATAAAAGTGTGTAAATCAAAGTCAAGTATATTTAAAAATATGTAAGGCGGGAACCCTAATGATCCCCCCATGTCCCCTAAGTGTTAAACTTGCAAAAAGAATGATTTATCATGTTGTAAAAATGGGGCTTTATGAGGTAATCCGCCCCCTCAATTGTATTGATCAATGTTAAAATAAAAGATGTAATCTCCATCGTTGATGTTTTAATCTCAACCGTTGGATGAAAAAGTAAGATAGGGTTTGTGTCTCTCAAAATCTATATAAAGAAGTGACTGCCCTCATTGTATCCCATCATGAATTTGGTTATTGTACTGAAAATAATAGAAGATCTTTTTGGAAACTCTTGGAATTCTTTGGGGTGTTCATGACTTTTGGGTTTCTTAGTTTCTTTGGGCACTGAAAGTTTTGTATCTATCTTCCAGCATATCTTGTGAAATTTTACTTGCAGGAGAGGACATCTTGGTGGAGGGTGACTTAGTGGAGTAGACTCTCTCTCTCTCTCCAACTCATTTTGAGAAGGGGTTTTTTGTGTTTATTGCGTAGAATTTAATTACTATATTTCCTTGTTTCTCTTGCATGCATCGTTTTTCTTGTGGATTTGATTTGAATCACGATTTTAGCTTGCTTATTGGTTCCTTGTCTTCCATAGGTGGGGCATGTTGGACACAATGGCACATTGAGAGGGGGGGTTGAATCAGTGTGCTAGCACTTTTATCAGTATTTTCCCTTCTCAAAACTTAAGCAGAGTTTATCATATGCACAACACTACCAAGTACATTATCATCCATCTACTAATCAACAGATGTCGATCTACATAAACATGCCATCAACATAGATCATAATAAGAGACACAACACCAAACAAGTATAGTAAGCTTTATTTATAATTTCTTATGAAATACAATGAAGACTTCAATCTTCGCGATTACATTAGCACCAACTGAATGAAGAGCACAAACTCCTATTCCAAAGCCCAACCTGGTTTTCTTAGTTCCAACTACGAAGAGGTGCAAGACCCAGCTTGCAATCACTTAGAAAATTTTCTATACATTTTTTTCCTTTCAACCAACTCAATCAACTATTTCTCGTCATCAACTTTCTCTACTGCACAAGAATCTTCAAGTCATCAATAGATCTGTACATATGTCAAGTCACCAAAGGTACTGCATTTGCTATGTAGGACTGCTCATGTCAACAAAAGTCTGCTCTTGTCAAGTCCTACTCATACGCTGTTCATGCCAACCTATTAGAGGTTTGTTCAAGTCATCAAGGGTTTGCTCATGTCCATCAAAAGTCTGCTCATCAAAGTTTGCTCATAACATAAAGTTAACAAAATATTTGCACAATATAATGTTGCTCATGTCAAGTTATCAAAGTTCTGTCCATACACACTGCTCATGCCCAGAAACTGCTAAGTCATCAAGGGTTTGCTCAAGTCAACTTCAAATTCCAACTGATCACCATCTTGGCTTAGCATACAATCAGCAAGGCTAGTTAACAAGTGTCATTAGGGCTTGTGCTTTCTTAAGGTCAGAGATACTGTCATCAATACTTCTGAGCTTTCAAGCTTCCAATTCAACCTTTTGCTACTGTCATACTGTTGTTACAGTCAGATCAATTATGTTTTTGTTGTCACAAATCACTATCAAGAAAGTCTACAATTACTGTCAAGTATGTTTGCTATCACTGTCAAGTATGTAGTCACCAGTTATATCAGAGTTGTTATCAGACAATCACATCAATGTTATGTCAAAGGCCACTTCATAGGTTGTTTCTATAAATCAACTGTCATTATAAGTTTACACTGTGCAAAAGAATCACTTCTCCATTGTTCACTGTCAAATAAGTAATTGTCAAATTATCTGCCCAGTACTATGGAGTATTTCTCTTAACTGTTACTGTTGTCCCATTCAATCAATGTTTGCAATGTCACACTAATCCAAAGGCTGTTAGTCTTTATCAAGATTGTTGTTATTACATATATAGTAGCCAGGCTACCATATTCTATTTTTCAGACACTGTACATTTTTTTAGCCAGATCTCTTACATATGAGATGTTGAGATGAACAGTTTTGACGGATCATTATTGTATTAGTGGACTATTGTACTCTCCCATGTCAGGACTGAGTCCCAGGACACTCAGATTTGAGGACCGATGTAGCCATTTAGTCATTACAAAGCAGTTATTGATGCCCAGTTTTATATCAGTGCTTTCTCATTGGACAGATGATGTTTCAGATGGATTATATTGCATGATTATGACTCAGCTTTTTATATTGTGTTATGGTTATCATTGCTCATATATTGACTTTTGTGACATGTATTAACTTGTGGTATCATGATCTAGCAGTCATAATTATATGGACTTGGATGTATTTTGTACTATGTATTGATGTCCCTACTTAGACTTGGAAGTTCCTGATCTATACTCATTGGTTTTACCCTCCTTAGGGAGAATAGAGGTAGTCATTCCCATCATTGTTTTGGCTTGCTAGTGTTGGCTCCATCATTCATTGTCTTCACCCATCCATTACCTTCCAGTTTAGTTTTCAACCTAATTGACTTCTTGACTTATGGCATGGAGGATCTTTTTTCCTGCTAGAACTTTTGTTGGACAAGCCTCCCTATTTATATTGTGTCTCGGCTCTGAGTTGGTGACAAAACTTGCCTTTCTTAAGTTGGATTGTATGCCTAAATCATTCCGGTCGGTTGTCTCGATGTTTGACACTACGCAGAACTCCCCTTGGTCACTTGAGATGATGTTGGCTAAAACTGAAAGCTCATGTACTGCATGTATTGGAAATATTGAATATGTGCCCATGGAAAATGAAAATTATAAAACTGTGTTTCTTAACATATGTAAAGAGGGCAAGAGCAATGAAATGCTAAAATACTCCTTGAAGAGTATAAGAAAAGGTCCAAAACAGCAACGGTTAAAAATATGCTATATCCAAATATTGTTGACCTTATAAAAATAAATATGTCCCGGATGAAAGCTGCGATTAGTTGTGTTTTTAAGCACTGGTGAAATCCCAAAGGGTCATATAGGACAAAAAGGCCATGGAATAAAATGATGATCCTAATGAACTTGGATCAAGCTTGATGTAGTCATGATGTGTAATATCCCAAATCCTGATATTTTCTATTTCTAAGCAAAAAGGCTGATACAACTGGGCATGCAAACTGCCATTCAAAAATCCCTATTTTATAGGAAAAATTAGGGTTAGGGTTTGTGAGATAGAATGAACACTTACCACTGATAAGCCGGCTGGACTACTCCGGAGAAAGTATGCAAGCACTGAGAGTTGGATTGGAGATGAACTGATCTCCTCTGCTTACGGTGACCCCCAGCAGCAAGACGCCCAATCAAAAAAGGATGACGCCCTCAGGGAAGGAGGTGTCCGATGGAGCTGCGGATTTGCGGGGCTGATAGCCTTTCTGTGCAGGAGAGAATGCCTGATACAAGAGTGATTTTTGAGTCCTCTAGGCAAGATAGCGACTTGCTTCTGAGAGACAGCTGCTCACACCCCTGGAATTCCGAAACTGCTGATAACTGTTCCAGATGAGCACGGAGGGGTCTGATAATCACCGAATACCGGAGTATGATGCTGATGATGAGAATGGTGCCTGAGTTTCGGAAGGAAACTGAGATCTGAAGGCCCCACAGCTGATTAGGGCTTTCCAACTGAAAACCCCCCCTTTTACGGCTGCACACGTGTCCCTGCAACGATCTATACCATATGCTAGATAACTGATGAATGAATGAAGAACAAGTGGTGAACCAGTATGGCTTACCCTGAATAAGACTAGGGCAGATGTTTCACTGCCGAAATCCTGTTAGCTGAAGACTCTGTCTCCAACCCCAACTGCTGTGTTGCACGCTGTGCTGCTATCCAAGAGCTCCCAAAATAATTATAATAAAAAATGAAGTCTCCTCTCGCTTTCTCCTCTATTTATAAAGTTCAACTGCGCAAAACCTAATCTTTGACCTAATTAGGTTACTTTATTTTCTAATTTGTCGTTGACTTGCATGCATGTGTATGGAGACTTAAAGAGTGCATGCATCATTAAATAATGCTTGGTTGACATGCATGAAGGTGGCCTTTGGCCCTGGTGGCCCTTCTTGACCAAGTGATGATGCCCTAGATCTTCTATGGATGGCATCAGTCCTCAACTGATTCCCTAGCTGTCAGTAACCGCTCGAACCTACAGGAATCACATAGGTTAGCGGTTTTGGGCCTCAAGGCCTAATTGGAAGAGGAAATTACATGATGCCTAAGTTGAATAAGCACTCTCTAAACAACTCACCCATTTGTGAGGCACTGCCATTCGTTGTGTTGTTGTTTGTCCGACATTGGTTATAGTGAGTATTCCCTTTCCATATCCAAAGTGTCATGATGTTAAGTAGGAAGTCAGCATTTGCTTTAGCCTTGTCAATTTCATCCTTCACCCTTCACTAGCAAATTGGCTACAACTATGAAGTGAGTATAGTCCTGAAAGTCTAGTCTGAGTAATAATAAATAAAGCCTTATATATGTATTTGTTGATGTACCGTCAGTGAAATGATTGCTACTTGTGATTGTTGCTTGAATGAGTTGTAGAGCATGTCTTAGCCTTTTAACACTTGCAGCAGATGGATGATAGTCTGAGTTATTATTGGTGTCTGATCATTTACAGATGGTTATATTGTTTATTGGATATGATCGATGATCAGATAGAGACCTGTGAGGGGTATGAGTATACACCTTAGATGGATTTGGACTCTCTGAGTCTAATGAGACAGTTTATTTCTAGTTTCGGGCACTTGCAGACATGATCAGGCTCATTCTGCCTTTCTGATGTAGTTTATCTTCATAGGTTGATATGTCTGAGCAGGGAGATGTTTTAGTTGGATCTCCTAGGGCGTTATATGGAACATAGGGGTGCAGCCACTTGTTTGTACCATAGTACCCCCATCCCAGAGAGCTTGGTGGGCTCAGTTTGACAACGCAGGAACCCTAGGAGGCTGTTTTGGCAGGTTCACGTTTCCCGAGGCAGATTAAAAAAATGATTAAATGGCTATTAAAGAAATCGATTTGGGCTACTGAGGCAAGGAAATGACATGGGATGAGTCACAATGATGAGAGTGGTGTCCTCCACACGTTCTCTAGTAGTTGCAGCACCTGATTGGGCCCACACCTATTTTTGGGCATTTTATTATCATTTTCTGGAGCTTTTGGGAGGCTCACGATTTCCTCAAGGAGGCACAATGTCAAAGAATTAAATTATTATATTATTTTATTGTGCCATGGGGACACCCAGAGGGAGTTAGTCAAACACTCCTTGGACCCACCATGTGCTTCATTTATTTCTTGTTGAGTGGGTTACCCTCTTTATGGGTGTTTTAGTCCACTTTGGTACTTTATGGTTATATTGATCCATGTATTGTATGTTGAGCTCATCTCAACCATTGATTAGAACATTTCATATTTTAATCTGAGCCACTCGTTTTGAAAGTGGTTAGGATTCGGTTATGATTGTGGTTCTCTCATTTCTATTTAAAAGAGAGAGCTTTTCATTTGTAAGGGGTCTTTGGCTCTTGGATCTAAATAATAGAAAGACTTTTTGTGGATATTTTCTGGATCTGCTTTGCATCTGATGTTCTCAAATGGTGATTGGATAGTCTTCTGCTTCCTAGCATTGTGGAAATTCTTGTGAGATCTATATTTTTCTGATGTCATTGTTTTGCCTACAGGAGGGCATTTTGGCTGGAGCGTTTTTGTAGGGGTCCTCAACTCGCTCGGTTCTCTTCGTCTTGGATCAGGGGGTTTTCATTAGTTTCATTGTGATCTATGATTACTTCATTTTACTTTCTTGTAGCATTTGGTTTCTTTATCTTGTATTGGAAAATCCGATATTGTTGACGTTTGCTCATGCAGGACAGGGGGCGCATTGGTGGCTTGTGGCTTACATCTGTCATAGAAATCACTTGGATCTTCCAGAATTGATCGGGATAGCAAGGATCATCACTGTTAAAGACTTCTACAAGAATTTCCAGGTAATATCTAACAGGTAAGTCTCTTCTCTTCATATCTTAATCCATTGTACCGTGCTTAATTCAATTTTTCTGAAAACTCCTAAAATACTAAAAACCCTAAAAAGCAATAAATCTGGGAATCGTCCGATCTTTGGCCAAACCACTTTTGGGTTTCATAGATCGAGCCTCCCTTTCACTAAATCTACTGCAACAGTGGTCAAATTCCTGCTGGTTTGACCTAGATCTTATTTTTAGCTAGAAAACAGCATAACCCCCCACTGAAAATTTGACTTGCTAGGGTTTTGAATTTTTCTGATTTCTAACTTCACAGATGGATAGATCGGGTCCCACATAGTCCAAATCACCCTCAACAATGTCCAGATTCATGGCAGTTTGACCTCGATCTAAGTTTTTGACTGAAACAACCCTAACGCCCTCACTGAAAACTGGACTTTTTGGGAGTTTACTTTTTCTTAAATCTGACAGGCTAGGCTGATAGATTAGGGCTTGAGGACTCTAGAACACCGCCAATGCTGAGCTAGTTCCTTCCACGTTGCCCTAGATCTTAAAAACTGATTTTCAGCCTCCCAACCCCCTCATCAGATTTTGACTTTTCCAGATCTGATCTTTACTGAAATTTTCTGACTTGGGTTTGTAGATCGGGCCATCCTGATCTCATTTCTCTTCCAACGCTGAGCTGATAGCCTCTTGGTGGCTCTAGAGCTGCAGATCTACCTCTTTCCAAGCCCTAGTGCTACCCCTCCATTGAGCTAGTTTTCCTGTAACCTGAATTTTCTGAGCCAAATCCTTGTCTGGGTCCATAGATCAGGGTATATTCCAGGTGGGTTCACTCAAACATTGGGTTGATGCTGACTCCATTGCCCAATGCACATAAGGCACTAATTTCCTAGCTAGGGCTAGCCCTAACTTGACCTCACTCGCATTCCCTTTGCCAACATTCATTGATAACTCAAATTTCCTATCTGTCACTAAGTCTGTCTTCCTTGGTACTAGATAGTCCCAACTCTGTCCTTGCTTACCTTGTCAAAGTTATGTTTCCCAAGACAGTGGTCATCACCATCAGTTGCTAATACCTGAACCCTGGAGCTAGGGTTTCCATTTACCTTACACCTTACGTACCTCAAAGTCACATTTGATCTATTCTGGTGTCTAGGTCTGATCTCTCCTGTCGAGAGCAGATCCGGGTCTCCCCCATTGTTGTCTTGGACTTAGATAACATAAAGTGAAGGCTACCTTGATTGGCATGACAACCATCCATTTGCGAGTCTAGGCAGTTGTGGTTCCACCCCTTAGTTGCTTGCCCCTCTACCATCCATCTTGGATCCACCTCACACAGGCAACTACAAGGTTGGTGATAACAATTGTCAATGTCAAGGCTATCACTGTTTCTTGTACTGTTGCTTCAAGACACCTGAGTTTTAGACTTGAACAAACTTTAAATCCTGATTTCATGTGCTGCTACAAGACTCTATATACTGCTGCTATTATCACTTCCTACTGAGCATAATTATTGTGTATACGATTCATCATATTACTCCCTACTGCACATAATCAATGTGTATATAATATCATCATATCTCTGTAATATTTTTTGTACTTTTGCTGCACTTTTGGATGCTTCAAAACTAAATTTCAGATCTTGTCAAACCTAAAATCAGTCTTCTGTTTCACCACTGAATTTTCAAAGCAATTAAAACACCAAAAAAAACACTTCTCATAACTCAGACTTGCGGCTGTCCTCAGACTGCTCCTTTTTCCACCCGAAATTCAGAACTGAGTCTCCACACTTCCACCCATCAAAATGAGGGTGTTGACTGGTATTTGTTACCACCTAAATGGTAGCATGATTTGACATTACACAGTATTTTGCAGGATAGCAATAGAAGGGACCATTCTGAGCTGGCTAACACCTTACAGGCACTCTGTTTAGCTAGTAAAGGCTAGTCAGTGACAGGAATTAAAGATGGGACATGACTTTTGAAAAGGACTAGCAGACATGCTGATCTGAAACTAGCTTTTATCAGATTTCCAGGTGGTTGTTTTATGGAAGGGCAGTGGCTTAGAAATGCATTTCCTTGGAGGCAATCAATTGCACCATGGGAGGAGAGGCCCGGTCATTTTGGTGATGATATCTTGAATGGTATTGAATTCCCTAGAAGGTCTTCCAATTCAACATGGGGTTCTGTCCATGCAGCAATGGGACATCCAGATCCTTTCAATTTGAAATAGGTTGCTATTGGAAAGTGAAGGTTATGGTAAAACAGTATCACCAAGGCAATTATATTAAATTTTATTATGCAGTAAAAAACAGCTTATCCTGATATCCAAAATAGCTCAAACTATGATGGATCTTCTACTCCACTGGATCATCCTGCAGACATGTATGATTACCATATTTATAAATCTGCAAGCAACATTTTTCCAATGGCTCATAAATTTGATAATACACAGTGAAGTGGTCCGAAGGCATTTGTTAGTGTTGCCGCCTAATTCACACTTTAAGATACAGGAAAGTCACAACCTGCTATGTGTGTCCTTGGGGGCAAGTGAGAGCTGGGGACCACTGTCACCACAGTCCACAACTCCTCCGTTTAGGTAAGATCCCAACAGAGCCAAGGGGGGTAGTCCCTATGGCAAAACTAAGTACCAGGTTTATTAATTAATCACTGGTTAATTAAAGGGATCGTTTAAAAAGAGGCTAAGACCTTATATAAAACAAGACCAGTGCCTATTACAATGGAGTCTAAAGATAGATTATGTCTTTATGAACTTTACAAATAAAAAGAGATTTTAATCTACGATTAAACTATACTTTCGGTATTTAATAATAAAACATATGAATAAACAATATAATTATAAATAGTAATGAAATAAAACAAATGTATGGACAAATGAAACAAATTTATGAAATAGCAGAAAATTGTTATGAATACAGATTACTAAACCAGCGGTAAATTAAAAGTATGGAAAGATTTCAAGCAGTTAACATTCACCACATGATCATTTGCAGAATCCAAAGTAAATAAATGTACTGAGAAATAAAGTGCTGGAAGTAGAAATGGTAGTATTGTGTTGGAGTGAGAGAGTGCTTGAAATAGTAGAATGTTGTAGAACAGGTTTTGAATTGTCTCTTGGTTTATTTTAGTTGATTTTATTAAGGTTTTTCTTATTGGATTTAAGTTTTAGAATCGGTGGTGTGACTACCCCGATCTAGAACTTCTCCAGCCAAAGAAGGACTGCTGTTGCCCTCAACAAAGTGGGAGCAAAGCCCACCCGTAGCTCACAGGTTAATCCCCAATGCCCCGGTGCTCAACAAGGAGGACGTCGAAGCGCCTAGAGACCCCCCGCGGTCTGCTACCCCTTCTAGCTTCCTGAGGTCACTGTTTTTAGTTGACAGAAAAAGGGCTAGATGGATGCCTATTAAACTAAGACTTCCCTGTCCCCTGGTCGTATCTCGGAGTACCCCGGAGGGTGATAACCGAGTAGAGGAGCAGGATGTGGGAAGTTGTTGTTGGTAAGTTTTAAGAGTAAATTTTAATCTTGATGGTTAAGATGCAGTGTTTATTTTAAAGCGATTAACAAATGACTTGGGAAATAAAATATTTGATTGTAGTGGGTAAAAATGAAAGTTATTTAATTACCTAAGCCCCCACTTCACCTGTTTTTCATATCCAGCTTGAAGTCCCTAAAGGGAGATGACAAGTGGATAGAGGATACACAGGTTTGATGGGTTGTAGATTACTTTTAAACAGAAAAGTAAAGTTGCATAAACTTGAAAGAAATACTCAACTAACTACAGTAAACTAACCTCACAACAATCTTTGTGACATAGATGATAGTCTGTCACAAAGATAGGTGGGTAGCTGGAAATAGAACTAGTTATCTACCTTACTTCCTAATCTACTTACTTATAAATTACAAATGCCTTACAAGACTTTACAGAATACCCCAAGAGACTCTCATTGGGGTTTACAATAAATTGGAAAAGATATGAGAGAGAGGGTTGAGAATTGGAACCCCTTTTGAACCGGTTGAAGTTTGAGGGAATTCTGGGCCTATTCGGGCATCAAATTTCCTTCAAAATGTGCATAACCTGTCACAAACCAGCGAGCTATTCTTCACTGGAAATCACATAAAAACACTAAAAATTGTTGTTAAAATATTAGTACCAAATTTACAAATTTACATAAAAAATATGAGTGTAAAATATTGCAGAAATGAGCAATTTAAAGGGCTGGAAACTATTATGCAGACTGAATGACAGACAAATATTTATAACAGCTTTGAGCGCTTCACGTTCTGATCTCAATTGCTTGATCTCAGACGAGGAATACCACGATTAAGCTCAAAGTGTAGATAAATATAGGCTGGAACTGATACAATTGCAATATTCAGAATAACTGTAAGAATCGGAGAAGAAATATCGAAAAAACTTAGCTGAACAGTGTTTAAATAGCATAAATATAAGCCCTAACTAATATATAATGGGTTGGGGCCCTAAAACAAGGGTTACATTCACTATACAGTGAAATAAACCCCTTTTCACGAAGGCTGGAAATGGATGGCCGAATTTAAAACAGGTTGCAGGATTGAGATTTTTTGAGAGATCTCCTTGATTTGAACAACCTGCAAATAACTCTATGCTTGCAAGAATTATAATCCTAGTGATGAATACCTAACACTTCCTGCAAAACACTTTGTAAGAAATGTCAAATCATTCACAAGAAAGAATAAAAACACTTTTATTCTTTAATCTCTCCACAAAACACTTTGTGGAGAGCTAACTAAAAAAATACAATAAATGCAAAACAAGACAAATACAAGGTTACCTTACAAAGATTCCGATCATGAAAGAGTTTGCAGCATAGTATCCCTCCAAAGAAATTTTTATTTAATGGCCCAACTTGGGCAAATCTTCAATACAAAGTATAGGAAGAGAATATGAGAGCAAGAAATTTCCGGCAGCATAACAATAGCATGAGAGATCATGATTAATGAGGGAGTGAGACCCTCATTAAATAGTTGAGACAATCCCCAACTCTTTGAAAATAAATGGTTGAGATTAGATCTAGATCTAGATCTAGGGTTTAATCCACACCACTAGATCCAGGTATTTGGCTTTCTATTCTTCTCCATTAATCTCCACCTTTAGATTAATTTTTAATCAAAGGCCACAAGCTTAATCCATGTCCAAGTATTCTCCATCTTTAGATCTAGGTCTTTGGATAAATATCCACCATTAGATGAGCTTTTAGGTTAAGAAATATAAATGGAAAAATCTTGGGCCCCAAGGTGGGCGCCCTCCTCTAAATTTGGCTGGACGTCTTCTTAATTGGTGGCTTTCTCCAAATGTAGAAACCTTCTTTTATGAGCTAGCGCCCTACTAAATACTTTAGCTAACCTCTACATGTAGTGCCGCCCATCTCTATTGTGTTAGCGCCCCACTAAATATGGGGCGTCCTCTAAACATGTGGAGTTTTCACTATATATGGCGGCTTCCTTTAAAAATGCGCCCCTCCAAATATAATAGCACCCCTACTAGAATACAATGGCGCCCATCTAACATATAGCGCACCTCCAAATTTGGGTGTGCCTTCATCCATTAAAACGTGGGCCCTCTCCAATAGTAGCGTGGGTCCCTTCCATTTGGTGGTGCCTCCTCTAGATTAGCGTGGGCCCTCCATACCATAGCGTGGACACTCCAAATGAATGCGTCCTCTCTATATTACATAGTGCCTCCATCTTTTAAATGATAACTCTTCCATCTTTAGCGCCTCTCCAATAGTGTGGGTTTTCTCCTTTTATGCAAACGCCCCATCTCCAGACTTGGTGGCGCCTCCCTATTGTGGTAGCACCTTCTTCTTATTTGGAGGTTTTATGCGTGGACGCCCCCCTTTAGACTTAGGGTTTAGACCACCTTTAAACTTGGGAATCCTTTAGCTAGGCTTTAGGTTTTTAACCTTTGCTCCAAAATTATGTTTAACCTTAGACTTAGGCTAAAATAAATTTCATCTTAGATTTAAAAATTTTCAATTAAATTTTTAAATTTTCCCCATATTGACTTAGGAAAAATTAAAAAAATAACTTGAAAAATTAATATCTAGGCCATGGGGGGGTGAAAAACTTTGGAATAAGTTTTCCTAGGCTTAGGAATCCCCCAACCAACATACCATGGCATTTCTTGATTTTTTACTTCAAAATCAAAAAATGTGAATTTTGACTTACGGAAATTAATTAATTCCCTAGGAAAAATAGACCTTGCTTAGACAAAAATGGTCTATCTCCTCAACCACTCATCAGAATGACATGGGACTCGAAGCAGTGGCTTTAGGGGGTTTTATAGCAATTAACTTTGCATTCATAGCCCCTATTACAAAATGCCATGCTTGAGAAATTACATTATTATATCAAAATTGAGTTAATTAATCACCAAGGGGTGAAATTAATTAACTAGGAAAAAATAAATAAAATACAACACAACGAAACTTCGCAAGACTCTAGACAAATGCCTAGCATGGTCATGAATCACACTTTAAAGCCTTAGCCACCTCATGGAATTGACTGGTAGAACGCCCGTCACCACTTTGGAGGATTTTGAGTGAAAACCAAACCGATTAAACTCGTTTGTACAACAAGATCAATTGGAAAGGGAAAAACACTCGATGAGGGGACTTCCCTAACAACCCGTTCCATGGTGTGGCATCCGTATCATATGACCCACACTAGCACATAAAATTACATTAATTTTCCCACGCAGGGGAGCGGACATTTCGTTTTACAAAGGGGCAATAGCCCTGCAGAAGTGAAAAATCCTCAGATTCTTCTAAGGTACAATTATGTACAACTTCATGTACATGGAGTTGCCACCTAGTCGAAATAGGTGAGCAACATCTGGCTCCAACTAGGGGACATGTGTTCAATCATCGGAGAGCACATGAGAACTCCAAAATCCTGCAACCACAAATTTCTCACCAATAACCAACATAAGGCCTCTAGTAAAAGCAACAAATAAACAATAAACAAAATAAATGAAATTGCTATACATAATGCATAAACAATAAACAAATGAAATAATACAAAACTTTTAAAATACAAGGGAAAAGGGTTAGAAATACGTTACAGAGGGTGTCCCTTTGGACACCACGTTGACTCTATGTGTAATAAAATTTGAGCTGTTGACCATTCCTCGGAATGTTCAATGGCTCACCATCCAAGTGACTGAGGTTGAAAGAATTTGGACCTGCAACTGATCTGATCACATACGGGCCTAACCATACTCTGTCAAATTTCCCATGCTTCCCTGGCTTTTCCTTGCCTTTGTCCCATAGGACAACTGTATCCCCTACCTTGAAGTCTCTCTATCTAGCTGACTTGTCAAAGGTCTTCTTTGTCTTTTCTTGACTTTTAAAGTTTTGGTCATAAGCTTTTCTCCTTATTTCATCCAATTCAACTAACTGGTTTACTCTGTTTTGAAGTGCAGACTCTTCTATGTCAAACTCTCGGAGCAACTGATATACTGGTAGGGTAAGGTGAATCGGCAGCTGGGCTTCTACACCATATACCAACTCAAAAGGACTTTTGCCTGTAGATGCTTTCTTTGTTATTCTATCATCCCATAAAGCATGTTTTATCTTACTGTCCTAAGACCTTTTGTTTTCCCCAACAATTTTCTTGACTATGGTCATTAAGTTTTTGTTACTAGATTCTGCTTGACCATTTCCTTGAGGGTAATAATCTGATGCCATATTTTAAACAGAATGCAGACATTTCAGCTGAACAAAAGGCTTTAGCATTATCTGTTACTATCTTTGAAGGCACTCCAAATCTTGTTATTATCCTATCCTCA
>LPNX010863009.1:379217-541010 GCA_001517045.1 Pseudotsuga menziesii | reverse complement strand
TCAATGATTTCGAAATCAACCTTAGTCGATATGCCTTTAATGGTTGTGTCTACATTTTTCCAAACCCCAATGGGTTCAATAAGGCCCTGGTCGGCTAGTTTAAGGTAAATGCCTGACTCATAGAGTCGAGGTCGTCCCAGCCTTTCCCAGGTATCCCGGGTCATTATATTTACCTCAGACCCAAAATCAAGCACCACCTGTCGGACATGGAACCCTTCAATTTCCAGGTCGACAAGAGGATCGACATCGTTTTTGTCTTTTTGATTTAAACTATAGATGTTCTTCGTTTGTTTCTCAGAGTTAGTGCTTTTGATTTGATGCAATAAATCAATGAACTGACCGACAGATTTATCTGTTTGAATGAGATGGGTTAGATGCTGGGTCGAGTCGTGTCGACTGTGACTAATGTCTTCGTGCTGTGCAAGCTTTGAAAATATGTTTGTGGCTTCCTGATATGTGTGTTGTTCCTTGCAAGGGTCAGGGTATGTGTTTGTGTGTGTGATCTTACTAATCTGAGGATTGTCAGGCCCGGTTTTAGTGCCTTGTCGAGTGACGATGTGCAAATTCTTAGTAGTTATGACATCATTCTTCTGGACACAAGACAAGACATTAACATTCTTTTTATTACTAATTTTTTCCAACATTGTAGGTCAATCCTCCAAGGAGTGATCGCCGACCCCACAATGTGTACAAAATTTCAGATCAGTCCTGTCCTTGTACGGACAGTCGACGCATCTGTGCCCTTCTTTGTAACAAATAAAGCATTGAGTAGGTCGACGACTTCGTATTTCTCGACTTCCAACGAATCGACCTGTTCTTCCAAACCCTGGTCATCGATTGTCATTTCGACGGTCGTAGCGTCGGCCCTCGTTTCGTTGTCCATTCTGATTGTTGTTATTGTTCTGTTCTGTGTTCTGTGCTACAGCATTAGTCTGGTAGATGGCCTGGTAGTTTTGTCTATTTTTGAGGTTGAGATGGCAGTCGGCCGTGTTGTGATTTGCAGTTTCGCATATAGCACACCAGGAGGCTTTGCCATTCTTCATATTGTAAGGACAGTCGGCGGTGGAATGGTCTCCTCGTTCCTGGCAGATGTCACAAAACGCTTTTGTCTGTACAAAACGTACATCTTGTCGACTGAATTGCTGTCGACAGTTATCCTTTGTATGTCCGGCTGTTGAACAGTTAGTACACCAGATGTCTTGATTCTTAAGTGTGAGCTACTTCAAGGACTTCTGCATATTCTCCAGCTGTTCTTCCAAGCGGTGGTCGGTCGGGCAGGCAGGTATGTCTTCATCCATCTCGACCTGCAAAGCTTTTGTCAACGCATCCTCGTACGACTTGAAGGTCTCTAGAATGATGTGTCGGCGAACTTTCTATGAAAGTCCTGCAAGGAACCATTGAATGAGTAATTGTTCGTCGATGACGTAGTCCAATTGACTCAATAAATCCTTCCATCGTTTATCGTAATCGCGGACTATTTCTCCTGGCTTCTGTTGGGTCGTCTTCAGCTTCTTGGCTGCCAGGTGTTTAGCATCGGGAGTCTTGAAGAAGGAGAGGAATTGTGTCTTTATCTCTGATTTTGTGGCGCTAGGTTTCCTTTCAGTAAATTTCATATACCATGTGAGAGCTCTTTTCCGAAGCGCTCCTGCGAACTGGTCTATCTGTCGGTCTTCTTCTCTAACTTTATTAGCCTGCCATATCGACTCGCAGACAAACCAGTGTCGTCTGGGGTCTTCGTCACCCTCATAAAGGGGAAGCTGAGCAGATCCGTGACCCATGTCGGAGTCACTGTCACTACTCTCTGATGATGTCGGAGGTGGAGGTGGGGGAGGGGGTGGGGGAGGTGGTGTTGTAAGGGGGGGGGTTGTTGAGTCGGACGAGTCTGTCGGGGTGACGATGGGGTTTTGGTCGACGGAACTTGTGCTCCCGTCGGGTGTCGACTCTGTCTCGTCGAAGAGCGGCTTGTTGATAATTTGTCTTCTTAATGTCCCACTGTCACTTTGCGTGCTCAAGTCTGACTCTTGTGTATCTTCTGAAGTTGTGTGTGGCAGGGGGGGTGCTCCTTCATGTGTCGGCAGGAGCAAGTGGATACTACGAAAGGAAGGCGCCGTTTGAAAGGTCACCCAATTACCTTCGATCGGTCGACGTATTACGAGATGTCGACCCGAGTATGGTTCATCGCCTAGTCGGCTCCAGAGTGTAATGTCACCAGCTCTTAGTCGAAGGTCATCTTCAATAATAGTTTGTATTCTGGTACGCGGACTTACTGTGGAAAGGGTTACTCCTTCATCGGGAACAATTAGTTGGAGAGCTTCTGGCTGCTCTATCCACATTTCATCATCTACAGGGGACGCCGCTTCTTCTTCTTCGCCTTCTCTGCGTCGGTCATGACCCGACTCTGGCGGTACTTCATCATGGTCGGTCTCCCTAGGGTTTTGCTGCAGCTCTGCGGCCCTTTCTCATCTGGTTTCCCTTTTCTTCTGTCTTTCATCCCTTTCGATTCTCTTAATGTCCGACATACTGTAGTACAGTACTATGCCTTCAGTTCCTCTTCGGTCGATTATGCATTACTGGTGACGACGACTCTGGTCGACTAGGATCCACTATGCTCTAGGTCCGACACACGACCAGCTACCCCCCCATGGCCTACCCGACGCTTTTTAGAAAGCTCGGATAGTGTCTACTTACTCAGGAAGTATTCCCACTCCCTTTCAGTGATAAATTTATCCCACTGCTTCTGCTTCTCCGCCCAGTTAGTGTTGGAGGGTGGTTCACGTAATAGAGGTCGAGGTTCAACAATGTGCCCTGCTCCTTTCTCTATTAAAAATTTGAACAGTAAAGCGGGCAAGGAACACAAGAATTGATCAGTAAATTCTGTGAAAAATTTCTGTCGGACGGTTTCCACAGAAGTCTTGTCTTCGACTGCTTGTTCCTCGCAGAAGTCGTCGGCTAGCTTTTCGAACCACTCCGAGAGATTCGTACGTCCTCCTCGGATCAATTTCTGGAGTAACTGTGCTTCTTTAGTCTTGTCCGGCTTTCTCATCCAAAAGCTGCTTCAGTAGGTGGGGCACGGATTCGACAAATTTTTCGTGAGTTTCAGTGAAAAATCGGGCTTTGGCTTCTGCGACTGTCAATCTGTTCCTTCTCGCGTAATTTTGTAGATAGTTAGCAATTTTTCGCTCCCACCAGTCCTTGATCTCCTGCTCTGGTATCATAGGTGAGCATATATTCCAGTTATGTACTACCGGAAATGGAACCAATGTTGTAATCCCTGAGATCACATAAGGTTACCAATAATACATACCAAAATACACACAGATGCAAGAGACAAGAACTGATAAGATGAACATATTATATTATTCTCAATAGATCATACAAAGCCAAGAACTGAACTGAACTGAACTGTGTTCTTGTGTGGCTCAACAGCCTAATATACATGTTACAAACAGTTACAATCATAACTACCTGTCGGTTCACCGAACCGACACGACTATTAGTTAACAGACTAACTACTGTGTTTACTCAGCCGACCGACGTAGTCGGTCTCTCGACTTAGTCGGCTGATCGACTAAGTCGGTCTTCGTTCAAGTCGACTTATGTCGACTTGCTCCTTCTACAAACACCAAATCTGTTGAATAAATAATGTGTGTTAATGAAATAGACTAAATCACTTGAAGTATTTCTCATACAAATTAAGTGTGAAGAAGCACATATAGATAAATGTGGAAGTTTAGAGAGTGGAAAGATCCCACTACAACATGGGATATATGTACACATATAACAACCTTGAAGAAGAATTTAGAACACGTTTATGAAAGTCAAGGATGTGCGCAAATACCATCAAGATACAAGACTTATGTCATAAATTAAAAGAAGAATAAGAAAATTAAGAATGTGTGCAAATATCACTAAGATATGGACTTGTGTGTAAAAACACTACAAAGATAATGTCATACATGTGCAAAACCCCACAAGGTTGAATTACGAAAGGTTGCATGCTAATGCAAAAGAAGATAAAGAGGTTATCTTGGTAACAAATTAAGCAAGTTGGAGTATCACTGAGTTTAAGGAATCCCAACGAGTGGAAACATTGCTTCTACTAGAAAGAGTATAAATAAGCAAGAGATGGATGTGTTGAAGTAATCTTGAATAAGATGAATATTTGATTGTTGAATTCACAAGATTTTTGATTATTGTGGTAAATCAATGACTCATTGATGAAAGAAAGAAGAAAATGCAAGAGAGTTGTATTTTGCAAATACAGTGAAGAAATTCAGGAAGTGTGTAAATCAGAAGAATACCTCATATTTGGATGTGTAATGACAACACACATTGTTTGAATTAGAGTGCTAGTTTGTAGATGTGAAAAAATGTATGGAAAAACACAGATATCCAAATTTCATAGAAACGTGGATTGCAGAATGTTCATAAATATATGAATATTGGATGATGTAGTAAACTGAATAAATCAAAGACATTGTTGCACATCGCAAATAAAGTGACTAACTATTGTGAAACATATATTATAAGACTAAGACACATATTAGTGAGGTTGAAATAGTTATTGATAAGAATTATTGCATATTGCAAATTAGTTTCCAGCAAATTCGATACACAACTATTTTATTTCAGGGATGAAGGAGGGGGCGTGGAAGAGGAAGTCACAGAATTCCTTCCAGTGGGGAATGATAAAACTAAATAGAGGGAGTCACAAATTCCTTCTTCCTTCCAGTGGGTGATGGTAAAATGAAATCAATGATTTGTATCTTCCTTCTAGGTGGAGCTAGTAAAACAATCAGGGGGGTTGTATCGTCCTTCTAGTTGATGCTGGTAAAGATTATTGGAAGCTAGTTCTTCCATTCAGTTACAATTGAAGAAACAATTAGAGGTCACATTTTTCAATAGGTTGGTGCTTGATTACTACAAGTAGGATCTCACGTAAAGAGGAAAACACATGTTCAGGTTAGTTCCCAAAGTTTGTGAGCTGGTGCTTACACAGTGTTAAGTCATGAACTTGTTTCCTTTAATTTTATATTTTGATTGTCATTTTTATTCTAAGTTTGCTTATTTGCTTAAGTTTGCTCTTTCACTTACTTTAGAAAATTTTTGGTCTTAAGTGAAATTTTTGAGTTTTGCCTTCAAGTTTTTATTGTTTTTTGGTTTCTTTAGGTCCTGAAGGGTATTTTAGGACATTGTATGGATTAATTAGTTCACAAGCAACATCATGATCATAGTTTATCACTTAAAGTTCATTCAAAGTGGAAATAATGATTAAAACAACGTCAAAATTGAATTTAAAATATTCTTGTAGCGCAAAGACGAAAAGTTTACACGACAGCACTACAAGAATATCGTGGGCGCTGAAATTGCCGGTTTTTAAGCAAATTTCTCCCACGATTTTGGTTTTTAGATGACTAATCACATCCTTAAAGGGTTTTGATACGTGTTTCTTCAGTAATCATCATGCAAACAGGTGTATTTACAGCATGAAGGAGATCGTGGTGAATCATTAGTTAGAGTTGGGCGAATTGTGACAGGTAGACAAAAGAGCCGAAATTGATGTGAAAGGAGTTCTCCATACATGCATTAGGAAACTGGAGACTAAGTGGAGCGAGGAAATTTGCTCAAAATCCGGAAGTTGCAGTTACAAAGGAGATTTAGGGCTTTCACAGTTACAGAGAAGATTTAGGGCTTTCTCGTTGCACCAGCTAGAAGCAAATTGGAGACCCGAAGACACTTGTACAGTTAAATTTGATAATCAGATAGCTTGAGGATTGATTTTAAACCTCTACAGCAAGATAGGAAAAAGGTATTCCGCGTTAACCTGCTAATGGTTGCTAAATTGGGGCTTTCCCAGTAAATCTTGTTTTGTTAAAATTGATTAAGGAAAACATTAATGTATGCTTTTAACAAAACTACTATCGAAGAGATATCAGTCTAAGAGGCTTTTATATGCTGTGGCAAGTAAAAAATTGAAAGGTAGCAGTTGCATTGAACCATTACCCTTTCAAAACCTGAAAATATGGTAGGGTGAAGATCTGTCAATTTGTGGTGACCAAAGTTTCACAGATTTATTTGTTACTTCTAACCAATGCAACAAATGAGCTGAGCATGTGAATTGCATGAAGACCTAGTCTGATTAAGTGCAAGAAGCTAACTATTTTTGGTGCTAAAAACAAGTTGGAGTAGAAAGTGAGCAGACATAAGGTTGCTCTTATATCTTCTCATCCACTAGATAAACAATCTCCAGTTGAGCTAAGAAGCCATAAGTTGATCTAAGAAGCAGACATCTGAGATCACTAATGCAAAATATTTTCTGCAAAGAGATAGCTCATAAGTTGCATTAAAAGGAATCAAGGGTACTATTTGAGCAGAGCCATAACACACAGTTGTTTTCATGCATTCTAGAGATGGTCTAGCATCTAAATGAATAGCTTGGATAATTGTTATTTTCAGCAGCAGTTTTATTGAAGTGTTTGTGTCACTCTGTTGACCTAAATCACTCAAGCCTGTTGTAAAGCTTTCCCTACATTAAAAAATTAAAAACAGTTTCATAAAAAAATCAAGAGAAAACAGTCAAGGAAAATCGAAGAAAGCTGATTATCAAAACCCTAGAAGCTTGAGGAGAAAAAAGGAGTTGTTAGGTCATTGATAGGGCCCTTAAAGTACATAGAATTTAGTCATTGAAAGAAGATGGGAAAGAATGGAAAAACCAACAGTGCTGAGCCCACTGAACTGAGTTGGATTGACCAATTTCTAGGTTGTGCAGAGCTGTTCCAAAATGCTGGTTGGTTGGATTTCTTCGAGAAAATCGATGGCTATAACACTGAGGTCTCTTATAAATTTGCCCAATGCTATAATCAGGACATGGTAGTATTTGATACTCTAAAGTTTAAGTTGACTGTGGAACTAGTTGCTGAAGCTACATGATTCAAAAATGAAGGTGAAATGTGGTTCAAAAATTTGCCTTTCACCTTTAATGCCAAGAGATACCTTTTACATGGAATTACTCCAAACTGGAGAAAAGGAGTATTAATTCAGAATTTTAGAGATGAATGGGTGGAGCCCATCAAAGTATTACAAAGCTATATCACCTGTGAAGGGAGATATGCCTATGTTTTCAAATATAATTTTAGGTTCTTACAACATCTAGTTGGTGAATCCAGAATGAGTCTTCCTTTCTTCTTGTTTAAAAGTTTGCAGAAGATGTCAAGTAGAGTCAAGGAGCATCAGGATCACACTTCACAATCCATATTCCATCATGGTTTGATCAAACTCATTATCACCACTACTCTACAAAGAGAAGGGAATACATGGGATTATTTTCTTTTTTGGTCTGGTTTTCAAATTAAGCAAGAAGAGCAACAAACCAAAAAACATGTAGACAAAGGGAAAACCCTCGTTAGGAAACTAGGTTAGAAAATCAAGTTTGAAGATAGGAAAGAAGTTAAACTTGAAGAAGTACCAGAACACTCAAAGGGAAACTATGAACCTCAACAATCTTCATCTGACAGTAAGGGTAAAGGTTTGCTGATTACAAAAAAGGAAGATCAGCCTATGCAATACATGGCACCAACATAATCTTTTAGTGAAGAGAAAATTGTTGTCACAGAGAAGATTGCTGTAAAGGAATAAAGCATTCAAGTCCAGCAAAGAAGCCCAATCACTATTCTATCAGAGGATGAAGGATATCTGTTAGAAGAAGATGAATTCATTGTCAAAACTGAAACTAAGGTTGGTTCATGCAGGGATTTCTCTAGTATAGAAGATAAGACAATCAAACCTAAGAAAAAGAAGACCAAAAGTTAAAGCTATGGAGTTAGCCACAGTTAGACATCAAGGAAGAACTTTGAAGATGCTGGGAGAGCTTGCCCCAGGTTGGGGGCCTACAACTAGGCCAAGAAACAAGTTGAGATTGAATATGAAAAACCTTTTAAACCCTAGGTTAAATACAAAAGAAGTGATTGTGCTTGAGGATGATTCTTCAGATGAAAAGCCATTGAAAATAGTAAAAGAGTCCAGCATCACTGAAACAAATATTTCTATTGTATTTCTGGAATTAAGGGGTGAATTGTTGAAAGAACAGTAGCAAAAGGAAACTGAAGTTTCTTATTCTGAAGACCAACAGTTGAGAGATGAAACTACACCTACAGAAACAATTGATCAGGAAAACCCTACTGTTCATGGTATATCTTCAGAGTTACTGTCAGAGGATGAAGACATTTTCAGAAAGCTAGATATTCCATTGTTACCAAGTGAGATACAGGATACCACAACAGGGAAGGTATTTGACTCTGACATGGAGAACCTGCAAAGAACCCTCAAACAATATAGGCATCAAATGGATTACATGCAAGAAACTAATGATGGTCTGATCCTAGCAAACAAAAGACTCAGGGAGGATTTACAGGAAGTAAATGATCATTATCAAGAGCTTACTGCAGTCTCCAAGGAGGCCCTGAGGAGAAAGAGAAGCACAGATTTGCATGTGTAGAATTGAAGCAGACTGTTAGAGGTTTGTAGCAGCAGAATGAAGAACTTACAAGAAGGTTAGAAGATATGGAAGCTGAGCAGAAGAAATCCAGGAAGAAGGCCCAAGCTTTGGATGGAATAGCCTTACTAGCTGAAGCTACCAAAGACCTTTGAGTTTGGTAGTTAGTCAGTTACTTGTTATGTCTTTTGAGAAATACTTTAGTTAGTCAGTTATTAGTTATGTTTTTAAAGAAATACTTTATTTTGTAAATATAATTTCACTTTATCCCATTGATGAGTTGGCTGAAGACAGTTAGGGTTTAGACCCTAACTGATTTTTGAGAAACAGTATTTAGATAGATGAGAAAGAGAACAAATGGTTGGATTTTTGGAGGACTTCGGGAGTTTTTTTTGGACTTATTGATGAGATAAGTACATAACTCTCATATGTATTTGATGATATAACTATGAAATATATGATTCTTTACACCCTTCAGTATATGTTTTGGCTTCATGTTTGACTTGTTTAGTTACATGATTGATAAATTCATTGCTGGTTTATGGTTTATATGATGATAGTGCTTGTCTTTTGTGAATGAACTTCATTATCATGTTATATTGGATACTAGTAATTATATTATGCATCTCTGTTTTTTTTTGCTTATGATTCAGTTCCTATTTGGATCATGAGTGTATTCCTTGTTTGTCACCAAACTTTATAACCAGAAAAACCTTTTTGAAAAACCCTAAAACCTAGTTTTCTTTGATTGAATATTTGAGATTGTGTTGGCTTGTTTCTTTGTGGCCTAGAAACAATTTCTGGCACAAACACACAGATCGAAGTATTTAGAGGTTGGTGCTTGTAATCAACAAGTTGATGCTTATGGGTCATGTTGGTGCTTGAGTTAGTTGGGTCTCACGATTGGATATTGTTCTCTCCCTATGATATAATAATTAGATATGTATGTGTGTATTATTATCTTTCATATTTTTGTGCACAATTGTGTTTATTATTGTTTCAACAAAAAAGTATTAAGTGGTAAGAATTTGTTAAAGTGAAATAATTGAAATCTTCCCTATATACAGATTTACCCCCCTCTCATTATATAAGATAAATCCAATAATTAGTATCAAAGTGTGTATCTTTAGTAATAAATTAACATCTAGAATATTGATCCATCACTGATTTGGAAAAGAAGGAAGGATTGTCCATCAACAGAGCACCACGATTCGGTGGTTCAAATTATACATTTTGGAGGATAAGAATGGAAGTATATTTACAATCTCTTAGAATAGAAATATTTAAAGAAATAGAGAATGGGTAAAAATGTCCAAAAATGACTATGGTGGAACTAGAAGAATCTGCTGAAAATGAGCACACAATACCTAGAACAGTTCCAGTTGAACCAAAGGATAGAAGACTATACGAATGCACTGCAAAGTATAAAAATGCAATACTCTGTGGGATTTCATATGATGAATTCACTAAGGTCATGCAATGTATAGGATATTTCAGAAAATATGAAGAGCATCTATGAGGGGGATGAAAATGTGAAAAAGGACAAGTTGCAAACTTTTGTCGTGCAATTTGAAACACTGCAACTGAAAGAAGAGGAAAATATTGCAACCTATTTTCTTAGAGTTGATGGGATTGTGAATTCCATCAAAGGACTTGGAGCAACCATTGAGGATGATTCAATTGTACACAAAAAAAATTCATATTTGTAATATGCAAAAAAATTTATATCTATGTTTGCAATTTCACTATCCATGATTGGCTATAACATACTATAGATGGCATTGAAACATAGACTTATTGCGAAAAGAGAAAAAAAGTCACATTAGCGATGGTTTAGGTAGTTCCATACGATAGGATTTTTCATGGTTTTGGAAAGGATGAGGCCTTGACCATCTCCCCTACCCATGGAGAGGCTTCAACAAGACTTGGTGAACGATTGAATATGCAAAAAATAGGATATTCCATGGAGGAGAGTGGGTGAAAGATGATGATAATAATACTAATAATAATAAAAGACTTAAAATTTTGTGTTGGAGTCATCATTATAGTGGATAATATCTCTCTCAAAAAAGTCTCCAAACATATAAAACTAGATGTGGGTGGTCGATAGAACATCCAAGTGGTGACCAACACGTTGGAGGCTAGCCACATATTGGAGGCTTAGGTGGAGGTGATGGAGGTGAGGAGTGGCTGGTAGGAGGGGATAGACCCAAGTCTTGTCCATTTGCATGCAGAGCAAAAAAGTGAGCATGGAAGGGATGGTAGGGAGTTTTAATACCTGCAAGAATATTACAGAGAGGCGTGGCCTGAAATCTGGGAGGGCGATCTCATTTCGTGTGATGGATCCGGAGGCGATCGCAAAAGTGATTTGAGACCTGAGCATATCCTCAGGAGATCCACCTTCTGTGACCATGCATGCTTGATTATCATTGCTGTTATCTCCTACTGGGTTCCAAGCCATTACTTAATCCTGGAACCGAGGGAGAGTATAGCACTCGAGATTGTGCAGAGTATTTGGGAGAAGCACTACTGCGCAGGTTTGAAGATCATGAGAGTAAGATCATTGTGTGTTAAGGTGAGGGACCATGGGATGAGGAGAGGAAGGAGACCATCGTGCAGGAAAAGTTTCCGGTCCACTGTGGGGAAAGCTTAGCAGGGCCGCTCCTGAAGGTGGCAATGAGGAGGAAGAATGGGAAAAAGATTATTTAATGAAGAGACTCTGGAACACATACAACGCTCCATAGTGGGGATGGAGAATGAAATATATGGGGAATTCAGAATGAAGCTTGGAAGAGACATAGTGATGTCTAAATATTGGAGAATCAATTTTATTCTCTCTTGCTCCATGAATGAGAATGACAACTATGCAGAGTTGATACACATCATTGTGGGTACCTTCAAAGATGACGTTGAGAGCAACCTCATCCAAAGGAAGTACTTTAGTAGTCAAACAAAGGAATATTTATATTTCACATTATAGTAGTCAAACAAAGGAATGTACTTTAGGCTTGGTTTTAAAGAACATTTACATCCATTGAAAATGGTGTTACCCAATTCCTTCTTCCTCAACGAGTGTGTTGAATCTAATGATGGTCACTTTTGACATGCTAGATACAACGAAAAACTAGAAAAACCAGACATGTCTCATCTTTCTTGTATGTTTCGTAACTCATACACAATGAATATGGGTTTCGCTAAAAAAATGAAATGTAGGGAATTGAAACATATTAACCTTTCATTTATTAAACTTTTTTATAACTAGCTCAATTATTATTGTTTTTTCTAACATTGGCATTTTATTTTTTTGGCAAATTATAAGGTATATCTCCTTGTTGGTGCAAGATTTGATTGCCTAAATGATATAATCAATATAAAAAACTTGTAAACATGTAGATAGTGAGTGGTACTAGTGCAATGTTATTTTTCCAAAAAAAAAAATTAACATCTTTTATTTTATTTTTATAATTATCTAAGTGAGGAGACCTCAAAATCATTCACCAAGTGTTGGTGCAGCTTTTGAAGGTCTTAATGTAATGATGAAGTATTGAATTTTTTATAGCATCTGGAATTAGGTGTCTAAACATATAGTATTTTTATAAAATTGTTGAGAAATTAAAATGTTATGGTTGAAACATCAACATGGTGTTTTGTTTTCTTAGTAAGAAGTTACATCAAAAGACACACACACATGTAGAGTTTTCTCAAGTTTTTATCCTCCGGTTTATAAGTAAAATTTTATCTCTATTTATTTGCTAACTCAGAAAATAAATGACTGGAAATAAACATAAGAAATTTTAGAATTAAACATTGCTGTAAATTCACTTTTTCATTGACAGAAAATAAATAATCAGCATGCCATTCAACACACAGTAGTTAGAACTTTTTTTCCAATGGCCTTGGAAAAACCCACAAGGGGAAAACTAGTCAGAGAGAGAGAGAGTTTATTATTTCTTCAGGATAAAAAATAAGACATTCATTTACCGTAAAAACCAACTTATCTCAACCCAAAAAATGACCCAGCAGACTGTCTCAATTTTCATGCTTTTTCTACCTCGATTTATGTGCAAATCCTTCTTGGAAAGTGTGTCAAAATATCAACAAATTTTTTTCCCTTGAAAACTATGCCACAACCTCAAAATTCATACTATACAGACTACATTTAATGCTTCCACACAACCTGTTGGAGGAGCTAGTAGGTGAGCCGACTACTTGAGTTAACCGACTAATCGAAGATTAGGTTGGCCTCCAAAGGTCGTGTCGATTGACCGGACCGACAAGTAGTTATCCATAACCACTTTATAATCATATATAATAGGCTATTAATCTAGTTAATAAATAGGACTGGATGTGTGGAAGTACATCCAACATGAAAAAGGGTTGGCTTTGTAGTGGCCTACATCTAGTATGAAAAAGGAATGGATCTGTACTGGCCTACATCTAGTATGAAAAAGGACTGGCTCTGTAGAGACCCACATCTAGTATGAAAAATGGATGACTCTATGGAAGTACATCTAGCATGAAAAATGGATGGCTTTGTAGTGGCCTACATCCAGTATGAAAAAGGACTGGCTCTGTAGAGACTCACATCTAGTATGAAAAAGGACTGGCTCTATGGAGGTACATCCAGTATGAAAAAGGACTGGATTTGTAGAGGCATACATCCAATATGAAAAATGAATGGCTCTGTAGAGGAAGGCCTACATGGAGGTTAGGCCTACAACCAACATGAAAAAGGTTTGGCTCTGTAGAACTTCGTATGACGAGAAGAATGAAGAGATAGCACCATTTGATTGAGATAGCGGAATCAATGATGATCCAACTTTGATGATGATCCAGGGATGATCCAACTTTTGTGTTGATGTAGTGATGATACAACTTTGATGACGATCCAATGATGATCCAACTTTGATAATGATCCAATGATGATCTAGAGAAGAAGACTTGTGCTGATGAATTGTGTCAAGAGAATACCTTCCTAGTTAACAAGGAGTGTTGATGTATTTGTGACTTCAGAATGTATTCACTTGTATATATTGTATTTCATTGATACCCAATAATTCTATCAGGATAATCACTTGTATTTCCTTGCAATGCAATGTTCCTATCGGGATAATTACCAAAATTCATGAGGTAGTTCCCTCCATTGTAAGTCGGGTCATTAGTACCCTAGTTGTGGTTAGTCGAGCCTACATAACTGAGTCAAATATTAAGCGAATGAAAGAATATAAATAGAGATTAAGCCTCTCTATTTGTCACACGCACTCACTCAACTAAGGTGCATGAGTGAGAGAGGAAGTGCTCGCACAAGTGAGAGAGAGAACAACTGTTGGAGACCATGTTTTATGTCTTTGGTTTTTAGTGCTGCCATTGGTGCTCATTCTATCTTTAAGGAAGTTGTGGGGTTTTTCCTTTATGGTTTCCCTAAGGATAAATAATTGTGTCTATTGTCTCTTTTGATTGATTTTTATGCATTTTATTCTCTTAGATAAGATCCTAACATCACATTGCTTAAATGATAAAAATATAACAAGAGCCAATCCTTTTTCATCCTATTGTATATGATTACAAAGCTGTTATGGATAACTACTTTTCAGTTCGGTCAATTGACATGACCTTTGGAGGCCAAACCAATCTTTGATTAGTCAATTAACTTGACTAGTTGACTTAGTGAATAGCTCCTCCAACATCTCCCCTAGGAACAAGATATTTCTTTGTCTCGAAGAAACAGGGGAGGTACTTGAAAATATGTTGTCTAAAATAGTTGCTGCATTTGCTTTTGTCCTCATGGGCTATGTAAATGAATGGAAGACCATTTCTAAAAATAGACTTCTACAATAGCTTCTGCCTTGATGTCCAATTGGTGTTGAAACTCTACCCAACTGCGCAGAGCATTTTGGATATCGATGGTCAAGGTTGTGAGGCTTGACAGAGTTGACATTTTATCTTGAATGGAACATCCTATGATGTTTTCCAATTCAGGTGCTAATGAATGAGCCTTTTCATCTACTGTATCTAACAATATTTTCATCCGTATCGAATGTCTTGATGCTTAGGAGTGCTTGGTTCGTCCATTGATGCGCTTTTTTTCTATATTTTCTAGATTTGTTGTTTCTAATATGATCTCGTCCTGGATTTTTCTTCTCATGGTGTCATCTGGACCTTATTATTTTTCCAATTTTTTTACTTGCTTGCAAGTCTATAGAGTCTTCTAGAATACCTATCCATAGTGTTCGGGTACACAGGGTACTCCCAAAAGACCGAACACCTTGAGTAACTGCTTCACACAAATAGATCACAGATCAACACACCGATGTTTGTCAACTCCGTAGGACTTCCTCTGTGGTGACAAGCTCTTCCATGTGGTCTTGTAGTATGTTGTGTGCCTTGAAAAATGTTGTGTACTACTGCCTTAGTAGCATAGAAGTTTCATCCTAGTCATCTTTGTCAGTATTGCATATTTTTGTTAGACCCTTTGTTAGTGTTTTGTTGAATGCTTCTATTGCTCCATTCGACTGAGGATGATAGGTTGTGCTTCATTGATGGCCAATTTTGATTTGTTCTGTCAATGCTCACTAGAACAAGTGTTGACAGGTTCTACTTCTATGCATTTAGTGACATATTCAACTGCTTTTATGATATACCTTACACCTATCCTTTTTGTTGGGACTGGAAATGGAACTATAAAGTTGATAGCCTAGATTTTGAATGTGAGGCTTGGGTTTACGGATATTAATGGCATTTCTGTACTAGGTAGCGGTTGACCTAGATGTTGGCAATGATCACATTTTCTCACAAACATTTTACAGTCTTTGTATAGCGTCAGCCACCATAGTCATGATTGTTGGATTTTCTTTGCAGTTGTGTCCGACTAAATGTTTCCTCCTATTGGTCCATAGTGTTCTTCATGCATAATGTTTTCTCATTCATGTTCTAACACACATTGACGTAGTATTTCATCCAAGACTATTTTGTATAGGAATCCATTGATTAAGGTGTATGGGGCTACTTTCATGGATAAAATTTGTTTTTTCTTAATGTTCATGCCTTATGGTGCTTGACCATTCTCTAGAAATTGCACTATTTCCTCTAATTCTGCAGGGACATCTATTCGAAATAAGTGTGCATCTGGCAGGTCATCTTCGACTCCTGTCAGCTCCTCCCCTGTGTCAATTCTCGACAAGTGGTCAGGACCAACATTTAGCTTTCATGGTCGAACGACGACTTCAAATTCAAATTCTTGAAATAGCAATAGGTAGCAATAGATTCTCCTATGGTGCAAAGGTTTATTGACAACGTATTTTAATGCTTTATGATCTGTATAGAATATGAAGGGGTTAGCTAGTAGGTAGTGTCGATACTTTTGAAGAGAAAAGACCATACCTAATGCCTCCCTTTCTATCGTGGATTAGTTGTGTTCAACTCTATTTAATTTTCTACTATTGTATATGATTGGGTAATCCATGCCATCTTCGCTAGGTTGTGTCAATATTTCTCTTATTTCTAAACCTAAGGCATCACTGTGCACATGAAATTTGATCGACCAGTTCGGGAATCAAAGAATGGGTGCTTTGAATAATTTGATTTTTAATGTGTCAAAGGATGTATTGCATTCTTCTATCCATTTAAACTCTTGATCTTCGCTTAACATCTCTTCGAGGGGGTATGTCATATTAGAGTAGTGCCGAATGAATTTTCCATAGTAACCTATATGTCCTAATAGTACTCTAACCTATTTTGGATTCACTGGTGGTTTTAATTCGAGGATAATTTTTATCTTTGCAAAGTCGACTTTGATACCTTCTTTACATACAATATTCCCTAATAGGATTCCTATAGGGGTTAAGAATATGCATTTCTCTATATTGAGAGATAACTGAATCCATCGGCACTATTCCACCATAAGCCCTAACCATTTACATTGATCTTTTAGCATAGAATAGATCGTCCAGTCATCGAAGTATACTGCCATTATTTTGTAGATGTATTCTTGAAATGTCTTGACAACTATTCTTGAAAACACTGCATGTGCATTTTTGAGACCAAATGGCATAACTCTGTAGAAAAATGAACCAAATTCACATACGAAGGTTATATTTTTATAATGTTCTTTGGCTATTGCCACTTGATTATGCCTTGAGAATCCATTCGTAAATGAGTAACATTCATGTCCTGCGACTTCGTTTATGATTTCATCAGTGTATGGAGTTGGGAATGGATCTGTTAAGGTAACCTTGTTTAATTCATGAAAATCAACACAGATTCATAGTTTTGTCATGTCATGCTTTTTCAGTTGGATGACCATTGGGATTTCCCATTCCGACTGGTCAATGGGGTAAATTATTCCAGCTGTAAGCATATTGTCGATCTCCTTTTTGGATTATTTCTTTATATTTATGTGCCAACTTATAAGGCATTTTCTTGACAGGTCGAGCATCAGGTTTGATGTCTATCTTCATCTTGCCCATTTCTGCTACCGATCCTTTTAAGTCTTTGTAGTCTCATGCAAATATATCTTGAAATTCTTTGAATAAGTCGACAATCTCTCTGGTTTGTTCTTCACTCCAATAGTCGCCAATCTTTTCCATTTTTAGTTTATTATCATTAGAAATGTCAATTTATTTAGTTTTTACTTTTGCATCCATCCATTCTGGTTCTTTACTTTCATTAATGTGTCAGCTACCCTCTTTGAACTGTGAAAATGTTGCTGGAAAGTCTGATACTGTCATTCGGTCAGTGTCATTTTTGTCGGTTGAATCAATTTTGAATATTATTTTAAGTGGTTTGATGGTTTCCGGGTGATCGGTCTTCCATTGAAAGCTCTTTCCGTCTTTGTGTTCATTTTCTAATTGGAGTCTTGTCGACTATGGTATTTTTTTAGATCGAATGTTATAGCATGCTGTATTTGGTCAACTTCTATTTTGTGTTGATTTGTTAGTAGTCGGTTGTATAAATGTTTTTATCTGTTTTGTAGCTTCGACTAGTTTTGTGTCTTCCGGTATAAAGCTAAATTTCTTAATGAAATTTTCTCTAAGTTCATTTCATAAGAATGTTTTGCCTCATGCCTCTTCCATTTTATACCATTTGTTAGGTAGGTAATCTAATATCGAGGGAAACAGGTGTGGAAATATACGTTTTTCTTTGTAACCAAGTCTTCTCCACTCAGTTTCACATATTCTTATATGATTTTATGGATCTTGTCCTTGGATGAAGATAGGTGTTTGTGCCTATTTTGTTAGATTCCTTCCTATAAATCTTTCTACGAAGAAATTCGAAGCTGTTTTCCATGTTTGCAGTCTCAACTGATGGGTCTCTCACCATCAAGCAAATTGTCCTGTAAATGTTTCAACTAGGCTTTGAAGTCGTCCATGTTCACCTAGATTCTTAGAGACTTGTTCTACATGGAGAAATGGTGATACTCTTTCTTTATATTGAATACTTTGTTTGTTATTTGATTTTATTGGTGCTAATGAGGGGTATTCCCTTATTCTTTTCTCAAATATTTTTGGAATGGTAGATATAAAAAAGCAATGTCGGGTTGGTTTCTTCATCAATAGTTTTGGTCCAAGGTTTGCCTTGGGAAGGATGAATGGGGATAATAAATTTATGTCCATTCCCTTTTAATTTTATTCTTTCCTTGTCTAAAGATATTGATGCTTTCATTTTTTTTCCCCATGGTTGACCTACCAGGTCTCGGACGGAACTAGATCCTTCTTTAGGGTCGATAATTTCGAAGTCGATCTTAGTCAATATTCCTTTTATTGTTGTATCGACATTTCTCCAAACCCCAATGGGTTCGATTAGTCCTTGGTCGCCTAATTTGAGGTATATGCCTGACTTGTTTAGTTAAGGTTTGCCCAATTGTTTCCATGTATATCGTGTCATAATATTTACTTGTGAACTGAAGTCGAGAATGACTTGTAGAACATGATATCCTTCAATTTCAAGGTCGACAAGTGGGTTAGCATCACTCTTGTCTTTTTGATTCAGACTACATATATTTTTAGTTTGTCTCTCTGTATTATTTTTGTGCTTCATATTATATAGTAATTCAATCAATTGAGACACCAATTTATCATTTTGTACTAAACTAAATAATTATTTAAGTGTGTTTTGTTGTCTATCATCGATTGTTTCATATCTAGAAAATTCCTGAAACATGTTTGATGCATCGTTATATAATTGTTTTTGCTTTATCGGGTTAGGATACTCATTTTTTTCTTTAATTTTTCTTATACGTGGGTTATTGTTTCTAGTTTTTGTCCCTTGTCGAGTTACTATATGTAGGTTTTTTGTATGCATTACATCATGTTTCTGAACACACGATAAGACATTAATGTTTTTCTTTTTATTAATCTTGTCAAGCATGGTGGGACAATCCTCTAGTGAGTGATCACCCACACCACAACTAGTACCAAAATTTAGATTAGTTTTATCCTTGTATGGACAGTCTACGCAGCGGTGTCCTTGTTTATAAAATGTAAAGAACTAGATGGGTCATCATGGTCTATTGTCACAATTTCCAAAAAATCATCCCCAACCTCCAAATCCTCCACGACGATTGTCAAACTGACGCTTGTATCGACAACCTTCATATCTTTGATTATTCGGCTCGTTTTGATCATTACTCCTTGAAATGTTATCATTATTCTATGTGACTTCTTTCGTTTGGTAGACTGCTTGATAGTTTTGTCGATTCTTTAGGTTCAAGTGGTAGTCATCCATTGCATGACTCTTTACCTCATAGATAGTGTACCAATATTCTTTTCCATTTTTCATGTTATATGGGAAATATTTCATTGTATGCTCTCCATGTTCTTGGAAAATGTTGCAGAAGCATTTTTTTTGAACGAAATGAATGTCTTGTCGAAAATTATCTTTAGTGTGTCCTGCCATGGAGCATTTTGTGCACCAGACATCCTGATTTTTGAGGTTCATATATTTCAAATATTTATGCATGGTTTCTAGCTATTCTTCTAGCCTAGTGTCAACGGGATATGCTGGGAAATCCTCATCCATCTCTACCTGCAGAGCTTTGTTAAGTGCATCTTCATATGTTTTAAATGTATCCAAGCTTATATGCTACTAGATTTTATGTGAGAGACTTGCGAGAAACCACTAAATTAATTGTTCATCAATTACATAGTCTAGTTGGCTCAGGAGGTCGTTCCATCTCTTATCATAGTCCCAGTTGGACTTTGCTAGTTTATGAGATGTCGTTTTCGTATTTTTTTCTGCAAGATGCTTTGCATATGGTGTTTTAAAGAAATATAAGAATTGTTTCTTAATGTATTGTTTGGAAGCTCAAGGTGTTCTCTCAATATAATTTATATACCAAGTTAGTGATATTTTTCATAAAGCATCGATGAACTGTGCCATCTGTCATTCTTTTCTTGTAACTTGATTGGCCTCCCATATTGTCTCACAGATGAACCAATTTCATCTGGGATATTCATCACCCTCATAGAGGGGGATATGTGCTGAGCTGTGACCCATGTTGGTGTTGACGTCTCCTCCAGGTGGTGGTGACAGTGGGGGTGGGGGTGGAGGTAGTGGGATACTCTGTGCATCTCTTTGCTCATAGCTGTTGTTGATGAAACTTTCATTCTTGTTAGTAATTTTGTTTATTGTTTCTTCTCCCACAAGTAGTCGGTTTAGGTCGACTTCTTCTGTCGATGTCTAGCTACACTAGTGTGCTTGCAACTCCGACTATTCAGTTTCTTGTAAAGCTATGTTTGGCAGGGGGTGCTCCTTCATGTGTCGAGTAGCGAAAGTGGATACTTCTGTTGGAAGGGTATTCCTAAATTGTTACTCAATTTCCTCATTTTGGTCTATGGATTACTAATCGATTATCATCATTTAATTCGTCATCTAGTTGGCTCCATATACCGAACTCACCAGCTCTTAGTCGTAGGTCCTCTTCAACAATTTCCTATATTCGGGTAATTGGATTTGTCTGAGACAAAGGTCTTACCTCCTGGGGAATTTATAGTTGGAGAACTTCTTTCTACTCTATCCACAAATCTTCTTCTATGGGTGATACTTCCTCATCCACACCTTCTTCTTGTTGGTCATGACCCGATTTTGGCAGATTTCTTTCTTGTTTCGTCACCCTAGTGTTCATTCCTCTTTGCAACGCTCTAGATTGGTCTTTTCTCTCTTCCCTTCTTTTCTGCCTTTTCTCTCTTTCTAACTTCTACAAGTCCAACATACCTTTATGTGTCATTGTTCATTCAATTTCCTTCTTAGGTCAACTTTTCATTGCTGGTGATAGTATTTTATTCAGTCAACTAGAATCCTTTTTACTCTACCCCGACACATGGCTATCTATTCCCCCATACCCTACCCGATGCTTTAGAAAGCTCAAATAGTTCTGTTAATTTTCTTAGGAAGTACTCCCACTCGCTTTCAACAATGAATTTTTCCCACTTCTTCTGTTTCTTTGCCCAGTTAGAATTTGGTGGCAATTCCTTTAGTGATGGTCGAGATTCTACGATATGGCCCACTCCCTTCTCAATCAATAATTTGAACAAAAGGGTCAGTAAGGAGCAAAGGAACTACTCATTGAAGTCTGTATAAAACCTTCTCTCGATACTTTCGACCAAGACTCTTTCCTCCATGTCTTGCTCTTCGCAGAATTCATCTATAATATTTTCAAACCACTTCGACAAGTTTGTTTGTCTGCCTCGAATTAGTTTCTCCAGTAGTTCTTGGTTTTTAGTTGCTTCCATCTTTTTCATCTAGAATTTCTTTCAACAGCTAAAGCACTGAATCTACAAAATTCTCATGTGTTTCAATGAAGAATTTATCCTTCGCTTGAGAAATGATCAATTTGTTTCTTCTTGTGTAGTTTGTAAATAGTTTTCAATCTTATGCTCCCACCAATTCTTAATCTCTTGTTTTGATATCATCTACGTATGGTCATGTCATCTGTATATGTACTACCAGAAATAGAACCAATGTTGTAATCTCACAGATCACATAAGGTTATGAATAATACACATAATAATAATATAAACATACAGAGACAAGAGACAAGAATAGGTACAGAATAACAGATTATATTATAGAATCACATGAGGGTCCATACATATACAAAAGATGAACCAAGTTGTTAACTAGCTTAACATCCTATTATATATTATTACAAAGTGGTTATGGATAACTAC
The DNA here is from genome assembly GCA_001517045.1 of Pseudotsuga menziesii. NCBI lineage: Eukaryota > Viridiplantae > Streptophyta > Pinopsida > Pinales > Pinaceae > Pseudotsuga > Pseudotsuga menziesii. Next base: position 519,353 of record LPNX010863009.1, on the reverse strand, counting down.
TTGTCATTTTGGTCAACCGACACGACCTTTGGAGGCTTACCTAATATCCGATTAGTAGGTTAACTCAACTAGTCGGCTTACTGACTAGCTCCTCCAACATGACCTTGATATCTGTGCCAACAAGATTAGAATGTTTCCTTGATAAAAGTGCCTAAAAGTTCACCTCAAAAAACATGTAGACACGTATAGTGCATATAGACTACACAAACCTCGATTTTTGTCTTGTACGGCCTCAAAATATGTGCAAGGTACAAATAGTAATAAATGTTGTCCTCCTTGGTAAATTTGCCTAGAAACTTCCTCAATATTCATTCCAAAAACTATACTGTATGATTGCCTTGGTAAATGTGCCAAATCTATAGCTCTCTTCTCTTCTTCTTCTCACAAGAATGAATGCAAATGGCCTTTCCCTTGCTTTTTTCTCATAACCCTAGGTAGGTGAATAGACATCTAATCCAAAGGCTGAGAATGGATTAGACATATAGTTGAAATTAATTGCTCATATTTTATTTCTAAAATACTAATTTCACTCACCCACTTAAATTTATCAAAAACTGACTTTATACTCTAAATTCAAATTAAATGTCACTAAGTCATTTAATGCAAGGGTCACTTTATTTCCCCTCTCTAAGTGAAAAAGGATAAAGTCACTCAGGGGAACAATTCCCTGGGTATAAAACTAACACTCCCTCTTACGAGGAAGGTGTTCTACACCACTCCCAACTTGTCTCTGAAGAAGACAAACTTACCTCTCCCCAAATACTTTGTCACTATGTATGCTACCTGCTCATCAGTGGAAATGTACTAAAGCGTAACTGCCCCTCTCTGAACATAGTCTTAGATGAAATGATATCTGATATTAATGTGCTTTGACCTATCATGGAAAATTGGATTCTCAAAGAGCTGGATGAAACTCTTATTGTCATAGTGAATCACTGCAGGCCTAAGATCATGACCAAAAAGATTCACCAGCAACTTGCGAAGCCATAAGGCCTTGCATCTGGCCTAACTGGCTGCCATATACTCAGCCTTAGTAGAACTCAATGCAATGGATTTCTGCTTCTGATTGAACTGCGACATTGCTACTGACTCCAAACTAAAACAAAGTTTGGAAGTGTTCTTCTGGTCTGCCACACTGCCTGCCGAATTTGAGTCTATATAACCAACCAATATGATCCCCTCTGACCTCTTGTAGTTTAAACCAAAATACATTGTCCTTGATAGATAACACAACACATGTTTTGTAGTGACCTGACGCACACTCCTAGGATCAACCATGAATTGGCTAAGAGTGTTCACTACAAAACACAAATCTGGCCGAGTGTTACCCAAATACATTAATGACCCAATAAGTTGATGGTATAAAGTAGGATCCACCAACTCTCCCGTAGAAGCATGGAGCTTCTTCTAGTTGGTGATCATAGGTGTCAACTTAGGCCTGCAATCCTCCATCCCGAATCTCCTCAAAATATCATCATCATATTTTCCCTTCCCTAGGAAAATATGTCTAGGCTCCTGCCAAACCTCCAATCCCAGAAAATAATGCATCAGTCCAATATCAGTCATCTCATACTCTGCTACAATATCCTTCTTGTAAGCTGCAATGGGTCTCTCTCTCCTTGTGATAAACAAGTCATCAATATATAGTAGAAGAATAATTAGATCATCTCCAACCATGATAAAGTAGGGATTCAGATCATCTTCACTCTTTTGAAACCCCATACTCAACAAGTAAGAATCGATCCTGGAGTACCAAGCTCTAATAGCTTGGTTCAGCCCATAAAGGGCCTTCTTCAACCTACAAACATGAGACTCTCTCTCATGAATATTAAAGCCCTGAGGCTTCTCAAAATAGATCTCCTCCTTTATGATCCCATTGAGAAATGCGGTCTTCACATCCATCTGATGGATCTTCCAATCCATTTCCGCTGCAATGAAGATCAAGCCCCTGATAGAAGTATACCAAGAAACCGTGGAAAAAATATCATCATAATCAATACCCTCAACCTATGAAAACCCCCATGCTACAAAATTATATTTTTACTTCTCCACACTCCCATCTGTTGCATGCTTTAGCTTATAAGGCCACCAAGAAGTCACCACTGAATTCCCCTCAGGTCTCGGAACAATCTCCCATACATAATTCTTCATGATGGAAGGGTACTCATCCATCATGGAATATATCCAAACCAAATGTTGGGAGGCCTCCTCAAATGTAGAAGGCTCAGAGTCATGAGTACTAGCCACCATTCCTGGATGTAGAACGAATTGTGACTGTTAGTTTCCGTTGCGATCTTTCTCCGTCGTTCGATCTCCTCTGAGATATTTCTTTGTAGATCGTCGAATTGACCACTAATAGGATCAATTTATATGATATTGGGAAGTTAGATAATTTATACATAGACTTTAATAGAGTGAATGCAATATGAATTCATGCCTCTATAGATCACTGCAAAAAAAAAAAAATCAAGAATCCATCAAAACATATACATAATTCAATGAACTTCGAGCTAGATGCTCTTGCATAGATTAAGTAGCAGAATTAGTCACACTCTCTCTGGTGGACGGGAGGGGACATGATAGTGTGGTATCAGAGCTATGTGTTGCAGTATTGGGCCTAAAGGAGCCAAGTTGAATAGTTAAAAAAGCCGTGTGTTGCAGCGCTGAGCCTAAAGGGGCCAAGTTGAACAGTTAATAGAGTTGTTGTTTAAAGCATTGGGCCTATATGGGCTAGGAGAAAATAAGTAAATGGTTTTTAATTTTGAATTGCTATAAAGCTAACAAATGGTGTTTGATAACACATTTTGCATAGTCATAGTGCATATTGGAAAATTGGGTTATTGGCTCAACCATGAGAACCTACAGCATGAATGATGCACAAGATCCCTATTAGCACGAGGAATATTCTATGGGGGGGAATGTATGAGTTGTAAAATATGAGACAGAGTCTAATGGGAGGAGGTTTCAAGATACTCCCCCATATTTTGAAGCCACCATGAGAAGCCTAAGGGTGGAGATGCAAAGTTATAGGGTAGATAATGAAATATTCGTTAAGGCTCAGGAGGAGAAGAATCAACTGAATGCAACCATGTTGAAAAGTTTGACATACATTCAGAGGTGGATGAACTCTAAGGACTAGAAAATAAGACCAAAAGGTAATAAGAGCACTTCCAGAAGAAGAAATATATCTCCTAGTGGGTCATTTGACTCTGAAGGATCCACTAGTGGTCCAAGTTCTTCTTCTCATAAGAATGAGAGGAAGAGGCATTACCATAACCATTCACATGGTGATTTTAAGAAGGAAAGGCTGCCTACCTTCAATGCTGAGATAAAGAATGGTCAAGAAGTTGAAGCTTGTATTCTTGGAATGAGAAAATATTTCCAAGTCCAAGACTATTCAAGAAATATAAATTCTAGAGTAGCCATCTTCAATTTGACTGGGAGAGCAACCATATGGTGGGAGCACTTCAAGAAAGTGAAGAATATTAAGCAAAGGAAGATTCTGTGGAAAATGTTCCAGAGGTAGTTCAAGCAAAAGTACCTCTCTGACAAATACTATTATGATAAGATCAAAGAGTTCCATGAGCTAAGATTGGGACAGCAGACCATGGAAGAGTATGCAAATAGGTTCTTGGAACTATTGAGGTATGTTAGGTACATCAAGGATGAGAAGGTGAAAATCCAATGCTTCCTAAGTGGATTGCATCAGTCTTACAAAGACAAAATTGAGTTTTATGAACCTAGAACTCTGGAAGAAGCAATAAAGAAAGCTAAGTATTGCTATGAACAAAGCAAAGGAAAACCTAATTATCATAAGACATGGAAGGACAAAAAGAATGAGAACTCTGAACACAAGAAGAAAGGTTTCAAACCTTCTAACTTAGGATTCAACAGAAGAAACCATCCCAAGTAGAGAAGTAGCTAGCCAGAGTGGTGGGAGAAAATCCCAGAGAACCACAATAGAACAAAGAACCACTCCAATGTTGGAAATGTGGAGGACCCCACATGTGCATGAATTGTCCTCTTGAGAATGAGAATGCAAGGCTAGCTTAAAAAATTCAAGAGGCAAAAACAATGGGTCAAGTAGGAAGGGCCATCCCTAGGATTTATGTAGCATTGCAGGACCCTCAGGAAGAACACTAGTCAACTTTGGTTGAAGTTGCAGGTAATATTGTTGAGAAATATGTTTCTATTTTTATTGACCCTGGTTCTACTCATAGTTACATTACTCCTAGAGTAGTGGAGATTTGTGCTTTTAAGAAAGTAAAGCATAGAAAATCTTGGTTAGTTCAGCTAGCCACTGGAACTAAGAGAAAGGTTAGTGAAGTGGTAGAGAAATTTCCATTGGTTATGAATGGATTGGTCACTTGTGTAGATCTGAATGTTCTACCACTTGGTTCCTATGATGTTCTCATTGGAATGGATTCGTTAGAAGCTCACAGGGTAAAGCTTGACTGTTATAATAAGAATTTTGAATGCATGGATGAAGAAGGGAACCCAAGAGTTGTAAGAGGCATTCCAAAGGTGATTTCTATGAGGCATATTTTAGTAATGCAATTGAAGAATATTTGTGGAAAGGTTTCCAGTTGTATGCAGCTCATATTTTGGAGGCAACATAGAATGAAACTCCTAGGTTGGAGGACTATCAGGTGTTGCAGGAATTCAAGGATTTTTTTCCTGATGAAATTCCAAGGCTTCCTCCAAAGAGAGACATTGATTTCAAAATTGAACTTGTGCTAGGAGCAACACCAGTGTCCAAGACACCCTACAAGATGAGTACACCAAAAATGCTAGAGATGAAGATGCAACTACAGGATTTGTTGGAGAAGAAGTATATCAGGCTGAGTGTGTCTCCTTGGGGAGCACCAATTCTATTTGTGAAGAATAAAGATGGTACACTCAAGTTTTGTATTGATTACAGATATCTAAACAAATTCATTGTGAAGAACAAATATCCTTTTCCTAGAATTGATGACCTCTTTTATCAAATGAGAGGAGAAAAGGTATTTTCCAATATCGACTTGAGGTCTAGTTACCATCACGTGAGAATCAAGGAGGAAGACATTCATAAGACAACCTTCAGAACAAGGTATGGACATTATGAGTTTGTAGTGGTACCTTTGGTCTCACAAATGCACCAACTACATTTATGTGCCTTATGAATAGTATCTTTAGCAGGTATTTGGACAAGTCTATTCTTGTTTTTCTTAATGACATTCTTATTTATTCTATGAATGAGGAAAATCATGAAGAGCATCTGAGATTTACATTACAATTGCTCAGGGAGCATCAATTGTATGCAAAGTTGAGCAAGTGTGACTTCTATAAATATCGAATTCAGTATTTGGGTCACATTATCTCAAAAGAGGGTATATCTGTGGACCCTGACAAGATTGAAGCCATTATGAATTGGCCAACTCCAAGAAATGTGAAAGATGTAAGATATTTTATGGGACTTGAAGGACACTACAGGAGTTTCATAGAAGGATTCTCCAAGGTTGCGCATGCCATCACTTCTTTGCAAAGAAAGGGGATAAAGTTTGAATGGACATAGAGGGGTAAAGAAATCTTCTAGTAGATGAAGAGTCTTATCACAAGTACACCAGTCTTGAAAGTTGCAGACCTAGAGAAATATTTTTTGGTGTGTACTGATGCATGTAGTCAGGGCTTGGAGGAGTCCTTATGCAAGACAACCGCGTGATATGTTATGAGTCAAGAAATATGAAGGAGCATAAGAAGAACTATGCCACTCATGATCTGGAACTTGCATCCATTTTACATGCTCTCAATATGTGGAGGCATTACTTGATGGGTAGAAGATTTGAGCTTAGGACAGACCATTGCGGTCTAGAGTATTTGTTTGATTGGCCTACTCTAAATGCTAGGAAAGCTAGATGGCTGGATTTTTTATGTGAGTTTGATTTTGAAATCAAACACATAAAGGGAAAAGAGAATAAGGTAGTTGATGCACTCAGTGGGAAGGTGCTGGAAATGCATGTGGAATCCATTAGTATTTTCCAATTGGAGTTGAGGCAACAAATTGTTAATTATGTTGCCGAAGATGAATTGTATGCCCAAGTCAAGGACAAGTTGCAGTAGGAAAGCCTTGAGAAGAAGTATGAGGGATATAAATTGGAAGAATATGGACTTCTTACTTATAAGAAAATAATTTATATTCCAAATGTAGCAGATTTGAGGAGAGTTGTTATGGATGAGATCCATCAAGATCCATATTCTGGCCACCCAGGATATCATAATACAATTGCTACAACTAGAAACTATTAATTTTGGCGAGGAATGAAAAATTAAATGGCTAAATATATTTCAAGGTGCATAAAATGTCAACGTGTGAAGGTTGAGAATCAACACCTAGCAAGTTTGTTGCAGCCTTTGCTAGTTCCAGAATGGAAATGGGAAGTTATTTCCATGGATTTCATTACAGGATTGCCAATGAGTTGGAGACAACATGATTCCATCATGGTTGTACTAGACAAGATGACAAAGACAACAAATTTTATATAGGTTAAGTCTACGCATAAGGATGATGACACTACAATGATCTTCATTTATATTTTCAAATTGCATGGATTGCCTAAGGAAATAGTCTTTAACAGATATGTCAAGTTCACTTCCAATTTCTGGAAGGGTTTGTTTGCAGATTTTGGTACAAAGCTAAACTTCAGCACTTCCTACCATCCTCAGGCTGATGGGAAGACAGAGAGAGTTAGCCAAGTGCTTGAAGACATGCTTCACATCTATGTGATGGACAAGCCAACCAAGTGGGAATATTATTTACACTTGGTATAATTTTCATATAACAATGGACACCAAGCATCCTTGGGGATGAGTGCATATGAAGCTTTGTATGGAAGGAGGTGTAGGACACTAGTGACTTGGGATAATCCAGTGAATAAGGTGGTGCTTGGTCTAGAATTGCTCAAGGAGATGGAGTAGGAGGTTGTAAATATCAGGAAGAATCTGATAGCAGCCCAGGACAGATAGAAAATCAATGCAGACAAGAATAGGGTGAACATAGAGTTTAGTTTTGGGGGTCATGTTTACCTCAGAGTGAGGGAAAAGAAGATTTCCTTGAATCTTGTAAGTTGTGCCAATTTGTCACCTAGATATTGTGGGTCGTTTGAAGTGCTTGAAAGCATAGGGCCAGTTACATATAGAATTGCATTTCCTGCTAGCGCTAGGGCTCATAATTTTTTTTCATGTTTCTTTTCTTAAGAGATATGTACATGATCCTAACCATGTGATAAATATGGATGTGCTTCAGGTGTAACCCAAGGGAGAGTTCCAATTCGAACCAATGTGTATCCTCGACAGGAAGGTCACAATGCTACAGAACCAATCCATAGGCTAGGTAAAGGTGCAATGGGAGAAATACGGTCCTGAAGAGGCTACATGGGAGCTGGAGGATGCCATGTGATTGACACATCCATTTTTGTTCAATTCTTTGAAGCACTGAGGGTGATACTAGTGTAGCATTTTGTTCAATTTTGTAAAGCACTGAGGACAATCCCGTTGAAGGGGGAGGGGAATGTAACACCCTAGTTTTGACCTCATTTGCATTATATGTATATGATGTAAATATTGAAATTAGTCATGGTGTGTAGTGAAAGGAAAAAGGCCCACCATTGATCTATCGTTTAATGTTTCGGTGATTAAAATCGATGCTGATTGTATTTTGTGCTAGTCGACACATTATAATTTTGGATATCATGTAAATATGCAATTTAATTAAAAACCCACAACCAGCTATGTCAATGAAACAAATAATGAGATGGGGGAATTATTTCATAAGGATAAACGGGGGGTGGAATGTCTAACCTTGATCCATTGGGGAAAATCCATGTATAAAATGAACACCCATCAAAACTGTTAGCTACCCATTTCTTGTATTTTTCCCCAATCATTTATTTCTGATAGAATTTGGTTGAGGTATTTATTGCATGGGAACAAGAAGAGTATGGGAAAAAATTCGAGGTGGGTAGAGCACCCATTTTTTTTAAATGTGTTTTGACTTCATGGGTAAGAAAACACCAAAAACGTATGCCCATTCCCTCGTGCATTCACATTTTCATCTTCCCTCACATTTTGGGGAGTGGTAGGATGTTTTTGGTCATCCATCCTTCATTCACGAGGAGCTCTCATGCATCTGAACCTTCCTATGTTTTCAAACTTCACGTTTTCAGTTGTTTCCTCATTTTTTGCATGCCTAGGAAATCTGTTTTGGTGCTATGGAGTGAATGGCCAGCAAATAATTTCATATCTTACTGTGTGTGCATATTTTGACTTGGTATGAACTAGTTTGAAGTGGAATTGGTCCTGAACTAGCTTGATAAACCTAGTGTGAGAAGGAAGCTCATAGAAAGATCTAGGGGGATGGTTTTCTTCTTTGCACACCCTGAACAACACTTGAAAGGGAAGGCATAGCCTAAGGGACTGGGTAGTAGAGAAGGGGATGCTTCTTGGTGTTGGTTGTGCAGATGTTTTAGAATCCAAGCTAGATCTAGTGCATGTGTCCATAGCTTTGTGGGTGAGCTCACTAGCTTAGCAGTCAGCCTTTCCAACTCCCTTGTATCCTGATAAACCTAGCAGTGAGATGGCTTGGTTGTGTATCCTGATAAACCCATTTGTTGGCTTGGCTGGTCCTTAATGTGAATATTGGCTTGATTGTGAGTAGTCTATGAAACCCAACTATTAGCTAGATTGGCTGAATAGCCTATGAAACCTAGCAGTGAGATGGGTTGGATAAGTAGTCTGTGAAACCCATCAGTTTGGCTTGTTTTCCTTACAACCTTATAAACCCAACTATGTTGGCTTGGCTGAGCTTTGTTGTATACTTGGATATGTGTGGGCCTGCTAATGTTCCTTATTTCTTGTGGGATTCATCCCCAACTCGAGGGTGGCAGTGATTCTGAGAGATTGATGACCGCACTGGCCTATGGTTGGGTGGAACGTTGCAGCAACGTAGCTGGTTGTGAGACAAAATTATTTCAAGATAAGTATCTTTGTGTTAATATTTGCATTTGTAACTGTTTGATGAAATATGATGAACATGTTTAATGTGTTGAATTGATGAATTTATTCTGTAGTATAATTGCAATTGTATGCATCTGTGTATGTTTTCTTTCAATCCATTTTTGAATTATGTTATGGGGCTTAGATTTCCCAAATTGATGATGGCATGAATGAACAAATTTGTCCAAGACTTCAGTTACTAGGTCAAATTCCTGACATAAATCCTCCTTTCTACAACTTGTGGGATGTAGAGACGTCCTTCCGTGGATTACGTTCCCCATAGATTTCTCTTTGCAACTCTCATTTCCGCAACTTGTGGGATGCAAGATGTGGGATATGGCTTCACAATCTCTATTTCCACAACTACTTATATCCACAATGGTCTATTCTATATGCGGGATGCGAGATGCAAGCTCACAACTTCCATATTCCCTGATTCCGCAAACTCAAGCTTCCTGCACTGTTTATTCTTGCGGGTTGATTCTCAGTCGTTAATATATTCCTAGATGTGGAACAGATTATGACCATCAGTTTTCGGCATCATATTTCTCCATCGTTCGATCTCCTCTGAGATATTTCTTCGTAGATCATCGAATTGATCACTGATAGGATCGATTTTTATGCTATTGGGAAGTTAGATAATTTATGCGTAGACTTGAATAGAGTGAACAAAAGATGAATTCATGCCTCTATATATCGCTGTAAAAAAAAATATGGAATCCATCAAAACACATACAGAATTCAATGAACTTCGAGTTGGATGCTCCTACATCAATTAAGGACTAGAATTAGTCGCGCTCTCTCTCTGACGGATGGGAGGGGACGTGACATTAATCATGCATGTAGTAATTATGTATTTTATTTTCAATGAATTAGGTAAGTACCAAATTAAAAATATGAATGTATACATTGAGCCTCTTATCGACGAGTTACTAGATTTATGGAGGGGCATCACTATGTATGACATATGTAAACCATTTGCTGATCGAAAAAAGGAATTTAAATTCCATGCAATGCTTGTATGGACATTTCAAGATGCCTAAGGGTTAACACATTTTTGTGGTAGGTTATAATGTTACACTGAACTTTAATAGTGTTTAATTTTATGAAATTCATATCATGCATGTTTTTTAAATAATCACTTCCTTATACATACTTAAAATAATTAATATATAAATTCCTTCATCTCTTGCAGGTCTTCAAACAAAGGGTAAATTTGCATGTCCATTTTGTGTTCCTATGATGAAATATTGCCATTTGTGAAGTTTACAAAAGGAAGTGTTTGATGAGTATAGTAACTTCGTCTCTAATCAACAAATATATCAGACTACCAAAAACTATCTTTTGAATGGTAAATAAGAGGCTAGATTAAAACATCGAAGAATGACACATCTTCTATGGGTGCTGCAATATAATAGATCAAATTATCAAGCTATGGATCAAATCGTCTCTTTATCATATACACAAAATGTTTGGAATATTTTATACTTTTATTGCATTTTGATCACTTTACTAATTTTTAGGTATTGTTGTAATATCTTTTATTAAGCTTCATATTGAATCTCATCATCAAGGCATCAATAGTGAGGCGTTTTCAAGAGGAATGAAAAGTTATCCCAGGAAATTTAGTAGACTCCCATATTATGAGAATCTAGAAATTTCTCATTTATTTGATACAATTCATGACGAGAAGAATGTAACATTAATGTTATGACAAATCTTAGATGGAAGGAGTGACAAAGAAAAAAATGTCAATATTTGTAATGACATTAAGGAATCCAATCATGCAATTAAAAGTGTGATTCATTCAAATAGCAATGGAGACCAAAATATAATTTCCCTTCCATGTTTATTGACAAAGGATCAAATAAAATATGTAATAAGGTTATTGGAAAAGTTAAATTTCCCATTAGATTTTCTTCGAACATAAAGTTATTATTTCTATTAGTTCAAATAGAAGTACAAAGTGACAAACTCTATCTGCAACTCATCAAAACTGAGAAACCAAGTTCCTCCACTTGGGCCTCCACCACTTCAATCCTCCATAGTAAGGAAAGCTTATAAATACAATGGAGAGCTTGGGAAATGAACATAACAAGTTCTATCAACAATGATAAAGAGATGTAGACTAAAGCATATGGAAATGCGAAAAATTTTCACTATAGTTTCCTTACTCTCAAAATTTATCCTCCTCTAATGCTTCATAATGGCTCAGTATATAGCCCTCAAATGGGAAATGGAGGGTCGAATCAGATTGTTTCTTGGAATAAGGAAGGCCAAGAATCAAACTATTTGTTACTTAATGAGGAAAACTCCAAATATTTTTTGTTTTTGAGAAAACAACCTAATGTACACATGATGTAGTGGTGGAATATGAGTATATGCGAGTTTCAAAGTTGTTCACCCACATGTTTTTTCAAAAGTTTTTTTTTAGGTTTATACTAAAGCATGCGAATTCTACTGACTAAAGGTGGTATAGTGAGTCTACATAGGGACAAGGGAAGGCCATCAAGGCATGATGCATGAGGTGTGGAAAATAACACTATAATAGATTCCACCTAATGTGTGAGGTTAGAGGGGGACATGATGGATGAAATACATTATAACAATCCTAGAAGTGGAGTCGTGAACCCCCACTAGAAGAACTAACCACTCATCAGAATAATGCAATAACGAATCTGTATACATGAATGCAGATCTGGAAAATATATAGCAGTCCCATACACATATAAGTACAATGGCCATGAATAGGAATAATGGGTATATGTCTTAAGTGGTCATAGTCACATAAAATACACAGTGGAGTCTAGTCTCCATTATGGATGAAAACATGTAGTACATAATAAAGTACATTGCTCTGGTATGAGAATTGAGATCCCATAGGTATTGTCACGATCAAGGTAGTAGCATATATGGAATGCCAACATAATTTGAGGTCCTCTACAAAAATCGACGATTGTACATGTCCCATCACATGAATAAAGGTGTTGAGTTCAAACATGATGAAAAATTGTATGATTATCGGTCATTGATATATACCATTAATAGACGCAAGACAACCCATCGATGATGAAAATGGGTGTCAAGGTACCGAGTGCATTAAGCAATTTCAAATATAGGTGCTTGTTGGGTCATGGATTTGTCCCTATTTTCATCACTTATTGACATCTATTTTATCCATCTTCTTCCTATTATTATCCATTTATCAGTCCATTTTCCATCCATTTGCTGTAACTTCCCGTAAAATACCATATTACTCCCATTGATGCTTTAGTGGTTAATAATGATTATTTTCCTTTATTTTTTATGAATTGAAGAGTATTATGCATAATTTTACTCATGATGGTTTGTAGAGTGAATTTTCATATTAACAACAGTATCACTCATGGTTCAAGCCTCCAAAGTTGGCATGCGACCACACATCCACATGGAGATTCGCAACATGGTTTCATTCCTAGGATGTAGATTTATGATTTCAATTCATGCCAAGCTCAACATAATAGCCTCTATCTTATGATCAAACAACCTTAACCAAAAACGTATGCCACATAAGAAGATATTGATTTGTGTTTCTATTTGTGGACATATAGAGAAGAATATAAAAAATATGGGATATGGTTTGTGTGCGTAATAGCCTCAGTTACCCAATTTGCAAGGAAATCGCCAAACAAATTGACAATTTGAGAGATATAGGTTGTTTTTTTAGAGGGTATTTTCCATATTTGCAGTTATGGCCGATTTTCAAATTAGCAAATTTGTTAAAACAAATTCCATGTTAGGAATTTGGTTCCTCATCCCCATGAATGATTTTTATGTATAAATATGTAATCAATCTCATGGAGAAGGGAGAAGAGATGAAACAATGTTAAGCTTTAGGATTTGATCTAGAACTCTGTTGTAATAATTTCATTATGATAATACATGTTGGAAGTTTCTTAATTATGAATTTGTAGACCTTTATTGTGGAGATCCATATTTTCTCAATGGAGGAAGGGCCCTCTTCCCTGAGCATATGCTTGTAGTATTGATTGTAAGTGTGTTATTCTTTAGAATTTTTTATTATTTAGTTCTTTCATTCATTAGATTTATCATAGTTGTTTTCTTGTTAATCCATTTTGAGAGATCGTTGGCTAGCATAGAATTTACTTCATATTTATGTAATTAGATCTTGCATCGTAAGAGTTGATTTTGTTTTTAGATTTATAGTGTGATTTTATGAATAGGTTTGAGGTTTGATTTATTTTCAAGAAGGTGTTATATAGTTTACAAAGAGTTTTGATTTCATACCAATAGATCAACATTGTCAAGTAGAAATTGTTCTTGCATAGATATTGCATGATAGATTTGAAGTAAAAGACTTCATCATGTTGAAAATTTATGTTTTGCGAATTTTAGCTATTTATTTAATTAGACAACTAATCTTCCCAACATTTTGGAATTGTTTCCAAGGAAGTTATCAATGGTGCAAAAGTACATCTGACATTGTTGTAGATGCATTATTAAAGTAGATCAAGGTAGATGTGTTGCTAATTCTAGGGTGTCTGGGAGATAAGGTATAGTGAAGAGCTATGCATCCTTCAAAAGACTAAATCATAATCAACCTCATAAGGGTTAGGACATTTATGTTTCATGATTATTTTTCAGTTGATTGATATTTCTTTGATTGTGTATTTTTTGTGTTTCCATTTAGTTTTATTTCATTTTCAATTTTTGGAGCATAAATCTTATCATTCCCCTTAGTGGTATTGTAAGCACCACCCATTCTACTCACAAGTTTACAAGAACATTCGAAGAAGGATCCTCACAATAGCACATGAAGAACCTAATGAAAATATGGAAGGTAAGAGAGCTGCAAAAGTGGTCACCTTTGAATTCCCCATCAGAAATCTTGAAGGAGTGGTACAAATGCAAACAATTCCCCCATCTGCTCTACCAAATTTTCACGGTTTGGTAAATGAGTACCTCAATGCATTTTTATTTCAATTCGAAGTAATTTCTAGGTCCTATGGTAATTGTGATAATGATCAAAAGTTGAATGTGTTTCCACTTACCATAAAAGGAACAACCCTCCGATGGTTCATGAGCCTTGGAGGGAATTGCATACAAACATGGGAAGACATGAACTATGTATTCTTGAAAAGGTGCCAATATTATTCTAGGGTCAATAAATAAATCTTCATAATGAAACAAGAATAAGAAGAGAATTTTGAGGACTATGTGGAACACTTTCAATAAAACCTTCAAAGGTCAAAGCACATACAACTAGGGAAAGAGACCTTAAAAAACACTCCCGCTTAAAGGAATCCAAGATGAACATATTGAAATATTAAATATGATGGGAACAGGTGATGTATTTCAGTTAGAATATGATTATATTTGTGAATTATGTAGAAGGTATTCAAGAGGAAACTTCAAGGCCAGTAAGAATTCTAAAGAACTTCCCTCTCTATTTTTGAAATCTGCTGCAAAAACATGAGCTTTAGGAGCTTAAATCAATAATTTATTTGAAAATTTTAATGCTAATATCAATGGTTAACTAAATTCACAATTGATTATTTTGTATTTTAAGGAAAAGCACAAGGAATTTAAGGAAAATATTTTCCCTTGATTCCATAAGCAACATCTTTCAATGAATTTTCCTTTGGACAGTGTCAAAATTTGTGGGATGTGGCGTGAAGCATTCCATGAATTACTACCCCTATTTACCAAGGATGAAAGCAAGATATAAAAGATATCTAGGAGTTGCACCAAACTCACTGTAACACCCATGGAAACTGTGGCCTACATGTTTGGTTCAAAACTCTATCCTTCCATTTCCTTACCCTCAATCATTGAATACTCCTCCACCATGGTTGTTGTTGCAGCCTCAATTTAATTCTTATCTACCATATCCACAAGTTTGGAATGGACTATATTATGATCACATGGCCAATCTCCCACATGATGCAACATAATGTGGTCCTTCAAGGTCATCCCCAAAAATCAATCCTCTACACCAACTGTTAGTCCTAGGTCTATCAACTATTTTCCCTAGGCTTATCTTTTTACCTTAGAAAATTTTATCCCCTTTGATTTTCTTTTTCTTCTATGTTTGGGTTGTTTTGATTTTGTTTTAAATATATTTTGCATTATACTAATATGTTAATTTAGACTTAAGATCCTAGTAGATTAATAAGTTTTTATTCATACAATAAAATGAATGCAATGTTAGGGTTAAATATTTCATATCCTATGTTTTAATGCATCCTGGTAGCACATATCATCATTCATGCACATGCACACTGCCAACCTACGAAGTTAGGGTTATGTGCAGGTTTCAAACCCTAGAAAATAATAATGTAGTTATTCAGTCTTTGGGATTTGTTCCAGCTAACAAGATTGAATTTGGTTCTAAGTTACACATGCAACATTAGTGCTCCATGATCAAACATCATTTCAAACTCAATGATCTGTACCCTATTAGTTTGATATGAAACGGTGATTGATCTCCAAAGAGGTTTTTTCATGTTTTCTTCTCAGATTTTTGTTTCTAGTGTTGTGTCTACAGCTTCAAATTTGATCATGTATTCGAATAATAAAACCCATTCCAATGGTCATGTACTCTAAATTGAACCCCAAAATGTTGAATGGATGAGTAAACTTCCATTAGCTATTGCAAAATTGAAAGAGGCGGGCTGGTATACCTTGTGTGAGAGAATTGGGGATTATCATATAGAGGTTACAAAATATTTCTTCCATAATTTGAAGGACTCGGAGGTGAACGTGGGTGGGCTCGAGTTTTCAATAACAAATGAATCCATTTCACATGCTATTGGCATCACTCCTAAGGGTGAGAAATGATATAAAATACAATCAATATATGAATATTATGCACAATTTATTCTACCTGCAGACAGAAACCATGATTAAAGCCAAGGGATTCAAAGGCCCTTTCTACTTGAAGAATGGCATGATGTTCTTCATACCATCTAAATATATGTGACATGTGGGGGGAGGTTCACCACTATATACCTCTATCATATGGGATTTCTTTAGCACATATCAGGTACCAACAGATTTAACCTACCCTATTAACTTCTATAGAGTTTAAGTAAGTTGGTCATTAGGGTGTGGAATCATCCTGATTCTTCTAGAAACATCATTTTTCATCACACCTTGGTTAAACTGTTAATTGCCAAAGAATTAGAAAAATTGGTCTCATTTCTTATTTTGGTCTCGTTTCAAATTTGAATTGAAGGAAGCTAAAGAGGGTAAAATAAAGAAAAAACTTACCAGGAAAAAGGACGTGAAAACTCCTATTGATACAGAGGTAGTTAATATATCAAAATATACTTCTGAAAAAGAAATAGAAGATCACCACAAGGGTAAAGATCATGAAGATGAAATGATTTTTTTGACACCTTCAAATATTTATTAGGGTAGATTTGAATATGTAGGGATACAGGATTTTGATACATGTAAAAAAAAAGTGGTCAAAGACAAAGAAGTTGTGATAAGTCGGGATTTACATCCTTCTCGTAGTAAATTTATTTTTCCTACAGAGAGCTCATCGAAGCCTATTAAATTTTATTCAATCCCCAAGACTCTCCCTGTAAACAAACTAAGGTTAAATAAGAAGGTTTTGTTGAATCCAAAGATAAAAAATAATCAAGTCATTGAAGTGCAGGAGTCATCAGATGATGAGGAAGATGAAAGGGAAAAGTTTGTTGAAGCAACATTAAGTAAGGTGCTAGATAACATTGAGCAGAATTTGAAAAGAGTACCGGATCTTATTCCTAAAAATTGTCCAATTCATTTTGAAAATGAAGAAAAGATAGAGGAGAATACAACATCAATAATCTCAGACTTGAAAGGAAAATATTTAGCAGAATTTGAATCCGGTGAACCTTCAAACAAACAATAGAATCTAGAAAAAGGAAATATTGTAAATGAAACTTGTGAGGATTAAGATATCTTTATGAGAGAATTTGAAAAATATCAACAGAGAATAGAAATTGAGCAATTCAAGCTTCCGAATGAGAATATAAATCAAATTAATGATAGCTTGTTGAAAGCAAACAAGATGTTGAAACAAGATATGCAAGAGATCAATAAAAATTATTCAGAGTTGGCACAGGTGGCAGAAGAATAATTGAAAAGGAGGAAGATAGCATAGGAACAAAACATTCAACTTATCAAAGAAAAGAATGAGATTCAGGAGAGGCTGTCTCAAGTTCAGAAGGAATAAAACCGGTTAGAAAAGAAGGCACATGCATTGGATGGGCTGGCTGCGCTAGATGAAGCTACTATGAGATTTTGATCTGATGATTAAGTTAGTATACATTTGAGGCATGTCATGTTCAATTCATTAGATATTTTAAATTTGATACTTTTCTATTTTTGGAAGTTTAATCCTAAAAAAATGGATCAAGAAACATATTTTTCTGTTCTACCTTTTCCTATATATTGTAAAATTTTGTTTGAGCAAGAGGACACACATGAGGGTTGACATATGCATGGAACCTTTGTACAAATCAACAATTATATGATTGTGTAAGGACTTATTTTCTGAAATGAATGAATTTATTATCTGTGGGAGCTAGGTTTAAAGCTATATATTGTTTTAATGTTCTGTGGTTATGTTTAAACCTTTGTCTGCACTTTTTATTTATATGGATGTTTTCTGTATGAATGCATGTGTTGGAAAATGAATATTATTGATGAAATATGTTTGAAATGTATTTTTGAACACCTGATTCTTTATATGATGCAATGAATGTAAAATTGTTTGTTTCCTCTTTGTATCATTTATAATTTGAACCTATATCTTATCCTAAACAGTTATCCTTTCTTTTATATATTGTCCTTATACATATATTATCTAATTTTTTCAGATTTTTTATTCCTCTGTACATGATTTTGTATTCTTGGCATTTTATTGTTATCCAAAAAATCAACAAAAACAATCCTTAAATTCTGAGGTGCCTAAACCTTAATTCCTTGTAGTCTAGTTAGTAGACTTTAGGATAAACATATTTTCACATCTCTGTTGGGGAGGAAGCGTAGAATTTCTTCCTCGGTTCAACATTGACAGATCAAGTTTGTAGGGTGAACATAATCAATGAATGGTTTTATAGACTACATTTTTCACCTATTTTGTTAAAGGAAAGAAATTGTGGAATCTCAGGGATAATTTTAGGGGCGAAATTTAGCCCAGTGGGCTATTTTTCCATGTTTTTCTCTAAATAAAATTCACCATTTCGCATTTTTTGAAGCCCTGTGTCACCCAATTTTGATGGGGTAAAATTTTTTCACCCTAAAAATCGCCAAATTATTATAAAAATGATATTAAATCCTTGGAAATTAAAATATTTTTTGAAAAATATTGCCAATCATTTTATAGTTGGAGTTTTAGGAATTGGTAATATTTGCCAACATTTATACACTTTTAAATAAGTATGGTTCCTTAAAATCATCCCTGTTGTGGATCCTAAAATATCCGGGACTAGGTAAAATCCTTCATCTCCTCTACATGTAGGAGCCCCAGATCACGAGCAGGTTCTGAGGGATGCTAGAAAAAAATTGAGTTCTACCTCATCTGGAATATTTTTGTATCCTAGTTCATCTTTAGAAATATGCGATCCATCATAGTTTTCTTCTCCTTTTGTTAACCCACAACCTAAGAAATAAAAAGAGGAACAAGACTTGTCTTTTTTTGTCACCCATATTGATAATTTTCAAGTTTTTACAAATCCTTTATTTTCTGAAGAGGTTAAAACTAAGTTTTTACATATAGGAGGTTTTTCATTAAAAACTAAAATTTTACCTTACATTCCTCTCACGAGTAGGCTCCCACTTCATCAGCTTAAGTTCAATAGTTCTTCTTCTTCTTCATCAAGCCAATCTAGTCCAACCCCATCTAGTCCAAAATGGCTGCCCAACCTCCTGATTATATGGACCATATAGTGGTTGCAAGGTATGCCCCATTGGTGATGCCTCAACCCCTTTATGCTCTTCCTGAGGGAGATTATCCAAAATGTCTCCCTATGTTTAATGGTCAAGGGGAGGTAACAACAGAGGAACACTAGAATGCATTTTTTAGTTATAATGACAATCCAAATATTGAAGCTAAGGATGTCTAGATGTGGATGTTCATTCAGAGCATAGATGGAGAGCTCGGGAAATTGTTTAGAGAATTACCTACAGGATCCATATATGGGATAGAAGAATTAGAGGAAGTGTTCATGAAACAGTGGGGGGATACAAAAGACTTCCTTTATTGCATCACTGAATTTGGGGCTTTGAAAAGAAAGAGAAATCAATCAGTTTTTGAATTTTAAAAATGCTTCAATAAGATGTATAGTAAAATACCAGCTGAAATTAAGCCTTTTGAGCCCTCAGTAAAATTGACGTATGCCAATTCATTTGATTTTGAGTTTTATTTGCTTTCAAGAGAAAGAAGGTCTATAACCTTGCTAAATATGGAGGAAGTTGCATTAGAAGTTGATTCAAACATGTTGGCATCAAGTAAGCTTAAATAACAATCAAAATAGCTAGAGAAAGATAAAAAAAAAGTGAAAAAATGGATGATGGAATCAACTTCTACAGGTAAGTAATCAGACAAAATGGATAAAATGAATAAGTTAATTAAAAATTTATTTGCAAAAGTCAACAGAGTAGAAATGGAGAATAAGAATTTAATTAGACATTTGCAAGAAGGAAATCCAAATCAATTTAGACATCCTTTTTTTCCAAGATTTTTTCCCAGAGAAAGGATGAACAATGAAATTCAAAGAGAGGGAAAAGATATTGAGGATCAGAGAGTTCAACCCCCTTTCCAAAATAATTTGTTGAATGAAGAGGATGAGGTTGAGGTGTTGGAATATGAACATTTGGATCAAAATATCAATCCTAAAGAAGAATCATATGAATTTTTTCTTACTAAAGCTGAGTATCAAAACTATGAATATTTTGACGATTTTAGTTATACATCTCCAGCTGATATTTATCAAAAAGATCCAAAAAGGTATTATAATATAATCTCTGGTGCTAAACAAGTTGTTCAAATTCCTAAAAATAAAGTAGCTTCTCCTATCAAACAAATGATGGCCTAATCCATCATTTGAAAAGAAACAGAATCACAGGGTTAATAAAGCTAATCTCACAAAGTTGGAAGAAATCAATAAGAGTAATAAGGGTTTCAATTTTGAAAATGAGTTGAGTAAGGTTAAGATTCATATCCCATTAACATAGTTCATGAAAATACCTTCATATAGATATCTTTCTTACAGAATGCTGAAATCACAATCTAATGAAATCCCTTATGATGTTATAATCCTACAATATGAGAATCGTACCATTTTTGTTGGTTCTTCCTCACCTAACAAAGTTGAAAATAAATCAAATTTCCCTCCTAATTTCTATATTACCTTAACAGTTCATGAGAAAATGCTACACAACTGTTTGTTAGACTGTGGAGATTCTCATAATGTTATGCCCAAAGCAGTCATGGAAACCCTAGGTCTGAGCATTAATATACCTTATCATGATTTATTTTCTTTTGATTCAAGAGAATTTAAGTGTTTAGGAGTGATAAAAGATATTCTTGTCAATCTTGCATGATTACCTATGAATAATGTTATTATGGATGTGGTTATTTTTGATATTGCACCTAAGTTTGTCATGTTGCTATAGATGTCTTGGGAAAAATGAGTGGGAGGTACTTTACAGATGGATTTTTCCTATGCTACTATTCCAATCTTTGGAGGAGAGCACAGAAGGTTATACAACAAAGTGCAGTTGGATTATTCAGTAAGTGACAACAACAATCCAACAAATCATCCAATTTATGTTGTGGAAGAAGATATGGGATCTTGTATGTTGCATTTGAGTAATGAAGAAACATCTGGTGTTCTGCAAGTGGAAAAGGAAGAACCAGTTCATTATAGTGTTGAAAAACAAGATGAATTGTGACAAATATACTTTTATGGTTCTTATATAAAGAAGGAGCATGAGTTGGAATTGTTCTCATTTCTCCTGAAGGGGAAATCATTTGTCTGATCTACAAATTAGAATTCTAGAAAACTATCAATACAACAGAATATGAACTATTAGTACTGGGACTAAGAGTTGCAAAGTATTTGGGAATTCAACAGCTCGTTGTTTTTGGGAACTCTGAGTTAGTGGTTGAGCAAGTCAGAAATGTTTATCAAATAAAGCAGTAGTTGTTAAAAGTTAATAGAAATGATGTATGAGATTTAATGGATAGTTTCTTTTTAGCATTCGATATTTCCTTCATTCCTAGAGATCAAAATCAAACAACTTGTTGAGGCCTAGAAATTCGCAGGAAACAACAGCAAGGGATTCTCCCCAGTCAACGTTCCCAACTAGCCCATGACTGTTTGGTGTAGGGAATCCATCCGGTTTGTGGTTCGGCTACCGTAGGTCAAGTAACAAAAGGTTTTACCAGTTGCGGCCCAGTCCACCGTATATTTTTTGTATTTTGACTTAAAATATGAAATGCAAGTGCCTATTTAACAATGCAAGGTGATAAAGGATGCAAGGTGATAAAGGATGCAAGGAGTAGTCACAATGTGATGTGCAGGTTCTTACCTCTCGTCTTAGAACTCACAAGCATCTAAATCACATATATTGCGAAAAATAAATAGTAACTACGCTATCTCTAGAGAGATGGATATTAATTCATGAGTAATGCACCGCTGTCCATGTGTTATGGCAAATCACAGATAATTGTTCTTATGAACAAACATATAAACATGAATGAAAGTATACATGATAAGATAGCTCATCAACAATTAAAACTCCCATTACTCATAGTGGAAAACATCATAAAGAAAACTAAAGAACATTCAAACAAGAACATAGGTTCGGGAAGTTAGAACGCTCTCACAGTCAATGAAACACAGTTGAAAATGAAATAGTTCCCATTCAACATTGATCATTTAGTCACATTGATACATTCAACATAGCAATTTTTGTTAGAATAATCAAACCCATAGTATTACCCACTTAGACATTAATTAATTTATTTTTGTCTTATTTTCCTAGTTCATGAGTCCCACCATGTGCAAGTTGCTAATTGCCTATCCATAGAGGTAAAAATTTCCATATTTGACTCATGTAGCGCTTGGGAAAGCCTTAAGAATCAAATCTGCTTTATTCCTGGCCTCCTAGGCACCTATCTTGTTTTTCTGCTTTATTCCCTGCTTTTTCAGTGTTTTAAGGCACATAGGAAAGCAAGACTAGGTGAGGTGAAATAGATTTGTGTCCTCTTTATACTCCATTCTTTTCTCCATGAAAAAGCATGTATGAGCTGCCATTCCACCACTCATTATCTTTCCCATGTGCCCTTTCCAATTCGTGAGCCTCATGACAGATTTGGGATCAGCTTTTTACACCTATGGGGGATTTGCCTATTTTGGGTAAGCCTGCTTTATGCTAGTTTTGGATGCCTCCTTATGCATTCAATCTCTTGATGTATTATATATATTCAGAAACCTATGTTATTACAGGGTTGGCTATTGTACACTCAGTTAATATAATTTTGTGTTACAGCTCCATATTCAGTCTCCATTGTTAGCAATTTTGCATGATCAATTGATAATTGTTGTGAGTGAAATCAATCTATTGCAGGCCTGAATTTATACATGGTATCAGAGCCATTTTAGGTTGTTACTCTCCTTCAAAAATTGTTTTGCAGGTTCGACATCAAGACTGGGAGCCTTCTATTGACAACCGAGACATATTTTCTGAAGCTATGGATTCACAGAAAACTATCTTGACTTTCTTCAACTATTTTGAACGGAAAGAAGAGATGGAGATCTTGTTGAGAGCGAAAGGCCTCTACAGGGTGACTATGGCTACAGAAGCAAAGCCCAATGCTGCTGCAGAGAAGATCAAATGGCACAATCGGAGAGATGAGGCCTATGGCCTCCTATGTCTCAGTATTTCCCGAGACCTCCTTTTCCATCTCGATGGATTAACTTCACCAGATCAAGTATGGGAGAAGCTGTATGAGATTTTTGGAAAGATAGATGAGATGAGGGGACATCAGATAAAAAATGAGCTGATTTCTCTGAATCCCAGCAGCTTTGAATCCCTGCAGCTATATTTCTCCAAGTTCAAAGCACTAGTTTTGCAGCTGAAGCAGTGTGGTATCGAAAAGAAAGATGATCAGCACGTGTTGGCCATCCTCTCGAAGCTAGGACCTGACTACTCAGTATTTGTTTCGACCTTCTATGCCACAAAACTCACAGCTCGAACCTGGAAGATGCCTAGCCTCGCAGATTTCATGGAATCTCTCACACAAGAACAAGACAAGCTGGTGATGATGGGCACCATCAAACCATCCAAAGATCAAGATTTGATTGCTGGAGATTCGAGGGTGGATTCAAAAAGCAAAAAGAAAGCTAAAAAGCCACCTAAGCAAAAGAGAGACAAGAAGCAGTCTCCAGAGGATCAACAAGGTCCCAAGAAAAATACCCAGAAGAAGAAAAACAAAGGTGAAATGAACAAGTGCTCATACTGTTCGAAGGGCAATCACATTGAAAGCTCTTGTATGAAAAATCAGATAGACATGCTAACTCAACTGCTGGAGAAGAATGGCATCTCCCTTCTAGAAGGCTCAAAGAAGAGAGAAGGAGGATCAAGTTCAGATGACAGAGAGAGAGTTCATGGTCTAGTTTCTGGCACATCAAGATCACCCTGTTTTATCATTGATTCTGGAGCTTCAAGACACATGGTTTCGACTAAGGAGGCCTTCTCCTCACTGGACAAGTCGAAAGGACCATCTATTGTACTAGGAGATTACTCTCTCACTGAAATTATGGGCAAAGGAAGAATAGATTTTGATCATGGTAAGTTTAGCAATGTGCTGTATGTCCCTGGTCTCGCCTCCAAGCTTCTATTAGTGTACCAGATGACCCACACTGGGTCTCCTAAGAAAGTCATATTCTCCCTTGATGATGTTGAGATCACAGAAATCTCAACTGGTAGAGTCATTGCTAAAGGAGTAGCAAATCATGCTCAAAAGGTATACATGTTTTCACACTTCCTACCTTACTCAAACACCTCTACTCTTCTTATCCATGCTAATGAAGCTAGCAAGCTATGGCATGAAATATTTGGCCATATAAACTACAAGTATCTGTCTGATCTAAGTGAGAAAGAAATGGTCATAGGGTTTCCCAAGATAAAATTTTCCAAAGGAGTCTGCCAAGGTTGTATCCTAGGAAAACACCCACAACACAAATTTGAGAAAGCTAGTCATGAGAGAACCTCTGCACCTCTCGAGTTGATTCACATTGATGTTGCTGGCCCATTCCCTCATATGTCCATGAGTCAGGACAAATATGCATTGAACTTTATTGATGATTTTTCCAGGTATTGTTGAGTTGACTTCATGAAACACAAGTCAGAAGTTTTTGGCCTATTCAAAGTCTTTAAGGATTTGGTTGAAAACCAGTGTGGAAGGAAACTCAAGGCCCTCAGATCTGACAATGGTGGTGAGTATGTCAAGTCTAAGTTTATTAACTATTGTGCAGATGCAAGTATTCAGATGCAACATTCTATCCCCTACACACCACAGCAAAATGGTGTTGCAGAGAGGAAGAACAGATCACTGAAGGAGATGGCAACATGCATGATGGAGGCCAAAACTTTGCCACCAAAGTACTGGGCCGAGGCTATCAACTATGCAGCCTATATCCAGAATAGGGTGCCTCAAAAATAGCTTGATGGCATGACTCCCTTCGAAGCATGGAGTGGGCACAAGCCAGATGTGACGCATTTCAGGATTTTTGGCTCAAAGGCTTGGGCTAGAATCCCGACAGAGAAGAGGAAGGATTTGCAGCCCCAAAGCCAAGAGTGTCTTTTTGTGGGATAATTTGAAGATTCAAAAGGGTACAAGTTGATAAACTTGAGCACAAACAAATCATTCATTGAAAGGTGTGTTCAGTTTGAAGAAGAACCCCTTGCAGCAGTGGAAGTTGGTGAAGCCTCTTCACCACCTGAACCTCAAGAAGTAAGTAAAGAGTTTGTTGAACATGATGATTCTGATTTGTCTGATGGATATGAGTTTATTTCAGACCCAAACAGCCCCACAAGGCCTAAATGGGCAGTGAAGACACTACATGCAGCATGTGAGCTAGCTGGGGATCCCAATGACCCAAGGAGGACTAGATCTCAATTTGAGAGTGGTATGTGCATGAAGGATCCTATGTTTACTGAAAAATGATATGATGGTGGAGTTTGATCCTAAAACATATGAAGAAGTAGTAGGATATCCAAGATGGCAAGCTTCCATGAAGGAAGAGTTCGACTCACTACAGAAGCGCAACACATGGGAGCTAGTGGATCTTCCTCCAGGAAGAAAGTTAGTCCAATGTAAGTGGGTCTATAAGACCAAGTTTGCTGCTGATGGTTCACCACTGAAGTACAAGGCTATATTGGTAGCTAAAGGATACTCACAGGTTCATGGCATCGATTACAATGATACCTTTTCCCCAGTGGCAAAGATGGATTCCATCAGGCTAGCTCTAGCCATTGCAGCCTCAAGGCAATGGGAGGTACATCACATGGATGTAAAGTGTACCTTCCTAAATGGAGATCTCACAGAGGAGATATACATGCATCAGCCCCAAGGTTTTTCTACTGACCATTCTCTTGTGTGCAGGTTGAGAAAGTCATTGTATGGGCTAAAGAAAGCCCCCAGGGCTTGGTATGCCAAGATAGATAGCTTCTTGCTATCTCTGAATTTTGTTCGGTGCAAATCAGATCCGAATGTATATTTGAAGTTAGTTAATGGTTCATTAATGATCATTGTGTTATATGTTGATTACCTCCTCATTACAGGAAGCTCACAGGCTGAGATTGCTTCCCTAAAAGGAGCTATGAACCAAGCCTTCTCCATGACAGATTTGGGGCTCTTAAGTCAATTTTTGGGGCTTGAGATCTCTCAAACCAAAGCTGGAATCAAGGTGCACCAGTCCAAATATGCCTTGGATTTTTTGATCAAATTCAGAATGCAAGATTGCAAAGCAAGCAAAACTCCTTTCCTTTCAGGAGTGAAGCTGTAGGAAGATGATTCTACACCGATGGTAAACAATACACTGTATAGGCAATTGATTGGATGTTTATTGTATTTGACACATAATCGACCTGATATTTGTTATGCAATAAGTGTGGCTTCTATATTCATGGATCAGCCTCATGAGATCCATTGGAAAGCAGCCAAGAGGATCCTTAGCTTTGTTCAGGGAACAAGGACACATGGGATCTTCTACAAAGCCAATTTTGACCTTGATTTGGTTGGATTTACTGACAGTGATTGGGTAGGTGATAGCACAGATAGAAAGTCCACTTTAGGTTATGTGTTCATGCTTGTAGAAGGTCCAATCAGCTGGTCAAGCAAGAAACAGAGTGCCATTGCACTCTCATCTACAGAAGCTGAGTACAGAGGAGTTGTCAATGCAGCAACTCAATGTTTATGGTTGCAGGGTTTACTTGGAGAATGTGGTTTCGAACCTGAGTACTCAACTACCATCTACTGTGATAACCAGAGTACCATTCGAATATGAAAGGATCCAGTTCAAAAGCAGAGAACCAGACACATTGAGATTCACATGCACTACATCAGAGAGCTTGTGCATGATGGCACCATTCATCTACTCTTCTGTTCATCTTCAGAACAAGGAGCCGATATCTTCACCAAATCATTTTGTGAGAAGACCTTCAGCAATCTCAAATCACTACTGGGGATTGCTGATCATGCTATCAAAGCATGAGTGGAGACAAGATTCTACAATTTTGTTTTACAGTCCATGTTTAAGGGAGGATTTTCCCAAGTTGGTTTTGCCTCTTTCCTTGTTTCATATGGACTTGCAGTATGTAAAAGGGTGACTAAGCCTTGTTGCTAGGCCCTATATTTTTGATTTATTACTCATAAAGTCAGGCTTAAGGGGGGGTGTTAGAATAATCAAACCCATAGTATTACCCACTTAGACATTAATTCATTTATTTTTGTCTTATTTGCCTAGTTCATAAGTCCCACAATGTGCAAGTTGCTAATTGCCTATCCATAGAGGTCAAACTTGCCATATTTGACTCATGTAGCACTTGGGAAAGCCTTAGGAATCAAATCTACTTTATTCCTGGCCTCCTAGGCACCTATCTACTTTTTCTGCTTTATTCCCTGCTTTTTCAGTGTTTTAAGGCACATAGAAAGCAAGACTAGGTGAGGTGAATTAGATTTGTGTCCTCTTTCTCCTCCACTCTTTTCTCCATGCAAAAGCATATATGAGCTGCCATTCCACCACTAATTATCTTGCCCATGCGCCCTTGCCAATTTGTGATCCTCATGAAAGATTTGGGATCAGATTTTTACACCTATGGGGGATTTGACTATTTTGGGTAAGCCTGCTTTATGTTAGTTTTGGATGCCTCCTTATGCATTTGATCTCTTGATGTATTCTATATATTCAGCAACCTATGTTATTACAGGGTTGGCCATTGTACACTCAGTTAATATAATTTTGTGTTACAGCTCCATATTCAGTCTCCATTGTTAGCAATTTTGCATGATCAATTGATAATTGTTGTGAGTGAAATCAATCTATTGCAGGCCTGAATTTTTACACTTTATCCAACAGGAAAAATTTTCAATTTCTGGTTGTAAAATGAAATAGTTCCTCTTACAAGCAATGGTTTACAATTTTTTCAAGGGAAAAATCCCCTATCAGTTCTAACTTTCAAATATTTAAACTAAAACAGCAGACCGCTTGGGATCCCCTCAACCACGTGACCTTTAGGTCCTTCAAAATGTTTCATATCCCCCCATTTTTGTATGCACTCATGATCTGCTTAATAACTGATAGATCTTTCAGGTCTGCGCCTTTGTCACTTTTGCTTTTGTCTTCTACTCCACTTGCCCTCCTTGTGATCCTGATGGTTACAGTTCGATCTTTACCAAAACTATCCTGCTATACCTTTGCGCCGTGGTAGCTTGTACAGTCCCTTGAGTCCACCTGCAATTAATCAATGTGCATCATTCACCATGATTGCATTCTAAACAAAACATCAAATTATACCAACTAAAACGGCTAATCCACAAGGAATGGCCAGGTGCACCACTATTATGAGAATTTTAACAAACACCGACACCACTACCTCATCCACCTACGGGCTCAAAAGAAAACACCAATGACAGAAAATGGAAAACTCATCGGCGGCTCAAAATACTAACATCAGCAGGGTAGACCTATTCACAGCTGCATAAACGGGTCTTATCAGGCAAAGGGTATTGCGACGACACTTAAGCACATCGAAGTCGAAAGGGTTAAGCCCTGAGCTGTGGGCGGGAAAACTTCCAAATGGAAATCGGAAGGACATTGACATCGAAAGACAAAAAAATTTCCCAACCACAATGATAGAAGAGAAAAAGGCTACAGACATGCGACATGCATCAGAGTTGGAAGAGTTAAGACCTGAGCTATGGGTGGGAAAACTTCTGATTGAAAATCAAAAGGACATTGACATCGGAAGCCAAAAGCTTTGCCCAGCCGCAATGGCAGAAGATAAAAAGGCTACAGACATGCGACACACATCGACAGGCGGAGCACTTTTTCATTTCGGGTGCTTAGTTGCTTTGGGAGCCGCAACGGTGGAAGACGAACAGACAAGAGCCTCTGATCAAACTAAAAAATACAAATGATAAGAGTTTGAAAAATCAAGAATTTAGCAATGGTCAAACCTGTTTAGCCTCCGAGACAGTTTTTTTACAAGAACAGAAGGTCCGATTCATCTTTGAGTAGCAAATAAACTCAAAACCTGCGACCCACAACAGTTTTCAAACACAAGCAACTTCCGAAAATAGGACGAGTGTTAACCTTCAAAAATCATTCAACATTAAAGGATGACCAAAAAGGTTCATGGATCCAAACGATTCAAAAGAAAGCAACACTAATCATGAGGAGGGGACCAAAATTTGAAAAATTTGGGGAGAACAGTTGCAGTTGCAACACAACTGTATCTTTGTCTCTAGCAACAACATTTTTCAAATTCCTACAAAATACTCAACTCAAATACCCAATTGAAGTTAGAAACATGCCTTCAATTCATGATAACATAAAATATTGGATAGCATTTTAGGATGATCTGGAAATCAAGAAATTCTTGGAATTAATAGGTGAGTTTTCAACCTCTCATATTGATGAAGAACATGATGATGGTGTGGATGAATTTCCTTCTTTTACAGAATAGTCAATTTTTGATCATAAGATTATTAAACTTAAATGAAATTTAATTCCAAAGGATTTAGTTCCTCTAGAAAGATTGTTTTTAAAAGATGATACTTCAACAAAACCTACTGTACAATCTTCTCAGGAAAATTTTAGTCGCTACAACATTAGAACTGAAAGTCAACCCAAGATCATTAAAATTCCTAAGCCGATGTCACAAGAGAATAAAAGGAAGTATATCAGTCTGTTAAAAAATTTTGTGGATATATTTGCTTGGTCATATGAGGATCTCAAGACATATGATACTAGCATAATCCAATAAATGATTCCTTTAAAACCTGATACTAAACCCTTCCAGTAGAAACTCAGAAGAACCAACCTAGCATTGTTACCAGTTACTGAAAAGGAAGTGAAAAAGTTGTTGGATACAAAAATTATAGTACCTCTTCGGTATTCCACTTAGGTTGCAAATATGGTTCCTGTTCGAAATAAAATTGTGAGATAAGGTTATGTGTCAATTTTCATAGTTTGAATAGATCTACTTTAAAAGATAATTACCCCATGCCTAAGATAGATCAGATATTGCAAAGGGTAGTTGGTGCTCAAAGAATATCAATGATAGATGGTTTCTTGTGTGACAACCAAATTGTTGTTCATCAAGAAGATAGGGAAGAAACTTCTTTTAGCACTCCTTGGGGAACTTTTATGTATGATAAAATCCCATTTGGTTTAACGAACGCAAGTGCAAATTTTCACAGTGATACAAACATAGCATTTGTTGGTGAAAGGGATAAATTTGTGGTGATTTATATGGATGACATAATAGTGTTTTCAGATTTAGATGAAAGTCATCTTAAGCATCTTAAAAATACCTTTTTGAAATGCAGGAAGTTTGGTTTGTCCCTGAACCCAAATAAATCTCATTTTTCCATGCAATAAGGAAAACTTATTGGTCATATTGTCTCAGTTGATGGTATCAATATTGACCTAGAACATGTGAAAGCAATTCTGAAAATTACTATTCCAAGGAATAAAAAAGATATTCATTTTTTTATTGGAAAATTTAATTTTCTTAGATGGTTTATTCCCAATTTTTCATAAATTGTTAAGAAAATAACTAAGATGCTGAGAAAAGATCAAGAAGTAAAATGGATGGGAGAAGCAAGGTTGTCTTTTGAAAAAATCAAAGAAGCTCTCACAAAAGCAACGATTTTGGCATGCCTTGATTTTTCTAAAAATTTAATTACCTTTTCTTTTTCTTCTGAAGACAATATACTAGTGGCACTATTGCAAAAGAATTTAGAAGGTTGTGAATAGCCTATCTCATTCTTCAGTAAAATTTTAAGGGACTCAGAACTCAAGTATAGCACTTTCGAGAAGCAGGATTGTGCACTTCTTAAAGCCCTTAAGTTTTTCAAAATTTACTTATTGCATTCAAAAAATTTAGCATATGTTCCTAATGCAACAGTAAAGGATATTTTAACACAACCTGACTCTGAAGGGAAAAGAGGTCGCTGGATAGCAAAACTACTGAAATATGATATTGATATAAATCCAACTAAACTTGTTAAAGGTCAAGGTTTGGATAAGTTGCTTATAGATTCTAATTTCCAATAATTAGGATTGAATGTTGTGTTTAATGAATTACTCGAAGAAGAAAAATCTTAGCATGAAAGGGAAAAGGAACAGGTTTTTCAGAAGTATGCTGACTCAACTTGGTACAATGATATAGTATATTTTATTTTGTTTCTACAATTTCCACTAGATTTAGATAAAGAAAAAATCAAATCCTTAAAGTTGAAAGCCATGAATTTTTGTATTTCTGAACATAATCTATTTTGGAAAGATCTTGTAGGTATTCTTCTCGGATGTGTTGATGAAGAAGAGGCTGAGGCTATTACAATTGAGATGAATAAAGGAATTTGTGGTGGACATCGTTATTGGAAGGCCATGGCCTTTAAACTTTTGTGAGCAGGCTGTTTTTTGCCAAAGATATTTTTAGATGTTTTTCCCATGTAAGAGCTTGTGTTG
Source organism: Pseudotsuga menziesii (assembly GCA_001517045.1). NCBI lineage: Eukaryota > Viridiplantae > Streptophyta > Pinopsida > Pinales > Pinaceae > Pseudotsuga > Pseudotsuga menziesii. The sequence goes on along the minus strand of LPNX010863009.1, from coordinate 488,058 downwards.
AATGCCAAAAGTTTGTAGGTAAGCAAAAATTGATTTCTTTGCCTCTTAAACCTATCTCATTTGAAGACTCTTTCCAGTAGTGGGGGTTATATTTCATAGGAGAAATCAATCCACATTCCAGTGATCAAAAAAAATTATTCTGACAGGCACTGATTTCTTTACAAAACGGGTAGAGGAAATTCCAACCAAAAGAGCAACTGATCAAGTCATAAAAAAAAATTTGGAGGAAAACATTTTTAGTAGATTTGGTTTTCGTAGAAATATTGTCACATACAATGCTCCTACTTTCGAGTCTGAGAATATGGTTAATTTCTGTGAAAAACATGGAATTATTTTGAAACATTCGATTCCATATTACCCATAAGGTAATGTCTTGGTAGAGTCCACAAATAGGAACATTGTGAATGATATTAAGAAACTTTTGTCAAAGGAACAAAAATCATGGGATAGTAAGTTGAAATATTCTATTTGGGCCAATCATATCACCTCAAAGAAGGCTATTGGTACTTCTCCTTTCTAGCTTGTATATGGAACTAAGGAATTTTTTCCTATACAGCTGGATCTTCCTGTCATGAAGTTCATGCAAGATAGTACTGAAGAAACAAATGAGGTACAATGGAAAATTTTTCAGATGATTGAAATACAATAGGAATGAGAGATGCTTGTTGAAAGGGCTCAGATGTATAAAGATAAAATAAAATAGAGGTTTGATAAAAAAAAATTCAAAGAAGACAATTTCCTTCTTGGTGATTTGGTGCTTAGATGGGATGCACTTAGAGATGAGAAATCAAAACATGGAAACTTTGATCATCTATGCCTAGGACCTTTCAGAATTGTTAGAAGCTTGGGGAACAATACATTTGTTTTACATAATTTAGAAGGTGATGAGCTAGTAGACCTAGTCAATGGGTGTTTTTTGAAGCATTTTTATACCAGGTAAGATCTGAGGGGTACTCTTCACATTATAAATACCGGTGAGTTTCAAATTTGTTTAAATAAGACTCCATAACCCAATGGATCAGTATCAATTATAATTTTTAGTTGAAAAAAAATTAAAGGCACTTGGTCTACAATTCTTGGCAAATCACAGGGAAATGCCATACCCGGATGGAGCTAGTGTTAGTCCTAGGTATGTCAACTATTTTACCTAGGCTTATCTTCCAACCTTAGACAATTTTATCCCCTTTGATTTTATTTTTCTCCTATGTTTGTGTTGTTTTGATGTCGTTTTAAATATATCTTTGCATTATACAAATATGTTAGTTTAGACTTAAGCTCCTAGTAGATTAATAAGTGTTTATTCATCTAATAAAATGAATGCAATTTTAGGTTTAAATATTTAATATCCTACGTTTTAATGCAACTTGGAAACGCATCTCATCATTCATGTGCATGCGCATTGCTATATTTCCAAGTTAGGGTTATGTGCAGGTTTCAAACCCTAGCAAATGATAATGTAGTTGTTCGATCTTTGGGATTTGTTCTAGCTAACAAGCCGATAGTTGGCTATGAGTTACACCTGCAACAATACTACTCCATGATCAAACATCATTTCGAACTTAATTCTATGTACCCTATCCATTCAATATGTAACAATGACTGATCTCCAAAGAGGGCTTTTCATGTTTTCTTGTGATATTTTTGTTTCTAGTGTTCTGTCTAGAGCTTCGAATTCAATCATGGATTCAGATAAGAAACCCCTTTCCAGGGGTCATGTACTCCCAATAATGTTGAATGGATGAGTAAACTTCCATTAGTTGTTGCAAAATTCAAAGGGGTGGGATGGTATACCTTATGTGAGATAATTGGGAATTATCATATAGAGGTTATGAAATATTTCTGCTAGAATTTTAAGGACTCAGCAGTGATCGTTGGTGGGATCGAGTTTTTAGTAATAAAGAAATCCATTGCATAAGCTATTGGAATTTCTACCAAGGGTGAGAAATGGTATAAAAGACAATCATTATATGAATATTATGGGAAATTTCATCTACCTGCACACAGAAACCATGATTGGACCCAAGGGATTCAAATCACCTTTCTACTTAAAGAATGGCATGACATTCTCCATATCATCCAAATATATGTGACCTGTGAGGGGAGGTTCACCACTATCTAACTCTATTGTATGCGGTTTCTTTAGCACATATCAGGTACCAAAAGGTTAAACATACCCTATTACTTTCTGAAGAGTTTAAGTACGATGGCCATTAGGGTGCAAAATCATCCTGATTCTTCTGGCAACAACATTTTTCATCGCGGCTTGGTTAAAATCTTAATTGCCAAAGAATTATAGAAACATGAGAGATCTTGGTGTCATTGCTTGTTTTGGTCCGGTTTCAAAGTTGAATTTAAGGAAGGTAAAGAGGTTAAAAGAAATCAAAACCCTACTAGGAAAAAGGCCATGAAAAATCCTATTGGTACAGAGGAAGTTAATATGTCAAATATCCTTCTGAAAAAGAAATAGAAGATCACCACAAGGGTAAATCTCTTGAAGAAGAAATGATTGTTCAGAAACCTTCAAAGATTTATCAAGGTATATTTGAAGATGTAGGCATACAGGATTTTGATACATGTAAAAGATTTGTGGTCGAAGACAAAGAAGTTGGGGTAAGTCAGGATTTAAATCCTTCTCATAGTAAATTTCTTTTTCCTACAGAGAGCTCATCGAAGCCTATTAAATTTTATTCAAGGCCCAATACTCACCCTATAAACAAACTAAGGTTAAATATGAAGGTTGTGTTGAATCCAAATATAAAAAATAATCAAGTAATTGAAGTGCAGGAGTTATGAGATGATAAGGAAGATGAAAGGGAAAAGTTTGTTGAAGTAGAATTAAGTAAGATGCTAGATAACATTGAGCAGAATTTGAAAAGAGTACCAGATCTTGTTCCTAAAAATTGTCCAAGTCTTTTTTATGATGAAGAAAATCTACAGGAGAATACAACATCAATAATATCATACTTGAAAGGAAAAGATCTAATAGAATTTGAACCTGGTGAAGCTACAACGGAACAAGAGAATCTAGAAAAAGACAATATTATGAATGAAACTTGTGAGGATTTGGATATATTAATGAGATAATTAGACAAATATCAACAAAGTAAAGAATTTGAGCAATTCAAGCTTCAGAATGAGCATATAAACAAAATTAAGGATAGTTGTTGCAAGCAAACAAGATGTTGAAACAAGATCTACAAGAGATCAATAAAAAAATGTTTAGAGTTGGCACAGGTGGAAGAAGAAGCAGTGAAAAGGAGGACAATATCACAGGAACAGAATATTCACCTTATCATAGAAAAGAAGGATATTCAGGAGATGCTAGCTCAATTTCAGAAGGAATGCAACCGGTTACAAACCAAGGCACATGCATTGGGTGGGGTATATGCGCTAGATGAAGGCACTAGGAGACTTTGATATGATGATTAAGTTAGTATATATTTGACACAGGTCATGTTCAGTTAGTTAGATCTTTTAAATTTGATACTTTTCTATTTTTGGAAGTTTAATCCTAAAAAGGTGGATCTAGAAACAATCTTTTTAGTTTTACCTTTTCCTATATATTGTAAAATTTTGTTTGAGCAAGAGGAGACACATGAGGGTCGACATATGCATGGAACCTGTGTACAGTTCAAAAATTATAGGACTGTGTAAGGAATTCTTTTCTAAAATGAACGGCTTTATTATCTATGGGAGCTAGGTTTAAAGTTATATATTGTTTTAATGTTCTGTGGTTTTGTTTGAACCTATGTCTACACATTTTATTTATATGGATGTATTCTGTATGAATTCCTGTGTTGGAAAATGAATATTATTGTTGAAAGATATTTGAAATGTATTTTTGAACACCTGAATTTTTATGTGATGTAGTGAATGTAAAATTGTTTGTTTCCTCTTTGTATCATTTATAATTTGAACCTTTCTCTTATCTTGAACACTGTTTATACATTATCTAATGTTTTCAGATTATTTATTCCTCTGTACATGATTTTGTATTCTTCGATTTTTATTGTTATCTAAAAATCAACAAAAAAAATCCTTAAGTGCTGAGGTGCCTAAACCCCTCCTCTTTGTAGTCTAGTTGGCATACTTTAGGATAAACACCAACCACATCTATCTTCTCATCAAAATCCTTGGTATCCAACACAATTTCCTGTCCAATCCACCCTCCACCCTAACCATAATAAAGTAGTATCGTATGCTTACATTGTTGAAGTGCAAAATTTGCCTACATTTCCCTCTTGTTCTACCTCACCTACACCACTGCAAAAATATTTTGCATGGTTGCAGCAAGTCTAGCCAAGGTTTGAATTGATTATAGGTCCAATATTTGCTGATGGAGTTTCTTCTAGCCCTCATCAACAAGTCAACACGGTCAACAAATTTGATGAAGAATGAACAGTGGAACCAAAATTTGAAGCATCCTTCACATCATTAGATCCGAATCTCTTATGCATTTAGGAAGATTGATTTACTAAGAATATTAATGGTGTAATATCCATGGTAAACCAAGGGAACAAATATGATATTGAAGTTTGGTTTTAATCTACCATCAGTCTGCAACATCATTCCATACTTAAGCAATTCTTGAAACCATCATTTCAAGGGAAGTTGATCTCTCATATCCTAGCATTCATAAAGTTATAATTTTCTGTTGGGAGCATGAGCATACTTAAGTCACTTATTTGAAAGTGGATCCATTGTAAATATGCATAGACTTGAAAATTTGTATATTTCCAAGTAGAATAGAGTAGCACTAAATAATAGAATAAAACCATGCTTTTGTTTTTTATTTTTTATTTTTGAATAAGTATGCTCTCTTCTCGTGCCTTGTTGAGATATGGAAGATACGAAAGTAGAAAGATAAGGAATGGGTATGAGATTTTTTCATGAATACTTTGGAATTTTTGACTATGAACAAAATTCTTAAATCATTTTTGTCTTCAATTTTCAAAATTTAATTTGTCTCTATTTGTTACAAAAAAATCCTTCCTGAAGACGAAGTTACAATAATTAGGGAAGGTGAATGAAGACTCCATGAGGAAAGCAGCCTAATGATTATGGAAAACTTCAATCTTGAAATTTGTGAGATCATCATGGTATGTGTTTTGTTTTCATTTCTATATAACACATCCATAAAAATCCATAGGCTTTCTTTCAAACATTATATCATTTTTAAAGAGTTGTAGTTGTTGTTGCAACACACCGTGTAAGACAATATAGGAACTCAATACTTGAATTTTTTTGTATGGATGCTTTTTCTATTTAAATTTATATCATTAAAAAAATCACACCTATTCTGGTCACTCTCTGGGAGCCATATTTAATTTATTGGATTTATGTGGCATTTTGACTTGAAATTTTTATTGAAACACAGTCGGGACAATATATTTTTGGGAGACCAAATCGAGTTATCTTTAAAACTTGTTTCATTTATAAGTTCCCTTTGTATCTAGTTTCTAAAACAATTTGAATTTTTTAGATTGGACATTGAAGGAAAATGTTTTGGTCAAAATACTAACCAGGTTTCAAGCAGGAAGCTTAGGAACATAGTCGGTACAATCACTTTTTGGATTCCTTATTTGATATATCTTTAAAAACTATTTCATTGGTATATTCCCCTATGAATATAGTTACAAATCAATTTGAATCACTCAATTTTGATATCGTACATAAATTTTATGACAAAAATACCGACTATCTTTCACAAATCAACATTCCTAAAAATCAATTTCCTAGATTGTTCATTCGCCTATTTGAAACATAAATTATTATGGGATTTTGAAACCCTATTTCTATTGGATATACATACATGCATATAATTTTTTATACAATTGGAATCACATCAATTCGTTATCAAACACAAAAATTATGCCTAAAACCATGATTGTTGGTCTAGTCTAGAATTCGAAAAACACCTTGTCATGTAGGTTGTAACTGAGAAAATTTGGAATATCATCACATATAATATATATATATATATATAGAGAGAGAGAGAGAGATAGATAGATAGATACACACACACATATGTGTGTGTGTGTGTGTGTGTGTGTGTCTGTATATATATATATATATATATATATATATATATATATACACACACACACACACACACATTTGGATTTGGAATCACTCAAATCGGACGAGGAACGAATAATTCATGATCGAAACACTGCTAGTGAGTCTAATTGGCCATCACTCTCCCACATGTATAAATTGAATTTGCTTCATTCATTTTTTATTTGGATTTGTTTTATAAGTAATTGCTTGTTGTTTTTTACATAATGTTTTGCTGAAGAGAGACCAATCACCTCTCTTCTTCCATCATCTCATGTTTTATTGCAGTAAAGTGCTAGTTGTTTTTAGTACCTTGGAAGAAGAAGGTCAATGCATGCACAAGTGACTCTTGAATACTCTTTCTCAATTTGAAAATGGATTGAGCACATAAAATGGATAGATTGATGTAAAAAACATACAAATGCCAATTTTTACCAAGTCAAGTTCCATTGCTACATGCCAAGAATCATTTTAAGATGACATTAAGCTCATCACACTTATATTACCAATTGCTGCCAAAAGAAACCTCCCAAGAAGCTAATTGTGCTATGGTAGATTCATTCACCACCCTCCTTTCAAATATTTGAAAACCCATTCATGTCAAATTCCCATTTTTCCACTTCTTATGTATTCAACCTTAACCATTCTATTTTCTATCACTATTACATCACAACTTCACATATACTTTCCACTTCTAAGTTTCATGTTGGTTCTATTGTTCACTATGATTCTTCACAATCATTTATTTTGTACTCATATTGGATGATGTGGAATTCATTAAGGTCCACCTTCCAATGGTATTGTGCCATCGACTCCAACACATCATCTGGGGTCGATATTAGAGTTTTATAGTGCCTTGGGATCTGCATGAATCAATGGCAGATTTCCTTGTTGTTAATCACGGTGATTCATTAATTCCTATTGATTGAAAAATATTGCAGGTGACTCAACTCCGAAACATCCATTCATACCTTTAAAGATGCACTAAGGTACTTTATAGCTCACTGTAATCAAATATAGGTTTCCCCACATTGGTTGACGACATACATTAATGGTCGATAATCTAATGATTTCTTTCCATGCTCGACTTCAACACATTCATTCACATGGTAAGAATTGTACCTCGGTTTTGTACCAACTGAAGATTATGTGATATAATGGTTTCAATAGTGAATTAGAACATCATTTGTTCCAATATTTGTGTAGTTTTTTTCCATTTTCTTCCAACAGTTAGCAGTCTTACATGCAGCCAGCACAACACAGTTCGGATAAGATTCAACCTCATTTAGTTTCATCTCTCATATATATTTGTTTGAGCAATGGATCGGCCTACATTGCTCCAACATTCTTCCATCCATGCAAAACAAGGCTTCCATAGAGGTAAAACTTGAGGTAAAATAGCATGATTTTTTTATTTATTAAAGATTTAGGAAAATGTCATGAAGAACCATTAAGCATTATACATTTCCATTTTCTATATAGAATTTCCACTTCTTTACCACTAGTTATGTGTCCTTCATAATTCTCATCCATGCACACCCAAGTCAAGTCTTTCCCTACATCTCTTATGTCCAAGCATGAGAAAATAATCTGATGCTTCCACACAAGAACCAACAGTAGGAATACAAGGCATTGTTGTTGCTTCATGAGAACGTGACAGTGGAAGAAGCATGTGCTTCCATAAAACAGAGAATAATTTCAGAGCATGAAGAGTAAAGATTTAAATAAGGGGTACATGAAAAGAATGATGGAGATGGCAGTAGAGTATTTTTGAAGTCATCACAACAAGTCCATGGCTTCATAATTCATATTCAACCTTCTATCTCTAGTTTTTTTTGTTGCATCTCAAAAAGTAAAGGTATATCCAAGGAAAAATCAAGGTAAAAGAAGAATATATATTTCAATGATTATTTTGTGCAATCTGAGTTTTTGGAGCAGCAATACATAGTCATTTTCATATCCATGTTCTATTTTAAAATAAATGCATTGCCATAAATATGAGATTATTAGAGACTACATGAACATATGGTTTAATTGAAGAATAATAATGGGTAGTAATGTTGCTTAATACATCAGCCTCTTGTATTCATTGTTAATGGTAGAATTAGAGCATATTTTGTGGAACCATCTGCAACCTTGTGATAAAGGATTCAGCCTTAATGTATAGCAACTTGTAACTAGAATGTGTTGTGAGCTACCTCATGCTCCAAAAATTCAATTTACAAGAACTTGAAAATGATCCAATGCAACATGGGGACATGCTGTGTATTTAGTTTGGGGGAGAAGTGTATTTTTGTCGTCTTTGTGTAATTCATTGCTAACCATTGTATTCTAATGTAAATTCTTAAATCAATCCTGCAAACATACTTGTTTTTAATCATTCACAACTATAAAAGTGCAGAATTTGATTTGAGCATATCTCATAAACTGTGAATTGGTTTCTTATGATTTTTGGACACGAAGTGCATAGTTTTACGAAGAACAACTGTGGTAATAGGAACATAATCACCAATTTTTAGAAACATTGTTGCACAGTTTTCAAGAAAATGACCATTATAACCTACTGTTGAGGCCTGGAAATTCCCAGGCGACAATAAAAAGGGATTCTTCCCAGTCAACGCTCCCAAATAGCTCGTGATTGTTTGGTGTAGGGAATTAGTCCGGTTTGCGGTCTGAATACCGTAGGTCAAGTAACAAAAACAAAAAGGGCTTACCGGTTGCGGCCCGATCCACCGTGTATTTTTGTATTTTGACTTAAAGTATGATATGCACATGCCTAATTAACAATGCAGGGTGATAAGGATGCAGGGATTAGTCACAATGTGATGCACATGTTCTTACCTCTCGTCTTAGTACTCACCAGCATCTAAATCAAATATGAAGCAATAAAGTAAAACTAACTCTCTATCTATCTATCTATCTATCTATCCCCCGGGAGCCAAATTGTAACTTATTTATGAGTAATGTGTATTGTGCATGCATTATAAAGAGAAATTACAGATAGCTGATATTCCTTCCTACAACACATGAGCGATTAAAGATATTTAGACAATCAGATAGCCAATTGTTTATGAACAACATTCATTACTCATGGTGGTAATTTCACAGAATAAACCAGAAATAATTCAAACAAAGACATAGGCCATAAGAGTTAGAAGGATCTCACTGTTAATGAATAGAAACTGAAAAACGAAATAGTTCATCTTTCACTAGTCCATAGCACAGCATTTGAATGTCCCACCAAAATTTATCCCACAGGAAAACAATAATTCTTTATTGCAAGCAAAAGTAGTTCTTCTTACAACATTCCTTCTCTCGTCTAACTAGGAAAAAGCCCCTTCTTACTCTAAGTCTTCTATATTTATACAAAAGGATGAGACTATTGGGCTGCCCACAAATGACCCTTGGGATTCCCAACTTTTCACCTCCCAAAATTTCACTTTCCTCTAATGTTTACAAAATTGTTACATACAAAAGTGAATGATTATTCACGAGGAGGGCCCGGCTTGAGTATTTAGGAATTTCTTCCATTCCAAAGCCTCAGAAGCGATGCCTTCAAATGCACAAGGTTCCAAAAATTGAATGTTTATCTCGAACTTTGCAGCTTGGTTCTTGATGGCCTCAATTTTGGCCACACTCAAACGAATTTGATCCTCCAATAGTTGCACATTGATGGTGAAATGATCTACTTCACTCCTTAAGACCTAGCCATCAATGGCCTTAATGTGCTATATTTTTTCTCCCTCCTCTTGATGCCTCTTCTGCAAAATCTCCACAATTGAGTTGTGGTTTGGAAAAACATCAAGCCTTTGCTCAGCTTCTACTTGGCACTGGTTGTATGTAATCAGGAGCCTTCTGAAAAATTATGTGCATGCTCCTTTAGTCTTTCTCACAGCCTTTTTGAAATCCTCTGTTGTGTTTATAGCAAACTCTAACAAGTCATAATCCTGCTGAAGGGCCTGTTGATCTTTTGAGGGCAGCTCTGCAGGAGTTTCTTCATTATTTTCCAACCTTTTCATTCTTGCTGTCAGGACTTCCAGGATGTCTTGAGACCTATCAACAAAATAAGAGGAAGTCTCCAGAATTTCCTCTAATCGGCCGTCTATTCACAAAACTTTGCATCTCTCTTCTTCTAAGGTGGTTTGTAGCTACAACATCTTGGCATTTTGTGCCAGCACATGCTCCTTGACCTGCTGCTATTTTGCTGCCTCTAAAGCGGTTGTTAGAGAAGAGATCTGCTCTTGAAGTTTCCTCTCTTGTTCTTGAGCTTGCTTCTTGCTTGCCTCCCAGGTGGTTTTTTGCAGCTCTAAGTCTTCTATCCTTCCCAGTAGCTGTTCCTTCTCCACCCTTAGCTCTTGATACTCTTGCTGCACTTTGTCCAGACACTCTTGTGTAGTTTCACTAGCTTGTCTCTCTGCTTGGAGGAGTTGTAGTTCATCTTTTAAAAACCTCATCTCCTTTTTCATGTTCTCATATTTCCTATTCAGCTTATTGCTTTCCTCTCTCTCCTTCCTCAATGTGTCTTTCAGTTGAGCAGAGAACTTCTTGGATAGCTCCAGGTCTGTCATGATTTTGTCCACATTATCCTCCCAAGCATGGATTAATGTAGCTATTGCTCTAATGGTGAATCTTGGATCTCGATCTGTTCCAAATACAACGGGCGTATCCATTATCATTTTCATGGATAGACCTCTTGTTTCAACCTTCCTTTCCATTCTCTTCACTATCCTCTTTGTCTCCCTGTCATAGAAAATAGTATTGAAATCAGGGATTTCTTCCCCTACCTGCTTTACAAAAGGGACCAGTTTGAGTGTGGGGACCACAAACTATCCAGGTGTGCTAGTAGCCGGTACTTCTGGGTCTTGTACCTCGAGGTTTTCCATGTCCTGGGTCTGACCACCAGCTGTGTCAAAGGCTGACTGATCTGTCTCTGTCTGAGTCAACTTTAGCCTCTCTACTTCCTATTTCTAAAGCTCCTCATCAAGATTCCTTTTCCTTTCTTCTTCTTCATTCCTTGCATCTTCCTTTGCTTTTCTAGCTGCCTCTTGTGCAACTTTTCTTTTCTCTTCCTCTTCTCCATGAAACCACCCTGCAGCTTCTTGTGCCAACCTTTGGGCTTCCTCATTTCGTTTCCTTACTTCCTCATCGGCTTTAGCTTGTTCGTCTTGCCCCTTCCCACCTTTGGTGGTGATCTTCTTCTTGAACCTTCTCCTCAAGGCTGTTATGTTCAATGCACTGCGGAAGATAGATTCTTCTCTATCCCAATGGTGGGTGTATTTGAAATAAACGCTATTCTCTTTGCAGTGATCATCTACTTTACTGTGGGAATCGTTTCTATGGAAGGGCATATCACCAAAATGAAACCTTTCCAACTCTTCTACAAACTCATCTATTTTTTTAACTCTGGTGAACTTATAACTTCCTAACTTGAAGGGAAAAGGGGGATAGGAAGCCTTCTTATGCTCAAATAGTAAGCTCCCTATTCCATCCAGGAAGACTTGCCTAACTGCCTCTTTATGAATGATGTAGTCAGTGGCGTATTTGGGTTGTAGGGAAGGTGCTCTTGAGCCTCCAAACATTCTGAAGTAGAGGCCATCCTCAGTCAAATAATAGTCTGCATATTCTTCAATTACTTACAACGCCTCCTCTGACATGCAAACACTCCTTCAGGAAAATGAGTGTATACAATGGCATGATGAACTGTTCGCAGATCTCTCGGTAATGACTATGGTACTTGTGCACCCACAGTGGCTTGTATGCAGAATAAACATGGCATTCTCTCCCTATCCCAGATGCACCTTAGTCCAGGGAAAGGTTTATTACACAATATACAATCAATGAGTATGGAACTCATGTAAAATTTGGATCTCTTTTGGGACACTCCTCCAAAAGTCGAGACCATGCAGGCTGAAAGATTGTTTGATACAATGTTTTCCCAGTTGAAGATGGTCCCCTAGGTTGCAACATAAAAAATAATTGGTATCCGTTCTAATTTGAAGCTCTTGCCATGAGCTCTTCCAAAAATCCTATTAAGCATTAAGGCGATGAATCTGTAAGGGGCCCTTAAGCTCGTTGTGTCATATTCTCCTGTTGGTCTAGTTCTGAAATGTTTTGCAGATAACAACAATATTTTAAGGGTCTCAACAAGGTCCATCCTAATGTTTTTCAACCAATCATCAGAAAAAAATACTTGTGCTTCTAGCAGGTGGTAGGCCAGGGCTACATATCCTAGGCTATAGGCAGCATAGCCCTGTTTGTCAACATCCTCTAGGATCATAGTGGTTACATCTGCCCAGGGTAGAATCCCACCAATCACTTTAGAGCATGGGAAAAGATCTGGTTTAGTGGCAATCTTCATTAGTGAATATATCTCTATATTGGCATATATTCCTTCTTCCTCTAAGCCCATATTAGGCACCTCTCGACGCATGATCATCCTGTATATCTCTCCCCACTGGTAATCGGGTTCTACACCAGATATACACTTGGTGTCTTCATAGATGTATTTGGTTTTGGTAATAACTTCCATGTTAGGGTCCTCTTTGACCACAGGGGCCTTCTTCTTTTGTCGCTTCGACATTTTGAGTTCAGGATCTTCTTGTTATACATGCAATTTTTATCATTAGGCCCCTTACGGCTAAGTTGCAAAAATTGAGACACAATGTGCAGTGTTCAGCTACTTTTTCTATGTTTAACATGATGAAAATTAGTCAAATGAAGAAAATACATGCAAGCTAACACCGCAGTCTAACACCAAAATAGTTCTATCAACAAAATCGAGTGGGAAACAAATATACATGAAAATGAAGTACACTCGGGCTATCTGCGGGCGCCATGATCATCGCACTACGCGGGAATGACAGTGGAAAATATTCAATCTTTTTCAGTGGAGTTAGCTTTATCAAAACACCACCCAAGCAATCTATGGTCAACATAACACCATGCGTTGCTATACAACCCCCAACCGGCTTGGGTTCGAAAACGTCCACGAACCGGGTCGTACAAAATAGCATGGCAAAACATGGCTGTGGTTTGAGGATATGGGTAGCACAAAAACAAAAAAAGGGGGGGGGGGAGGGCAACCATTTTGAGTGCCACAGGAAGTCCATAAAGAACCTTCCCCTACCAAAATATCATCATATAGGGCAGATTGGTACAGACAGCGTAACAGTTGTCTACACCAAACCCCCTACTCACTAAGTGGAGGGTCGCATAACAAAAGGCCGTGGGAAAAAAAACTACCCTGTGGGTCAAAACGCCCACACTAACAGTCATGATACGAACCCCCCCACTATATATGCATGTAAGTAACGGGGCCAAGGGAAAACGGTCGTGGAGAAATCCAACCGTAGAAAAATCAACCAAAATCTCGAACAGAATGGCATAATGCAACGAGGATCCTACCTGGAAACGTGGCATGAACGACGGGAAGAAGGCAGTCAAGATTCCACGGTTGAGCCACCTAGATGCGGATACCAACAACAGGGTCCTTGCGAGCTTGAGAGAATGACAGCACACGAGAGCGATAGATCACGATAGTTGGAAATAGTAATAGAAAAATCCATACGCTCTGCCCCATATATATATAGTCAACCATAAGCGGAGGGAGAAAAATATCGGATCGAAGTACGTAAGGATAATTCCTTCCACAACGTTGGGTGGCCAAATCACTAAGCTATCCGCGAAGACATATGCAGCGGAACTTCGCAAGACTAATCGTCAAAACATCGAAGCGATATTGGGAAAGGGAGCCGCAATGGTGGAAACGTAAATGATAGCCTGCCCCGCCATGTAAAGTCTAAATTGAAAGAGAAATTAATTATATGATCGGAAGGCTAGTGCTTTTGGAAGCCGCAACAGAGGAAGCCGAAGACTTAAGCGGCGGCGAAAACAACAACGCGAGGTCTGAAAAGTCAAAGTGAAAATCGGGAGACTTTGCGATTTGCCATCTGCAACTGTGGAGACCAAAGAAACAACATATTCTGACTAGAAACCAAAAATTAGCCGATTGAGCCAAATACGTCGGAGAATAATATGAAGCCAAACTCATTATTTCTCCGCCACAGCGGGGTTGCAAGCAAATACTCTTCAGAATCACAAACTTGAAAAATGCTTTCGAAGGTAATGATAAATAAAAAACATGCAGTGGATTGTTTCAAGCATCAGGAAAAAACTTTGTGAAGAATCATTAAGCCAAATCAAAGAAGCAAATCAAACTAATACAAGCAAAAGGAGGGTCCCGAATTTTTTTTGAATTTTCGGAAAATGTTGCAGCTACAACAATTGGTGACTACCTGGTGAACTCCATATTTCTGACTTAACTTCTCCCCAACAAAAGACTATCTAGTTCCAGATTTAATTCTTCTAGATGTTTGTATTCCTAATCTGGCCAACCCATACATTTAAATCATTGAGAAGTAGTTCATTCATTGGGAAAAGGTAACATTAGAAATATTTGCAAGTTTGAATAACTCTTTTGAGGCCTAACAAGTGAGATTTATTTTACCCGTCCTTAGGTAGTTTCTAGCTTTGACACCATAGGATTGTAACAGATAGTAAATAGCATTATCCTTTTGTTCCTCATCCCCATGCCAACTACACTTTTGTGCCATTTGAACATTAGTTCTTTTGAGTCCTCCATCTGCCTTTCTTTCTGAATTTTATTCAGGCTCCTCTATCCATAGTGTCCTTTTGTGTGAGAGAAGAATTTACTTTTCATCTCATGGACGGAGAGGAACTTTTGGCAATTTGAAATTCATTCTTTTGATACTTTTCTTTGATATGTATTGTTTCTTTAAGGAGTTTAGACTCTTGATAGCTTTTAGCTTTTCTGAAATCATGGCATGGGATCATTTATATATGATATACTGTTTACTTTGCTTCCTTTCCGTGGGTCCTTTGCTGTCACTCCCTTGGACGTTTTAAATGTGAAATGTATGGAGCCTTGAAATAGTATTCCAGACCTCTTAATTCTGAGTAATTTACCAGGGGTTAAGTAGGACTTCAATGAATGCATGGCCAGTTAGGAACATTGCTACTAGAATACATTCTATGTTTTAAAAGCACAGTCTTTCGCTCAAGATATCAGTTAATTAAGAACCCTGATGTTTCCATTGCAACCAAAAGTTTGCCTCTTTATTCAAAATCAAAAGAACTAGAAGCAAAGCAATAAAACAGCATCAAATCAATAAACAAAAAGAATATAGCATCAAAGCACTAAAGAAAACAACATCAATTTATTTATGTACAAAGCAAAAGAAAAGAAAATGTGTGCCCACCCTAGAAATTCTTCAATTCAACGAGTTAAAGGGCTAGGCTGTAGTGTAGGCCAAAAACCTATCCATGGTCTAAGTGTACCATTTTTGAAATCGAAACCATGTCTACTAGTCTACAGTCATCCTTATTATCCTGAGAAAATTGAAGGAGCCCAGGCTGAGCATCAATTCTAGAACTGACCTTTACTGAGGTATGATATCTTAGTTTGAGCTCTGTTATATAGTTTCCCAAGATAGAATTAGGAGATTCATTACCTTCTCCTAGCTTTGTGACAGTATGCTTCATGTAAGTCTCTCTCGAAATTTTAATCCGATTTGGGGTACCCTTAAGAGGCAACCACAAATGAGACCAGTCTGAGGAAAAATAACCCTTTAACCTGGTAGACCAATATTGGTTAAGAATAAGCCCATATCCATCTGGCACGTCAGCTACCATAATGTTAATAAATTGACATATCTTGTTATTTGCAGATAAGCGTATGAGAGCATTCTTCATTTCTCCACTACCTTGACACCCGTTCTATCTAATTGCACTACTTCCCAGGCTATGGGCTCTGGCTTCCCATTAATCCTTTTACAAACCTCAAGTGGCATAACATTTACCGATGACCCAGAATCTACCAAACAATTATGCACATTATGATTCAACATTTCTAGGGTCAACAGAAAAGGCGGGGTTTTAGCTTTTTCTTCCCAATTGCCTTCTTCTCCCGGTTGATTTTGTGTGGGTACATCTTCTTTAACCTCCTTAATTTTTTTAGTGTTTCCTTCACCAACATCTACCTGTCCTTCCACAGGTTTGACAGGCTCATTGATTGGCTCTGTCTCTCGGTTGAGAGTAGTGACTTTAGGTGTTTTATCTTCAACATTGGAATCTTCCTGTCTTTTGACATTCTTTTGCAATTTTTTGATCTTCGAAATTGTTAAATCCATGTCCTTTGTTGTTGTAGGTGTGCATTCAGATTTAAGAGCACTCTCTTTTGTGTCAAAAAGTGAGACATCATCCCATGAAAGCATGGTATCATTATCTTGTTCCTCTATGGTCTGGTTTTTCTTTTCCTCTTCACCACTATCCTTAGTCAATTTAGAGTCTAGCAGTTGATTCATAACCAATGTCATTGAATTTAACCATTGAGGACACTTCTTTTCAGAATGAGGTTGTTGGTGAAAAGTGCAGAAATTGTCCCCCTACCTCTGTTATTCATTGATGCTGAATTTGGTGGAGGGATTTTCCATTGGTTGCTATTCTCCCCTTTTTGGTAGTGGGGTTTATAATTTTTCTGAACTTCCCTTTCTTTCTCCAGATCTATTATTCGGTTGGATAGTTTCTGAATCATTTTCAGCATTCCCTCAAAATCATGTGATTGTTCCTCTTTAGGTTTGGACAAAAATAAGGCTCTTCTCCCGATGGTTCTTTCCTTAGGTTGCTTGGGATAGTATTCTATACTTTCCCTTTCATCCTCTACCCTTTTTATTTCTTCATAAGTTTCTACCAATGTAAGTTGAGCTTTCATTTCGGCAAACATGGCCAACTCAGGTCCTAGGGCTGAGGTATAATACTCAATTAAGATTTTGTCTGAGGGTCTATCAGTTTCAGAAAAGTTCTTTAAGTATGTTGAGAACCTTTGAGTAAAATGACGTACCTTCTCATCTTTCTCTTTTTTTAACCAACCAATACCTTTCATTAGTGAGGCATGTGTCTTTTGGGCTACGTATTTACTCCTGAAAATCCTTTCAAAAGTGTCTCAATCGGGAATAGAGTTTGCAGGCAAACCGAAATACCAGGATGTTGCTGCCCCTTTAAGGGTATACGAGAATAATATACAGACGACATCCTCATACTCCCCAGCCCTTAGCCCTTCTACTACTAAACAGAAACCTTGCAAGTGGTCATCTACAGCAATCTTCTCATCAGGATCAAACTTAGTCAGCAGCTTTTCAAAAGCTTGAGGTAGGTTATGCAGTGGAGGGGTTAGGTTCAAAGGTGATCTAGCTCCCCAAGCTGGTAGTGGGTTGGGCTGATTCAAATTTATACCAGCCATGAGCACTGGTAAAAGAACAGGAGTCCGATCAAAGAGCAACGTAAGGTGAAACTAGGCTTACTTGCTTCAAAGGTAGAACCAAAACCTGTAAGTACTTGGGTCGGGTCAAAGCTTCCAAATATCTGCTGGTGGGTAATCTTGGGAACTAGGTTTCCACGGCTAGCCATGCACTGGTGGCCCTCCTTCTAGTTCTAGAAACTGTTGAGGCCTGGAAATTCGTAGGTGAAAACAACAAGGGATTCTCCCCATTCAACGTTCCCAACTAGCCTGTGACTTTTTGGTGTAGGGTATTTGTCCAATTTGCGGTCCAGCTACCATAGGTCAAGTAACAAAAACAAAAAGGGTTTACTGGTTACAGCCCGATCCACCGTGTATTTTTTTATTTTGACTTAAAGTATGATATGCACATGCCTGATTAACAATGCAGGGTGATAAGGATGCAGGTAGTAGACACAATGTGATGCACAGGTTCTTACCTCTCGTCTTAGTACTCACCAGCATCTAAATCACATATGCAGCAATAAAGTAAAACTAACTCTCTCTCTCTCTCTCTCTCTCTCTATCTATCTATCTATCCCCGGGGAGCCAAATTGTAACTTATTTATGAGTAATGTGTACTGTGCATGCATTATAAAGAGAAATTACAGATAGCTGATATTCCTTCCTACAACACATGAACGATTAAAGATATTTAGACAATCAGATAACCAATTGTTTACGAACAACATTCATTACTCATGGTGGTAATTTCACAGAATAAACCATAATTCATTCAAACAAAGACATAGTCCATAAGAGTTAGAATGATCTCACAGTTAATGAACAGAAACTGAAAAACGAAATAGTTCATCTTTCACCAATCCATAGCACAGCATTTGAATGTCCCACCAAACTTTATCCCACAGGAAAACAATAATTCTTTATTGTAAGAAAAAGTAGTTCTTCTTACAACATTCCTTCTCTCATCTAACTGGGAAAAAGCCCCTTATTACTCTAAGTCTTCTATATTTATACCAAAGGATGAGATTGTTGGGTTGCCCACAAATGACCCTTGGGCTTCCCAACTTTTCGCCTCCCAAAATTTCACTTTCCTCTAATGTTTACAAAAGTGTTACATACAAAAGTGAATGATTATTCACGAGGAGGACCTGGCTTGAGTATTTAGGAATTTCTTCCATGCCAAAACCTCAGAAGCGATGCCTTCAAATGCACAAGGTTCCAAAAATTGAATGTTTATCTCGAAATTTGCAGCTTTGTTCTTGATGGCCTCAATTATGGCCACACTCAAATGAATATGATCCTCTAATAGCTGCACACTAATGGTGGAATGATCTACTTCACTCTTTAAGATCTAGCCATCAATTTCCTTAACATGTTGTATTTTTGCTTCCTCCTCTTGATGCCTCTTCTGCAAAATCTCCACAACTGAGTTGTGGTCTGGAAAAACATCAAGCCTCTGCTCAGCTTCTACTTGGCACCGGTTGTATGTAATCAGGAGCCTTCTGAAAAATTCTCTGCATGCTCCTTTAGTATTTCTCAGAGCCTTTTTGACATCCTCTGTTGTGTTTATAGCAAACTCTAACAAGTCATAATCCTGATGAAGGGTCTGTCGATCTTTCGAGGGCAGCTCTGTAGGAGTTTCTTCATTATTTTCCAACCTTGTCATTCTTGCTGTCAGGACCTCCAGGACGTCCTGAGACCTATCAACAAAATAAGACAAAGTCTCCAGAATTTCCTCTAATCGATCGTCTATTCACAAAACTTTGCATCTCTCTTCTTCTAAGGTGGTTTGCAGCTGCAACATCTTGGCCTTTTGTGCCAGCACATGCTCCTTGAAGGGTCAGAGATTGACCTGCTGCTCTTTTTCTACCTCTAAAGCGGTTTTTAGAGAAGAGATCTACTCTTGAATTTTCCTCTCTTGTTCTTGAGCTTGCTTCTCATTTGCCTCCCAGGTGGTTTTTTGCAGCTCTAAGTCTTCTATCCTTCCCAGTAGCTGTTCCTTCTCCACCCTTAGCTCTTGATACTCTTGCTACACTTTCTCCAGACACTCTTGTGCAGTTTCACTAGCTTCTCTCTTTGCTTGGAGGAGGTGCAGTTCATCTTTTGAAAACCTCATCTCCTTTTTCATGTCCTCATATTTCCTGTTCAGCTTATTGCTTTCCTCTCTCTCCTTCCTCAATGTGTCTTTTAGTTGAGCAGAGGACTTCTTCGATAGCTCCAGGTTTGTCATGATTTTGTCCACATTATCCTCCCAGGCATGGATTAATGCAGCTCCTGCTCTAATGGTGAATCTTGGATCTTGGTCTGTTCCAAATACAATGGGTGTATCCGTTATCATTTTCCTGGAAAGACCTCCTGTTTAAACCTTCCTTTCCATTCTCTTCACTACCCTCTTTGTCTCCATGTCATAGAAAATAATATTGAAATCATGCATTTCTTCCCCTACCTTCTGTACAAAAGGGACCAGTTTGAGTGTGGGGACCACAGACAGTCCAGGTTTGCTGGAAGTCAGTACTTCTGGGTCCTGTACCTTGGGGTTTTCCATGTCCTGGGTCTGACCACCAGCTGTGTCAGAGGATGACTGTTCTGTCTCTGTCTGAGTCAGCTTTAGCCTCTTTGCTTCCTGTTTCTGAAGCTCCTCATCAAGCTTCCTTTTCCTTTATTCTTCTTCATTCCTTACATATTCCTCAACTTTTCTAGCTGCCTCTTGCAAAGATTTTCTTTTCTCTTCCTCTTCTCCCTGCAACCACCCTGCAGCTTCTTATGCCAGCCTTTGGGATTCCTCATTTTGTTTCCTTGCTTCCTCATCGGCTTTAGCTTGTTCGTCTTGCCCCTTCCCACCTTTGGTGGTGATATTCTTCTTGAACCTTCACCTCAAGGCTGTTATGTTCAATGCACCGCGGAAGATAGATTCTTCTCTATCCCAATGGTGGGTGTATTCGAAATGAACGTTGTTCTCTTTACAGTGATCAGCTACTTTACTATGGGAATCATTTCTATGGAAGGGCATCTCACCAAAATGAAACCTTTCCAACTCTTCTACAAACTCATCTGCTTTTTTCACTTTGGTGAACTTATAACTGCCTAACTTGAAGGGCAAAGGGGGATAGGCAGCCTTCTTATGCTCAAATAGGAAGTTCCCTATGCCATCCAGGAAGACTTTCCTGACTGCCTATTTATGAATAATGTAGTCAGTGACGTATTTGGGCTGTAGGGAAGGTGATCTTGAGCCTCCAAACATTCTGAAGTAGAGGCCATCCTCAGTCAAATAATAGTATGCATATTCTTCAATTACTTGCAACGCCTCCTCTGACATGCAACCACACTCCTTCAGGAAAATGAGCGTATACAATGGCATGATGAACTGTTCACAGATCCCTCGGTAATGACTGTGGTACTTGTGCGCCCATAGCGGATTGTATGCAGAATAAACAGGCATTCTCTCCCTGTCCCATATGCACCTTATTCTATTGAAATTTTGATTGCACAATATACAATCAATGAGTATGGAACTCATGTAAAATTCAGATCTCTTTTGGGACACTCCTCCCAAAGCCGAGGCTATGCAAGGTGAAAGACTGTTTGATACAATGTTGGCCCAGTTGAATATGGTCCCTTGGGTTGCAACATAAAAAATAATTGGTATCCATTCTAATTTGAAGCTCTTGCCATGAGCTCTTCCAAAAATCCTGTTAAGCATTAAGGCGATGAATTTGTATAGGGCCCTTAAGCTTGCTGTGTCATATTCTCCTATTGGTATAGTTCTGAAATGTTTTCCAGATAATAGCATTCTTTTAAGGGTCTCAACAAGGTTCATCCTAATGTTTTTCAACCAATCATCAGACAAAAATACTTGTGCTTCTGGCAGGTGGTAGGCCAGGGCTACATATCTTGGGCTATAGGCAGCATAGCCCTATTTGTCAACATCCTCTAGGATCATAGTGGTTACATCTGCCCAAGGCAGAATCCAAGCAATCACTTCAAAGCATGGGAAAAGCTCTGGTCTGGTGGCAATATTCATCAGTGAAGATCTCTCTATATTGGCATATATGCCTTCTTCCTCCAAGCCCATATCAGGCACCTCTCGACGCATGATCATCCTGTATATCTCTCCCCACTAGTACTCAGGTTATACACTAGGTATACACTTGGTGTCTTCATAGATGTATTTGGTTTTGGTAATAACTTCCACATCAGGGTCCTCTTCGACCACAGGGGCCTTCTTATTTTGTTGCTTCGACATTTTGAGTTCGGGATCTTCGTGTTATACATGCAATTTTCATCATTTGGCCCTTTACGACTAAGTTGCAAACATTGAGACACAATGTGCAGTGTTCAGCTACTTTGTCTATGTTTAATATGATAAAAAATAGTCAAATGAAGCAAATACATGCAAGCTAACACCGCAGTCTAACACCAAAACAATTCTATCAACAAAATCGAGTGGGAAACAAATCTACATGAAAATGAAGTACACTCAGACTATCTATGGGTGACATGATCATCGCGCTGCGCGGGAATGATAGTGGAAAATATTCAAGATTTTTCAGCGGTGTTAGCTTTATCAAAACACCACCTGGGAAATCTATGGTCAACATAATGCTGTGTGCTGCTATACAACCCCCAATCGGCTCGGGTTCAAAACCGTCCGCAAACCGGGTCGCGTGGAAGAGCATGGTGAAAAAGGGTTGTGGTTTGAGGATGTAGGTAGCACAAAAACAAAAAAAAATGGGGAAGGGAAACCATTTCAAGTGCCACAAAAAGGCCATAAATAACCTTCCCCTCCCAAAATATCATCATACAGGGCAGATTGGTGTAGATAGTGTAACGGTCGTCTACACCAAACCCCCTACTCACTAAGCGCAGGGTCACATAACAAAAGGCCGTGGGAAAAAAAACTACCCTATGGGTTGAAACGCCTGCACTGACAGTCATGATACAAACCCCCCCACTATATATGCATGTAACTAACGGGGCCAAGGGAAAACGGCCGTGGAGAAACCCAACCATATAAAAATCAACCAAAAGCTCGAACGGAATGGCATAATGCAATGAGGAGCCTACCTAGCAACGCGGCGTGAATGACGGGAAGAAGGCAGTCAAGCTTCCACAGTTGAGCCACCTGTACACGGGTACCAACAATGGAGTCCTTGCAAGCTCGAGAGAACGATAGCACATGAGAGCGACAGATCGCGATAGTTGGAAATAGTAATCGTAAAATCCATACGCTTGGCCCCATATATATATAGTCAACCATAAGCGGAGGGTGAAAAATATCAGACGGCGGAAGACTATGGATCGAAGGATGCAAGGATAATTCCTTCTGCAACATTGGGTAGCCAAATCACTAAGCTATCCACGGAGACATACGCAGTGGAACTTCGCAAGACTAATCGTTGGAACATCAGAGCGATAGCGAGAAAGGGAGCCGCAATGGCAGAAACGTAAAGGACAACCCGCCCTGCCATGTAAAGTCTGAATCAGATGAGAAATTAATTATATGATCGGAAGGCTAGTGCTTTTGGAAGCCGCAACAGCGGAAGCCCAAGACTTAAGTGGCGGCGAAAACAACAACGCGAGGTCTGAAAAGTCAAAGCGAAAATTGGGAGACTTTGTGATTTTTCGTTCGCAACTGCGGAGACCAAAGTAACAACATGTTCTTAGTAGAAACCAAAAATCAGCCAATTGATCCAAATATGTCAGAGAAGAATACGAAGCCAAACTGATTATTTCTCCGCCACGGCAAGGTTGCAAGCAAATACTCTTCCGACTCACAAACTTGAAAAACGCTTTCAAAGGTAATGATAAATAAAAAACAAGTAGTGGATCATTTCAAGCATCAGGAAAAACCTTTGTGAAGAATCATTAAGCCAAATCAAAGAAGCAAATCAAACTAATACAAGCAAAAGGAGGGTCCCAAATTTTTTTTGAATTTTGGGAAAATGTTGTAGCTACAACACCTACATCCAATTTGTAGTTTTATCGAAATCCATGATGTGGGTATCTCTCAGTTTTGGTGTGTAGATGCATTGGAATAGTAAAAACCTTCCTGCAAAATTTCAACCAAACCTAGATCATCGTTTGGGAGAAAATGAATTTAGAAGTTTTATGTTCTATTTTCTAAAACTTTGCTAAATTTAACACTGTTTTGTTGAAACTCTGCTAAATTTAGCGCTCTCTCATTGCAACTCCGGTAAATTTTTTGCTAAAATCGCCGCTAAATGGATACAACTCCACTAATTTTTTAACTAAATCTATGCTAAATGGTTGCAACTCTACAAAATTGTCCACTAAATTTCTCCGCTAAATGGTTGAAACTCTGCTGAATTTCTCCACTAAAGTTTTCGCTAAATTATTTGCTAATTGTTGAAACTCCAACAGAATTGCTAGAAATTACTTGAGGGATACTTTTGAAGGAGAAATGCAACAACCACTATTTGAAAAAGTTTTCAAGTATTTTTGGGAAAGAATCATCATATTCCATTAGCATCATCAGTGGGAAAGTAGGCTGGTTTTGGTCACTATGCATGGTAGAATGAAAATAACAATTAAATAGTTTTTCTAGTTTGGATACTACACAGGTATTGTGTTGCATGAGAACATGCAACAAGTTCAATTTGGGGGAGATGTTGGGTCACGGATTTGTCCCTATTTTCATCACTTATGAAAATCTATTTTCTCTATCTTCTTCCTACTATTATCCATTTATCACTCCATTTTCCATCCATTTGTTTTAAATTCTCGTAAAATACCATATTACTTCCATTGATGCTTTAGTGGTTAATAATTATTATTTTCCTTTATTTTGGATGAATTGAAGACTATTATGCATAATTTTACTAATGATGGTTTCTGGAGTGATTTTCATATTAACAACAGTAGCACTCATGGTTGAAGCTTCCAAAGTTGGCATGTTAGCACACACCCACATGGAGACTCACAACATGGTTTCATTACTAGGATTTATTACGTGGATTTGTGATTTAAATTCATGCCAAGTTCAGCATAATAGCTTCAAAATCATGATCAAATGACCTTAACCAAAAACACATGCTACATAAGAAGACATTGATTTGAGTTTCGATTTGCAGGAATATGGAGAAGAATCTCGAAAATTTGGGACATCATTTTTATGTGTAACAGCTTCAATTACCCAAATCATGAGGAAATCACAAAACAAATCTATCATTTGATAGATACAAGTAGTTATTCCAGAGGGCATTTCCATATTTGTAGTTATGGTTGGCTTTCAAATTAGCAAATTTGTTAAAACAAATTCCAAGTTGGGTATTTGGTTCCTCATCCCCATGAATGATTTTTATTTATAAATATGTAATCAATATCATGGAGAAGGGAGAAGAGAGAAAGAAATGCTATGCGGTATGATTTGATCTAGAACTATGTTGTAATAATTTCATTATGATAATACATGCTGGTAGTTTCTTAATTCTGAAGTTGTAAACCTTCATTGTGGAGATCCAGATCTGCTCAATGGAAGAAGGACCCTATTCCCTGAGTAGATGCTGGTAGTATTGATTGTAATTGTGTTATTGTTTAGATTTGTTTCTTATTTATTTCATGCTTTCATTCATGAGATTTATCATAGTTTTTTTCATGTTAATTCATTGTGATAGATCATTGGCCAACATAACATTTCCTTCGTATTTATGTAATTAGATATTTCTTTGTAAGAGTTGATTTTTTTTTTAGATTTACAGTGTGATTTTATGAATAGGTTTGAGGTTTTATTTATTTTCAAGAAAGTGTGATATAGTTTATAAAGAGTTTTGATTTCATACCAATAGATCAACAGTGTTAGGTAGAAATTGTTCTTGCATAGATATTGCACGATAACTTTGAAATAAAAGGCTTCCTCGGGTTGACAATTTATGTCTTGGGAATTTCAGTTGTTTATTTCAGTAGACATTTAATATGCCCAGCATTATTCAATTCAAACACTTGAAAGATCCATCGATTAGGGGAGGCTTTTTTATTTTCAAGTTAGTCAACTAACTCTAGATCCCAATTCCAGAATAAATGATCGGAATTCAATGAATGGAATCCACTAGAAGGAGAGAATTATGCCATATCCCATCAACCAACATGAGGTTCATAGTAAGACTGGATGATTTGGAATAAATAATATGAAGAAATTGTACACGAACCAGTAACCATGTGCGTCTCTCACGCATACCCAATGTAAGTAGGATGAAAACGAGACCCTATGAATAGAAACCAATGATGAAGACTAATTACATATTTGAGGAAACCACTAATAGGGTCTAATGAAATCCAAGACACTACATGAACCCTAGTATGTGAATAAATTTATTTTCGTCAAACATAATGGAAACCACTCAATCAGTGACCAATGATAAGATGTCAACTATTGAGTTCAAGGTCACCTACCAATCATGAAAGTAGGACTATGGTGCTAAGTAGGATTTTCATATCTTTTCTATTGACCCAGTTTCAGGCTTCCCTATTTGTCAACAAAGCTCAAGATATCATCTTGAAAGAGTATAACTCTATCGGCAATGCTTGCGACGCAAGTGAGGTATCACCTAATATATCTATGGGGACTACCAAAACCAAGTTTTTACATTTATGTAAAGGAATTTCCTTATTAGAACATCATTAGGCCACTCGATTGAAACAAAAGAATGGAGTTCTGTTGTCATACATATATAAGAGAATAAATCATATCGAATTGTAGACACACATAGACAACATGTAAGATACATAGTTTTTAACACACATTAACCAATATTCCACACTATTATATCATTATAAGCTCAACACACTTATACAAGTTCATTCACAATTGATAATCATTCATCATAGACATAGATATTAAAGACATAAAGACACATATTTAATGTGGAAACCCATATGGGAAAAAACACAGCGACTCCCTTCATTTGGAATGAATAATGTTTTAAGCACCTTTAGTCAGTGCACACAGCTTGCAAACTCATCTATAGATCATATTTACAAAAAATAATTGTTTAATATTCACATGCTCTCATGTCTATATCTATGTTTCTCAATCTTTTTCTATATCTAGTCTAGTATCTTGTCGTTCAGTATTTTGTCTTCTTCACACAGAGTGGGTCGACCTTATATGCTTTTTACAATTCTTGTTTTTTCCCTTCGACTAGTTCTTAATTGTCAATTGATAGGTTTTTATACAAAGTAAAAACATCCTATTTACATTAACACAAGAGTTATCAGCCTAATTTACAATCATGTTTTATTTCCCAAAATACACTATCAATATAACTAACTCTTATAAAAAATATTTCGAACTCCTAGTTTCAAATTTCTCTTCTCCTCTTTTGCCACATCCTTTTCTGTCCTTGTCTTTCTTTCCTTGCAACTGAAATCTTAATATTTTTGACCAAAATTTTTATCTTTTCCTAGGGCCAACAATCCCCCAACAATAACTTCTGGCTCATCCTAATCCACTTCATTCCAAAACTTTTATTAGATTTAGTTTACCTTGAAACACTTGACATATTTTCATTACTAATTATGCTTCTTGTCGCACATATTCAAATACTTTTTACATTTGTCCCACCATTTAGGAATGGATATGTTCCAAAGTTTTTATTCCTATAATTCCTAATGCCTATCACACCTTTTCATGGATTGGCTAGAATTTTCATGTGACCTTATCTACTTCAGTATAGAGTGATGTGACATGGTATGTTCATTGTTAGTGTTGTGTCCATAGTTTAGAAACCTCTTGTTGTAATATCTTAAAATCAACAGCCTTGCTCATCTCTTCAACTGTGGCAATTTTTTCAATTCAATATTTACCTTATTAAAGTTTTCTTTAGAAGTATGAAGCTTCTATGTTACATGTTTCAACTCTATATCATCCATCAAGGATTTCCATGATTGCGGAACCTGTTCATGTGCCTTGGCACAAATTTCCCTAGCCTCCTAAATCACCTGTGCACTTTCAATGTATGCTTTCCATTGAGCTTCCAGTACCTATGGGGGTGAATTGGCAGCCACTTTTGTTTCTAAATCTATGACTCATTTGTGGAGGTCACCAGATACTTCCTCAATTCAAACAAATATGGCTTATGGGAGAATCTCATTTGTAATTCCTGTGCATTTTCTAATTGATACTTCATGTAGTTGATTCTACTAGTTCTCAATAGCTTCTCTTAAGTCCGATGAGAAAGAACTAATGCTTTACCACCTGATTTTTCCATCAGTTGTCAAATTAACATAGTCATCGATCATAGAATAATATTGTAGATATGATCCATATATCCATCTTATCCTCGTTATTTACATGCTCGACACAACTATGGCCTAGTTGTTCATTGTTAACCCGCAGTTCAATAATTAAAAGCGAGAGGAAATTATCTACAGTGAGAATTTTTCAATTTGACAAGTTTCGAACCTATTAAGCAAGTTCATCCTTAGAATAATAATACTCTCACTCTCTTTTTCTCACTCGAGTGTGAGGGATAAATACTACTTATCAACATATTTTAACTTATTTTAAGGATTTAATGTTAAGGCCGGTTCAAGTAGATTTAGGGTTTATTAAAGTGTTATAGGTTAAGTATTATTATTTTTGTGTTATTTATCTTATAAGTTTTTTAATGATGGCTTTCCAAGCTTCTTTCAATCTCAATTCATCATCATGATTGAAGTTTCTCATGCATTTTTCAATTTCTATGGCTTCATGAATTATTCTTTTGTAGTAATTAGGGACAATTGTTAACACTTTTGAATTCCCTAGGTAAATGTGATGTTTTGTGTTGTGAGAGTGTTTTGCTATGGATTAGTATTTAATTATTTCATTTCATAGATATGCAATGTTCTGTTTTAACTTAGTTGTGATTGATCTTATAGCCACACCTATGTAGGCCTCACCACAAGAACATGGTGTTTTGTAGACACCTTTTTGGAATAAGATTGAAAGAATCTTGTAAACCCATCATTAAAAACCTTATAAGATAAATAACAAAAAAGTAATAATACTTAACCCATAACATTTTAATAAAACCTAAATCTACTTGAACCAACCTCAACAATAAATCCTTAAAATAAGATAAAATATCCTGATAATTATTATTTATCCCTTACACCCGAGTGCAAAAAAGAGAGAGAGAGAGAGTCTTGTTCTCTTGAGGATGAACCTAATTAATAGGTTCAAAACTCGTCGAATTGAAAAATTCTCACCACACCTATGGGGTTCGAGAGGATCAATTGGAGCTCCCACCCATAGTTTTGAATCCTCAAAGGTTAGTATCCTCTTCTTAAATTTTATAATGGTTTTATTGTTAATAGCCTAGTTAATACCTAGAAGTGTAGGATACATATTTTTATCATCGACAATAAATATAACCTCACAATTTGCATAGGTCCGAAGTTCTTATATTTCAATAGGAACCTGTGTCAGTCTACCAATAGGCGGAACCTTCGACTAGTTGGCTAATATCAATTGAATAGGAGACCATACTAATCTCAAATTTCCCATAATTTCCCATGTCTATCTGGTGATAATATTAACATATGAGCCTAAATCCATAATGATATAATCCATGCCATAATCATCTATATGGGCATTCATCCTTAGATTACGAACAGTTTTCATTATTTTACCAATGTGGTTAACTTTCTTTTTTGGTTGCACACATGTTTGAGTTTATTCAACTAAATATGACATTTCTACCCCCAACATATTTATCTATTATCAAAGGTAAGCAAATTTTAAATAAGTATTTAAACTTAGTGATCTTTTCTGTATGTTTTCTTTCAAATAATTCTTCAAATATTTGAGGAATTTCCAAGCCTGGTCCTTCATTTTATGTTCATACAACGACATAAGTCAGTGCTTGATTTTTGTTGATGAAATCATGACATGCGTCAAATAACACTTCCTTTTATTTTTAGAAATCAAATGGCACTTTCTTTTGTGGTGTTGGTCAAACTCTCGGTTGCACATATGGTTCTTCTTGATCTCCTCCAGTCACAAAACCTCTTCTTGTCATGAAAACAATATTAGGTTCTCAAGGTTCAACATAAATATTATGAATGTTTAGATTGGAATTTTTAGGTGGATTCTAGTTTCCCATGTTTCTATCCTTCCATTTAGAAATCAGTTGTGGGAATTCTTCAATAGCTTGGTCCAATGATTTATAATAGAAACACGTCGATGTAGGATTAGTGCAATATGTAGCAAAATTTTGAGGCTCTCCATAATTATAACAAATGACTTGACCACTTCCATGACAAAAGGCTCCTCCTCATCCTCGACCTCTAAAAATACCACTCCCCCTAAGTTGATAGTAGTGTGCCTAAGATCACTCGTCTTTCATATGTTCATCATTTTTCATCAGATTTGTGTCAACTGTTTTCTCCTACAACCACTGATATGCCCTAGATTCTTTCTCATCGTGACCCTTCGATCGATAGAAATTACAATATAGGATGTCTGGTGCACTTACAATTTTCTCTAAAGACAAGAATTCCTTTGACCAATGGCCTTTGGTCTGACAAATTCTACACCAGGGCATTCCTTATGAATTTATGGGATTTGGTGCTCTTGATGCAAGATAATTCATGAATGTTCAACATGAGACTTTATTGTGGCCTTTAGTTTTTCATATTGTACACCAAAGTTCCTCCTCTATTTATTTTCCTTTCTTAATATCTTATATTTTCAATGTGAGGTTGGAAATCTATGATTGTATCTGCATCATTTCTGCACCAGTATATTCGACCAGTGAAGCCTACAACTTCATGGCACATTTAAGATCATCGCTCTACGATACAATTTTTGATTGCATTAAAGGGACACGAATATGCAGTACATCGCCACAATAATCCATTCTTTATGTTGGACATATGACATATGAAAAATCACTTTAGCCATAAGAGTTTTAAATATTTTGTCAAAGTCCCAAATAAAATCAGTCAACAAGTCCTTGATCTCTTTTAATTTTGTGATGCATTGGCACTCAAATTTAGGTTTTTTAAACACTTCTATCAACCCCATCTATATTTGATCTAATGAATTTTGAGGGATCCCTAATGGGACCACAAATAATTTCATATACCATTCAAGAACACGACGTCTAAAGGTTGTGATGATCTGTGCTCTTTTTATAGCTTCATATTGGACTCGTCACACTATCCAAACAACTTTACATAGAAACTAATGTTTCTTCAGGTCCTCTAACCCATTCCCATTAAATACAGATAACTTAATATCACTCCCCACCATTCCATCTACTTGTGGTATTGCCAAATTAAAGGTTCCACTAGTATAACTTATCTAATTACTATTTCCACTATTACTATTACTATTATTGACAAAACCACTCATTGATTTGTTTTTAGGACTTACCTAAGGTTATTTATATCTACGTGGGGTCCTGGATATTCTGTAGTCCCTATATGGACCATGTGCTTCCCCCTCTTATCCTTCAAATATAAGCTGATATTCCTCCTATTAATCGTAGGATTCTCCATCGAGATTCAATTCCAACTAATAGTCCCTTCTTTCAGTTGTGCTACAACTTCCTCTCCTTTTCATATTCCTTCTTGGCTTTACCAGATGAAATTTTCTTCCACTTTTCAGGTGACCAGTGCCTTGCTAAATATGGCTATTGATAGGAAACATATCATATTACTTGGGTCCATTTTATTAATATTTCTTGCGTCATTACCCATAATATTCATGCACAAGGATTTATTTGTCAGAATCCATCCTCAAAATCCCTTTTTCACATACCTGCATTTTTATCCACATCTTCAAGTATTTCACATAGTGACCTCGAGGTCCTGAAAGAACTCTCTTTTCATTTCATTATATGACTTTATAGTATTAAATGCAATTTCAGTGATATATCCCATAGAATACTATCAACTCAAAAGTCAACATCCCTTGATATAGGATTATTAACTCTTTTTTAGTCGTTAGATCAACAGATGAATCTACTCTGTATGTTCTTCACCTTGAAATATTTTCTTTTGAGTTTCTATATTTCACAACCATTCATGCAATAGAATGTGAAATTTGCTAAGGAAAATATCATGGATGTCTATGTAAAGATATATTTCCAACCATTATTTTGGGTTTGGACATGATCCTTTACTTTCTTCCCGTGTAAGCTGTCATGCTTTGTAATCAATCCAATATTGAATTTATTGTTTTGTCGAGTTCCAAAACAGGTCCTCGTCACAATGATTCAAGTCTTTACAACAGAACCAATTATTGATATATTTTCTGTTGACCTAGGTTCAGAATTCCTTATTTTTCAACAAATACTGACATCGTACTAACAAAGTATAACTCTATCGGCAACACCGATGACACAAGTTAGGTCTCACTTGAGATATCTATGGGGACTACCAGAACCAAGTTTCTACAGTTATGGAAGGGGATTTCCTTATCACCACATCATTTGGCCACTTGACTGAAACCAAGGAATGGACGTCTTTCACCATAAATATATCAAGGAGTAAGCATATTGATCTATTGACACACATAGATAGCATGTAAGATATATAGTTTTTAACACACATTAACCAATATTCCACACTATTATATCATCATATTCTCGACACACTTCGACAAGTGAATTCGCAATAGATATTCATTCATCATAGATGCAGATATTAAATACATAAATAAACATATTTAATGTGGAAATACATACAGAAAAAATCCATAAAGGATCTCTTCATCTAAAATGATTAATATTTTAAGTGGTGTTATCAGCTAAGTTTCACTGAAGGGATTTTTCAAGTGAGACACTAAGGATCATAACAAATCAATTCTTCTTACTACACTAGTGAAAAATGAGAGATTAGTGACCAAACAAATGACCAAAATCTGTATATCAATGACCACTTTTGGTTTGGCGATCGCTGGTGGCTAATTTGCGGTCTTTTATTACATGACCAAAATTGGTCATTTTTATTTTGGTCATTTATAGCTTGTCGGTTGGTCATTAATTTGGTCATATATTTGGTCATTAATTTGGTCATATATTTGAATCAATGACCAAATATATGACCACATTTGTAACGAAATTAATGACCACATGACAAGCTAAAATATGACCAAATTTGGTCACGTAATAAAAGACCATAAATTAGCTACCAAACCTGATTTTTGGTCATTGATATGCGAATTTTGATCATTTTTCTAGTCATTTATAGCTCATTGTTTGGCCGCATATCTCTCACTTATTGGTCATTTTATTTGTAAATTTTGGTCATTAATCTCATTTACTGGTCACTAATTTAGTCATTTTTAGTCGCTTTATGTATGGTCATTATATTTTAGTAGTTTTAATGTTGTCCATTATTAATCAATATAAATTTTTAATTTGATATTACGTTTAAATTAAAAAAAGAATCATACATTTATTCTCATCTAATACACATGTGAATTATGCAATGTTACATTATAATTAATTACAACACTTGTAAATAATATCTCATACACATGTAAATCATGCAATGTCACATTAATTAGTTAATAATTACAACATTGGTACATAATATAAAGTACAACCATATATATAAGTTTTAAACCACAAATTATATTATATGAAATGTCAAAATTATTACAATAAATATGAGTTTTCTCAAAAACACATATTAATTTCCCTATAACTTTACAGGAAAATCATCACTTTTCAAAATATTACAATGGCTAAACCATCATCCTTGCACTTAGTTGCAAAACCATACTTAGATCCCACATCAACAGCTTCAAAACCATACTTAGATCCCACGTCAACAGCTTCAAAACCACACTTAAAAGCTTGAAAGCCTCAACATCAAGGTCTTCATACTGAATGACAAATCCTTAGTAGCGGGCTTTTCATACTCAATGGACTACTTATAAGTTAAGCTCACTCTTACAAAATCCAATAAAAAAATATCACTCGTAAAATAGAAAAACAATGAACTGTAAATTAGAAAAACAATGAAGAAAATTATTCATCTTGTTCAACAGCTAACATCAATAACCAAGATCATGTGCAAAATAAAAAAATCTAATCTAACAAATTCAATTTAAGAATTGGTTAAAATTAAACTTGAATGGATAAATCTGCAACTACTTAGTACCTAAGAAAAGTAAAACTCAGCTCTAAACCAAGAAATGGATTTCAATAGGAAATATAATCAATGAATCCACAAAACAATTATGCTCGACTGCACAGGTAGAAACATATATACATAGTGCAATCTGTGAAGTAGTTCACCCCTATATGTCATGTGGTTAATGAATGACATGACAACTATGGAAAGTGATGAATGATTTAAGAAAGTCTCAAATCCAACGCCTTAATGAAAAAATGGGTGCATACCTCCTATGCCTTAGTGATTACGTGTTGGTGCAGACCTCCTATGCCTTAGTGAAGAAATGGGTGCATAACAAGCATATAGGTATGTATGCACTACTACATTTCTGATGGCTAAAATTGTTTTAAAAAAAAAATACAATTGCAAAACTCAATCTTCCAAGTAACAAGACATGTCGTGAAAGCTATTTCCAATCAATCAAAATTATATCTTGAAAAAAAATCAAATGCAATGGCCAAACGTATGTGAATAAACACTTCAATGACATAGGAAGAAAAGTTCACATAACAGAACTGAAGGGAAAAGAGAATTGAAACCTTGTTATGAAGGGTAATAATGAACCGCTACAAAAATAATAATTTTTTCATACCTTTATTATCACCTTATGATTCCCTCAGGTAAAGCTATTGGAAGAAATATATATTTACTCCTGTTGATGCTGCTGAGTATATTCCCATATTGCAATAGCACCACTAACATGGACATTTAGAGATCTAATGACACCATATTGAGGAATTTCCACACATGCATCCAGTACATGGATGATATCAACATGAACTCCCTCTTTCTCTCTTCCAAGTACGAAGACCTAATTTAGAGGAAATTGTTTATCATCTCATCAGGAAAACATATTACAGATGAAATCATACAACGAATTATAATTCTTGCAAATAACACCTTGATCAATTTCAAGTGTTTTAACTTCCCATTTTCTGAATCTACAATATATGAAAAGTTACACGAAATTGGAAAATGAAAACAGAGCTTACTGTTTTTCGTGGAAATGAATACCTATTGAGTGGTATACTATTTTCCATTTGCTCCAATCCCAAAACTGAGTACCCTTCCCTCCTCTTTGCCTTCAAGTATTCTTTAAGGTTCAATTCAGGTACTTCTTGTATTGGAATCCACTTCTCTGCTGTGACATTGTAAAGTAGACATGATTTAATATCATCAATCTAAAAATGTGGTTGTTGCTTTCCTGACTATTTGCTTAGAATCCACTCACCAAATAATGAAATCAATATTTCAAATTAAGATAGAAAAAAGATGATTTTGTACCTGATTAGCTGGAACTATTTATCTTGTATTATACTTGCATCGGCAATAATTAATCTTGCTGCTTTAAAAACCTGCAAGAAAAAGAGTAATCGACACAGAAGTGGGTAAAAGAGATATCACACACATTTACACTATGATAATCATGAGAATATTTATAAATATCTAGCCAAGTCACTGTATTTTACACTTCACCTCACAAGTTCATGCCAATCCTGCAAGATTAGGAACATGTCCTAACAAAGAGGCAACAATGATCAAATATTGTCATCCCCCTGTCATTTTGTCCATTTCTTTTATTCGTGACTCTATTGTTGACATCAGCAATTGATCTTCGACCTCAATTTATGTGAGAGGCAAATGCAACAGACTAGTTATTTTAGGATTCCACAAGGGAAAATGCATTGGCACTTTTACCTACTAAATGATATTCATGGAAACAAAACCAGTAATCATATATAACCCACTGGAATCAGGCTCTTTCCTTCCATAAAGCCAATCTTTTGAAAATGACAAAAAGACAGATGATTATGATGCTAAACAATAGCTCGATTAATGATGATGGCGTCATTAACATCCCTTAGACCAGCTTGGTCTGTAGGACCCACACAGAGAAAGTGAACAAATGGAACTAGGAAATTAAAATCTTGAAGATTACTTATTTAGACATTTGCTTCAATGTGAGATAAGATTCATAATAAAGTCTCCCAACTTAGTTTGGTTGTCTTGATTTAGGATTTTTCATGAACTAAATTGTTGTTGCAGACATCAGTATAAGGCTATAATCACATTTAATATTGCTGTGTTAAGGGCATCTTAAAAGGAATTGAGCTTCGTCTTCAATATCTTCTAAATTGCATTGATTATAGATTATGTTTTCCAAAGGAATTTTCAGAAGATTCCATTTGCTAGGTTTTCTATGAAGCTCATGCAAGTTAGTTCTTAGTTGAGTCATCATCTTTTTTTCCTTGAGGTTTGCAAACCTTGTTAGGGTAGAAAGGATGACCTAATAGTGGGATATTCGTTTCCTTTATAAAATATAGGGGGGGAATTTGCAGTTTATCCTTGTTTACTTTCATTCCTCAAGTTACCAACAAAATTACATTTTAATTGATTCACTACATGTGTTGTTGTAGTAACCAGTTTTCAATTCTAATTTGAACTCAAAGTGAGAATGGTCTTCCCTTATTCTCTAAAAGGCAATTTTATTAAAGCTAATTGCTGAGACACCTTCCATGCAGCTTCAGAACATGGGAACTTCAAAACAAAAGGAGATCTGGATAAGCCATTTTTTTACTAATTTAGGATTTAACTCTAAAATAACCCACCTACTTATGATTAAAAAGAAATGTATTTTGGTCACCAATATTGCTTTTTTAACTCCTATTTTTTTCAGGTAAATGTTTAAAATTAAACAAAGAAAGGAAGGATATTGTTTTACGGTGCAGATGGACAATGAGAACAGAATCCTGGTGAAATTTCCAGTAAACTTTTTCTATTTCGTTTCAATTTTGGATCGGATGGGTCATGATTCATCAAGGGGCCAGGTTGGCAGGGTGCAAAACACACTGAGCCCTCGTATCATGTCACTTTGGACAAAATCTTTGACAAGCCTTTTATCATAGTAGATCCTAAAGCAGTAGCAGGTTATGTCCTACAACTAAGGGCTTTCAGGCTGATATGCAGTTATAAGGCAATGATCCTTTGAATGAATTCTGCTGAATTACATCTAGAATATCTGGTGAATAAAGGAGAATGTGAACAT
This sequence comes from Pseudotsuga menziesii, assembly GCA_001517045.1. Classification (NCBI taxonomy): domain Eukaryota; kingdom Viridiplantae; phylum Streptophyta; class Pinopsida; order Pinales; family Pinaceae; genus Pseudotsuga; species Pseudotsuga menziesii. The sequence continues at coordinate 451,507 of LPNX010863009.1, read as the reverse complement.
TCATTGATACAACATGTCCTATGTAAACATGTGTAGGTTCAACATCAGCTTTTCAAGCAAGCAATGAGGAAGGTGGTCAGCATTTTGGTGTTGGAGAAAGGACTTCATACAACATTTTGGTGTTGCAGAGGCATTAAAATTGCTAAAAGATTTTCATCTTGCTAAAAATATGGGATTAAAATCTTATCTTGTGTGGGAGATGCGAGTTTAAGAGAGAACATTAGGACCATTAAAAAATATCTGGGTAACTCGAAATTATCCCACATAACCAAGGAACAAACCTATCATTCACTTGGAATGTGTGAAATCTGGTCATGTCCTATGGGCTCTAAATTGGAAGGAAAATAGTTTGAAATAAAGGGATATATTGTGAAGGATGGTTTCATTTACTTGAAAATGACACTGTCGAATTAAATTCATGGCTAGGAAGAGCTATGGGATGCAAGCAGAAGAGAGCTCTTCAAATTGAGATTCTGCATCTACTTGGAGGGGTGCAGTGTTGTAGAATTCATGGTTCTTATTCTAAGTGTTTTAAAAAAAAAAATGCAAATGCCAGATTACTTCAAAAACTTACTTATCTAATGCAATGAAAACAGACATCCCAAAAAAATTCAGCTTAATGTCGAAAGGCAATGAACAAAATAGAGACTTAATACTTTAGATATAACTCAACACATGGAAAATCAACAGAAGCATCATTGTGACCTTACAACTTCTTATTGCAACCATAGCTTCATGACAAAACAACTAACTTTAAGTGCAAATAAATGGAGGCAACAAATAAAGGAGACTTACATATCGAAAAAAGCATTAATATCATCAAAAAAATGAGCCAAATTTCTTTGCAAAGGTGCCAATAAGAAGCATAAGTGAATGTCAATGCCCCAAAAAGAAAATAGAAAAATTATTGAGTTCATCTTAATTATCAGTTTCCATTGATAATAATAAGTGCTCACAATATTTTAATATAGCATTGCAAGTTGAAATCATGGAGGGAAATATGTGTAATAAGTATATTCAATGATCAATCTTAGCATTAGTAATGGATGCATCAAATGAAGCTCAAGATAAATCAGCTCAAGACAGAGCTCACTCCAGCTGAAACACTCCAGAGCTAAGAAATCTCACTTTGATGAATACTATAAAATCCAATCTTCCAGAAAAGGTTTGATCAAAGATGTCCATAACACAATTATGTAGAAGATTAAATATTGGATACCTAGAAGTAAAATGTCTAGCTTCTTAGGCATTTATATCGACATTGGAAGGAAACTTGTTGGATTTCTAGAGAAAAATTCATCCAAATGCTGCAAAGCTTTATGTAAAAAAATAAAGTTACTAACAAATGTCCAACAGTTAAAGATGGACCTCAAATTGGTAAGAGTTAGGCGTCAACGAAGCCCCTGCATGATCTCTGGCCAATTAAAATAATAGTTTTTCCTCTACAACAAAATTGTTCACATTTGTCGTCGTAAGAAAATACCATTGTACCTCTTTGGATCAAATCTAGCCTTGAGATTGAGACTCAATACAAAGTATACAAAATAATTAGGTAGCCTTTGTCCATAAACTACTAAGCCGGGGTGGATTAAAAAAGAAGTGATCAGAGCTTAAAATTGACCTAGAGATAAATAAAAACAAATATTACTTCTATGATCTATCTGCTAACTAGAATCCCTTGCACCTCCGGACATAACCTTTTCGTTGCTTCGCAAAGGTCTAATACATTCCCCCCCTCAATCTTGGGCAACAGTTAGGCTTCTCTAACTTTGATTTTTAAAATGAAGAGGAACTGGGGTGTCATATGATTTTAAAAAATCAATCATTGTCTTTCTAGAGTTTTGTTTCTCTTTTCTCACAATTTTTTAAAGATTTGATAAAGTTTTAGGAAAAAATCTTGAAGAAAGCAATTATTCTGAATCGATGACCAAACTATTTTTAAGCTTAATATCTTCTATATTAGCTCACATATGCTCCATCCTAAATTCCTAATATCCTCTAAAATTTTGCATTTTTGATGGCCTGGAGACACTTAATTATATATTAAAAACCTAAAGGCTGAGGTATTTAGAAGGAATTGTTGGATGCACTTTGTCCATTTTTAATAAAAAAGAAAAAATGAAAATGTTACATGATATAAGGGATAGTTGGGCATCCTTGGATGTAAGGGATGTCTTTCAAATGTACTGCCACGATCTCCTAAATGCCACTAGGCCTTGGGGATGCCCCCATCTTGTTTCAGGGATACTCGCTAATGCCCTTGAGTACACCAAGATATGGGTAACACAAGGGACGGAATTCCCACCCCGAAGGACACATTCCCACATAACACAAAATGCAATTCAATGAACCATGAAACAACCTCTTCATCAATGATGGCCCTTAAAATTGGCCTGGAGTTAAATAAAAACATATATTACTTCTCTTTGCTAACTAGAATTCCTTGCACCTCTGGACATAACTTTTCTGTTGCTTCCCAAAGGTACAGTACATAACCTTTTCATTGCTTCCCAAAGGTCTACTGCACTTTTCCCCCTCAATCCTGGGCAACAGTTAGGCTTCTCTCAGTCTGAATTTTAAAAATGAAGAGGACCTAGGGTATAATGTTTTCGGAAAGAATCTTGAAGAAAGCATTTATTATGAATTGATGACCAACTATTTTTCATCCTAAAATCTTCTACATTAGTTGATATATGCTCCATCATAAATTCCTATTATCCTCCAAAATTTTGCATTTCTGATGGCCGAGAGCTGCTTAACTATATCTTAAACACCTACAGGTCGAGGTATTTAGAAGGCATTGTTGGCTGCACTTTGTCAATTTTTAATATAAAAGAAAAAAATGAAAATGTTACATGATATAGGGGATAGTTGGGCCTCCTTGGATGTAAGGTATGTCTTTCAAATGAATTGGCAGTCTCCTAAATCCCACTAGCCCTTGGTGATGTTCCCATCTTGTTTTGGGGGCACTCCCTGGTGCTCTAAAGTACCCCAAGCTATGGGGAACACAAGGGACGCAATTCCCACCCCCAATCACACATTCCAACATAACAAAATATGCACTTCAATGAACCATGAAACAACCTCTTCGTTAATATGGTCCTTCAAAGACTTCGAATGAATAAAAAATCTACATCTGAATTCAAACAATAAGATTGATCTTCTTTAGAATATACCTACAAAATTTTGCTTTCATCTTGGTTTTCATACCTACCTTAACAAGATCGCTTCCTTCTGGCTGTGGATTCTGGAGCAATGTTAACCCAATCGATCTAACCTGACAACCATTAACTCTCTCCAAACTGGAAAAATACATGATCCAGCCACACCTTCCAGTATGGCCACCTTGTTACAAAATCACCTAGCCCTCCCTTCAACATTGCCTGCACAGAAGAAAATCAAGAAGAAATATTCAGAAATTGTGACGGATCAAACATAGAATTTCATCTTCAGAGAAGCTAGGATGGGAGGTTCAACAAAAAAATTCCAGAGTACACTTCCTATACAAGGGAGTGAAGTTACCTGGTAGATTCTAGAAGGTTTCCAATACATCTTATAGGCTATACCATTTGCCTTGCTCCTGCTAGTTCCAAAGAAGTGATTGCCCACAGGAGGGAGAGAGGTTACCTGGCAGATTATAGGCCATTTCTAAGATATCTTATGGGCTATACCATATGCCTTGCAACTGTTATGGTACCAAAGAAGTGATTTCCCCTTGAAGAGAAGGTTCCTTCAGCTTAGATGCATGTCAATATTTTAGAAAGATTTTAATAATCAATTGAACTATAAAGATAAATCAAGGCCATAGCATTACAACACGCATAAAATGCCACACTGCTAAATAATCCTGGTCTGTTTTACTTTTGTTCAACCATACATCTCTATACTTGATTCAAGGCATGCAAGCAACAAAGCGTTAGAAAAGGTTGATATGAAAAATAGATAATCCACTAAGTCATGTGACCAGCAATGTCCATTAAGGGGATGCAAAAGAATGCTTCCTTGTTCATTGATAGGAATACTTTGACGAATTTTTAAAGGTTTTTTTATGAAATAAAGGGTCAATTTACATAGACCATTATCGTAGGATTAAATAGTTATGTATATTCTATGATGGAATGAATAACTTCAACTTTCAATAAAATTTCGAAATTACAGGTATCAGCTACATTAAGATTCAATAAATTTAAACCTAAGTTGCCAGGAAACTTTGGTATGGGTACGGGGACGCCACTTTTTGAAAAAGGGTACTTGGGTACGTCAAGGGTACTATATATATATATATATGGCATAGTCACATCATACATGCATGTAGATTTATTCATAAATTATGAATCATGATTCATAATTATAAATTCGATGATAATGAACAATGAACATTCAGATTGAAAATTTGAAACATAAAATTTGATAAATTATAGACCCAGTAGATATCAATTGGAAGACTGGAAGTTACATAAAATTTGATCAATCATTGTACCAAGAAGCTATAACAGACAATCAAACTCAGACATGAAGGTATACTTGAAATCTTATTTTAAACACCTATTTTTACTACTGTTACAGGCAATAAAAAATTGCAAATTGCCAAATAAATTCCCACGTTGTTGTGAGTGTATTTCTCAGTATTAAATACTTGTGTACATTTTTTATGTGCACATTTGGTATTCAAATTATGTTCCATGAGTGCTAAACACAAAACCATAAAAACATTCATTGTAAATCATTGTAAAATCAATCTACTAGATTTGGATTCAGTGGAATTTGAACAGTGTTGCAAAGTGTTTGATATAAGTCCTGAACCAGACTCCATACATAGTTAGCAAAAAAATAGTTCAGATTTGGTGGGTGGTCATTTCATTTTCCCCAATAGATTGCATTTTACTGAGTCAACCGTACCCCATAGTACTCAAACATGGGGTACGAAGTACCCAAACACGGGGTACGAAGTACCATTTCTCCTATAAGTACCCATTTTTTTATAACGGAGTCTCGGGTACGTGGACCGAGTATGGGGTATGACAAGGAATGGTAGGATACGTACCCTACGAGTACCTAAGGCTACATAGATTTAAACTAATATTGTAACCGTAGGAGAAAGCTTAATAGATATATGTACAAAGGCATATTTTTAAAAGCAAACTGTTAATTTAGCTTAACTTGATTTGTCCATGAGTTTGAAAGGAGAACAAATAATAATTCCATTGACTAACTCCAGCAATTTATGTCCATGGCCACACGGAAAAATAATTTTGGAGAGATAATATAGCTTTTCTTTAGAACACTAAATCGTATTTGCACTTCCAGGTTGCATGCCAAAACAATATCGGAAAATTCTTAAAATTAAGATTACTTCTTCTAGATATCATACAAAACACTCACAAATAAATCTCGACTGCATTTGTCTTTATGATAAAGCTTTTAATATTACCCTACTAGTATATCCTCCAGAAAACTTTAGGACCAAATCGTATTAAAAGTTGCATTCCAATAAACAAAAATTATGCTCTTGATGGTAGTGATAGTACAGGTGCTCATGACAAGGAATCTATCCACCAAATCTTTCTAGGAATCTCACCTGGCCCCATCCACATGAAGCAACTCCTTTAGAGTCCAATCAACCCATTAGGAGCAAGCATGTCACAAGCAGTAATTGAACCTAGGTGGGGAGGATATCACTCCCCTTTAACCACCCAAGATAGACCCCGTTGACAATACAAATAAAATCTAAAATGTATACACTCCTAGAAATTCATAATACAAACAGAATGTTACATGGCTAATTTGTAACTGTGTATGGCTACATTGCATTGCATGCATGAAAATGAAGTCAAGATAACTTGAATTTATAACTCCTACTATGTGATGGGTTCTTCATTAGGATTCAGATGTAACCAGGCTCATAAGAATTAACCTTTCTAGATGTCTTGTCTGATCACCAACCAATTGTCTTTGCAATTCTGTAGGAGCAAACTTACCAGCTCCTATCAAAACAGCCTACAAGCTTAATGTCTCTCATCTAAAATGCCCAACATTACTCAACATCATCAACTTGATTTGAAATTAAGTACCCAAGCCCAAAACTGTTTCGAGCTAGAATAAATGGTGGAATGATGCTATTGCCAAAACAACGTCCCCTTCTTCTAGGATATGGCAAACAAGACACTGCTACTAGCAGGCACACAGGAAACACAGAGACCAAATAAATGGCTTTGGTGAAAGATATAAGTACAGCCATTCAATGAGAATTTGCAGCCCAGAGCTCCAAAGATTAGACAGGAAATAAAAATTGCAGAGGCTCTCAAAGTAAAAGGTGCCCATATTTGATCTTAACTGCATTGGCTCAAAGTTAGTGACAAGCACTCCAAGCAATTATTCAAGGCCTTGGCTACTAAACAACCTCTATTAAAAAAGATAGAGGACCACATAAATCGACAAATCCCAGACCTACTATGATGTCATCAACCATGTCAAAAGTACACCAAGGACTCCGCCACCTAATTGGAGCTAGAGGTCATGGGTTACTCGTATTGCAGACTTGCCACACTTCCAGTCTGACTGCTTGAGTGAGAACGGCATTTATTTTGGGAAGATTTGTGGGATATAGTTGCATGTTGTTGGAAAGAGTATGGTCTACTCCCCCCCCTCCCAATAGACAATCAGTTATGGAGTTGGTTAAGCTCATCCCCCAGGGGGTCATGTTCAAAATGAGCATTGCAATGTCAGAACTGTTTTCGAGGGATAAGGAGTGAAGCTTTGGTGAGCCCATGTAACGGTATGGTTCATAGAGGCTCTATTATTTGTTGCATTGATGGCATCCAATATCCCTTGCAAGGTGGGTTTCAGTTGATCCAGAAGATAGGTGAGTGCACAAACTACACAGTGTCTAGTCCATTCAGCTTTCATATAAGCTCTAAGTCTTGGCATGGCTTGTCATTTACCAGGGGACCCCCTCTAAGTCCAGATTGGTAGATCAGGCTTTCTGATGGGCTTTACTTTGTTTTCCAGCATTCTGAGATGTTGAAACATATTTTTGGGAATGTCATTAGGATTTGGCAGTGCTCGAGAGTCTTCTATATTTTCCCTGTAGGTTACATTTTTACCAAAAGGTTAGTTCTTTTCCTGCTTTTTGTACCATGAGGCATGATAAGGTGCATCACCATCTGTTGGCTAAGGGTGCCTTACTGATAAAATATGCTCAATCTTTAGATCCAATAGCTTATTCAGATTTTATTTCTGAATTAGTAGCCTTACGGAAGATGATATAAGCTCCATTGTATATACCCTCCACCTTTTGATTTGTTGTTTGTATATACTTTTATGTAAATATATGATGTATTTTTAACACAAATAGTAAAAATAAAGACTGGCATTTCTCAAGCATTTATGCACGACTAGAAAATGGTTTTTCATGCCCAAGAGATATCTGAGGAGCACAAGGAAGCAATTCAAACCTGCCAGGATGTGGTTCCAAATTACTTTAATCTATGTAAATGGCCCAATGTGACCCACAACTCTCCTTGGATGAAATTGTAGAACCTCTAAAGGTAATCAGTGAAGATAACTCACCATCCATGTACATTTTATAATGCCACAAGGAATTTCACAAGGCCTGATCTCTATAAAATATAGCCGAAAGCCTTAGGGAATCAGTCATGGAAGAGATGATTCACAAAAAGGATATAAAAATGATACCACAAGGAGGCAATTCTAAACAAATTTCAAGCTGAGCTGGTTCCCTATCACATTACCTAACATTTCATACAGGACTTTACTCAAGTCATTGACAATGAGGATTTAGTACATTTCAACTCAGATTGTGAGGATGGCCTCAAAGGAATTTGATAGGCAACTATGGGAGGAGTGAAGGCAATTAAGAATGGATTTATGACAGTCCATGACAATGATATGGGGGTCTTAAACAAGTTTTTGTGCCAGTAATAAGTCTTCATGCTCATGATTTGTGAATATAATCATGTGTATGGACCTTGTTAAGGTCAGATTACCTCATATTTTGCTAAAAGTTAAGGGTTGTGAGGATAGTTTATAACAACATACTAGTTTAAGGGCACCTCACCATCTTTCCCATGAGAAGCATGCCTGCAAAGAGCATAAATCAGACAAATTATTTGAATTACCGTCAATTATGCAAGGTGCTGAAGATGAGCTAGTTGAACCAAACTCCACCATACGAAGCCCAGTGATAATCTCATACAACAAACTCTGCAAAATTCACCAAAATCTCAGAAGAATTATATAACAAGTCAACCATGCCTTTAGTTTGTCTTAAGAATACCCCTCCTTATTTAGGAATATTTATGAATTATATTCTGCTTAAAATCCTCAAACTCTGAACCTATCAATTCCAGACCTTTATTTTATTCTCCTTCTAACACTATGCTACCTTGAGTGGAGAAACGAGTACATGCTTCATAAATGGTAGGGCATTTAGTAAACAATACATATTTTGGAAAAGGCACTTTCAATTTTCAGGAAATGGGGAAACAATGCAGTCACATAAAACATCAAAAAAGCAATTCACAATGAACACAGTATGAATACACAAAAATTTACTATATATATCGGACAATATTATATCACAAGATGATTACATCTAACAGATTAGGCCTTGTCCATACATAAACAACAATTAAGTTTTAATAAAATTTATAAAAAAAGGAAAAAACTGAGAACACAACTAACAGGGTTTTACAACAATATAAATAAATAAAGAAGACCTGACAGAGTTTTACATAACAAGAAGGAAAAGTGTTCTCATATTTCAATTTGTTGGGATTTTTTCTTTGGGTTTTGCTATTATTTCTTTGTTTTAGCTTTTAATGTATGGGGCCCACCCAAGCGTTACTAAAATGGAAAAAACTGTGTTGTTTGGAAACAAGATTTCCATACAGGAATATCCAAAGGAATGTCTGGGAAAGGGTTCTGAGATGTTTCCAATACAATTACACATGGGAAATATTTCCCAAACCCCTCTATGGAGTTTCTTCTCTATTTCCATACACGACATATTTCTTGTAATAAATATTATAAAGGGCAGAAGTTTCAGATACACAATACTGACCCCTTCAGTTATTATTGTTGTCATAAAAATTCCTATCACCCATTTTAAGTTTAGATGAAAATAATAAATTTATGATCCTCTTCTAAATGAAACCCATATTTGCTGTCTCCAGCTCTCTCCAGCTCTTTTTCCTCTTCCATTGGGAATGAGTGGAAGGGAAGAATGAAATAATGGAAAACTTGAACAAATTACCTCATCCAAATCATGGCCCATCTGTAAAGCTCCAAGATCGAAATATTTATCAGCTGGAGTAGTGCCCATAGCTGACAATTGTGGAGGATGTAGGACATTGTAGAAGAAAATAGAAACTGAGTCGTAGTAGAATTGGGGATGTGCAGAGTTATGATCACCCTCAAACTTTATAATATTTGTATCCCCCTATATGGAACATCCATCATTAGCTTTATAAGAAAAATTCTTTGTTAAATGCATATTAATCTTGCTTTAAAGACATAAGACAATTAGTTTGATCAAAAATGATATTGAAATACCACGTATAATTTGAAAATGATGTCAGAATGATGTGGCTAGATGAATACATCCTCAATTGTGTGTACAAACAGTGCTGGAATGAAGGTTTTTGGGGAAATCTGTAATACATAATCTGATTGTCAATAGAAACTTCACTTGAAATAAGATCCAATGCTCATCACTAGAATTTGAAAAGATAGCCTAGTTGTATGGTAGACATTTATTATTTTTATTACAGCTCAGATCCAATTTCATTTCATTAAAGAATTTTTGAACATTAATGCCTAAAAGCAATCTACATTAACAAATGTTGGGCAATAGGGCAGACCCGGGTTTAATCCTTTTATGTCGCACCAACAAAAGACCCACAATGTTGGCCCTTTCGGCAACAACCTACGTGCAGGTTGCAGTCTCACCCGAAACAGCTATGGGGTGCCGCAGAATCAGGTTTCTGCAAGCAGAGAGGGGTATTACTGTACCTTAGCCTCTAATAATCTTATTAATCAATAATTACAAAGCTTTATCATTCATTCATATACAAGTTCGCAGATAGATAGACAACCGTGACTTGCTTAACCCACTACAGGGAATTCACAGCGAAGCTTGTTATTAGCAGCGATCTAAATTATCAGATGTATACAGTTATTAATGCATAAAAGATAACAGAAAATGGAAACAACACAAGAAAACACAACACCAGATATAACGTGGTTCACCCCCAGTGTAGGGGCTATGTCCACCAAACTGTGTTTTATTCAACTTGCTGCAAAAACCACAGTTTGATCTGCGCACTCAGCTGCAGATTCCTTCAGTCGTTAAAAGCCACGCACATAGCAGCAAGCCTCTGCGCACACAGCTACAGATCTTTCCTTAACCTTCTTACAAAAACCCTCTGCGCACACAGCTGCAGAGGTCGTCCATGCACACAGCTGGGACTTAACCTTTCTTTACAAAATCAGCCTTAGCCTCGCCTTAATCTTTCTTACATCTTAAAAACCTAACCTTCCTTATTTACACAAGTGCTTATTTATATCACACTATTTACAAAAACATGGATTCAAAACCATGGGCACCCAACCCTAAACCCTGGATTTAAACCATGGGTTTATTACAAAAAGGGGGTTTTTGACTTACCCCGACACCCCTAAGACTATTTTGACCCGTAACTCCACTTACAAAATTACTCCACAACCGTGGAGTTACCAAAACTTAGATCACGCGCCCCAACAACAAAGTAGAATACAAATATCTCTACATACTACAAACAATATACCGATAATAAAATATGGCCCATAGAAATTAACTATTTTCAATAAAAGAATTGTGAAGGCAAGGTAAATTACTCTTGAGCTCAAATGATTAATGATCACAATACCAAAAAGAGAACTTAGAAGTTCGTATAGTACAGAACAAATTTCTCAAATAGACAAACCTGCGTAGCATTGAGGTCCATTATATCAAAAGTGGCTTTCTTTTGGATGACACGGCACATGTACTAGACAACTACTTTGACTTGATGTCAAGAAACACTATGCTGGATCATAAATAAAGCATTGCATTCAAAATTTAAATGGTTCTATAGACCAGGTAATAAATTCTAGAACAGTCCTGAAAAGTGTAAGACATTGTGTATTTACTTAAATTATAAATAGTTACTAAATTATTGTAAAATCTTGGTTTGGCTAAAGAAACTGAGCTGATTCTCAAGACAATGCTCTCGTAATGATTCATGTATTGCAAGATACCTGGGCTCACCAGGACAATTTTGAAAAGCAAAAGATTTCTAATAGTAGGCTGTGCTTCTTGGGAAATAGTACCTTGCATTTGAATTTTTACGATTTCGAATTTATCTGACAGAGGAAGTTCCATCAGAAGCTCCATTATGGATTGGCTTGCCTTTCCAAGTTTCCTGACAATGTATATATATATATATATATGACAATGATATGAAGAAGATTAGGGATAAGATAGGCACTTCCTGCTAGCCTTAAAAGATACAAGGAGAATGGATTCAACATCCTGTGCTAGGATTTCTCGACTTGGAAAAAGCGATTACCAGAAGCTCTTTCCCTAAACTTTTGAGACAACACTTCCCAAAACTAGACTCTGAGAAGGAATATTTCAAGCATAGTTATTGTCATGTATATTAGCAAATTGTGAAAGATTGTGACAAGGCACCTAAAAGAAACAACATGAAAAACCGGAGCTTTTCAAAAGAGTTAATGATTTTGTATTAAAGGACCAAAATTTATCAACAGAGGTTGTTGGTTCAGGTAACCTCAACATGCTTAAACTCCCGGAAGATATGGAAAAGGGGAAATGAGTGTTTGTCATTCAAGAGGAAGGAAATGTCAAGAAATGAAAGGAGAATCTTTCCTGAGATAGTGATTCTTCTGTGTTTTCTTCCATTTTCTCTCTTTGGTCTCTGTTTTTCCACTTGTGCACTTATCAAATGGGGATGGGTATCCCTGGTGTACCCTTTGTCAAATGAAGGAAACACCGTCGCACTTATTTTAATTATACCCCTGCGCCAAGTCAACCTAGGCTTGGATCAATAACTAAACCAAATCCATCCTTTATTCACACTTAAGTTGGACAAAAACACTATTAAAAGACACGAAAACCTATAGGTATCCCTAGTGTACCCTTTGTCAAAATAAGGAAACACTGCTGCACTTATGTTGGTTTTTCCCCTGAGCCAAGTCGGCCTGGGCATGGATCAGTACCTCAAGCCAAAACCATCCTTTACGCACACTTACATTACATTGGACAGCAGTCCTATTAAAAGACACCAGCATCCTAGTATACCTTTCACATGTGGCTGACAGTTGCTAATAGTGGAGATTCAGTTTTGCATTTGGAAACACCATAATTCTCTGATTTATGATGGGTCTCCCCACTTAGATCTCAATTTTTATTTTATAAAAATGTAGTTCGCTTCTGTTTTGTTCAAATATGTGCATAGGTGAACAAAGTTGAACCGGACTAAACCATTTGATTGAGCTTTTGGAGCAATCGAGATCTGCCCAGACTTCCAAATACCAACCAAAAACCCCCTTTACAGCCAATAGCCTAAAAACAATTGTACAGATCTAACAGGGAGAACGATCTATTAAAATACACCAAAAACCTATAGGTATCCCTAGTGTACCCTTTGTCAAAATAAGGAAAAACTGTTGCAATTATGTTGGTTCTGCACCTGAGCCAAGTCATCTTGAGCATGGATCAGTACCTTAGCCAAAACCATCCTTTACTCACACTTACATTAGACAGCAGTCCTATTAAAAGACACCAGCATCCTAGTGTACCTTTCACACGTGCCTGGCAACTGCTAATAGTGGAGATTCAGTTTTGCATTTGGAAACACCATATTTCTGTGATTTATGATGGGTCTTCCACTTAGATCTCAATTTTTATTTAAAAAAAATGCAATTCACTTCTGTTTTGTTCAAATATGTTCATAGGAAAACAAAGTTGAACCAATCTGTTCAACCATTTGATTGAGCTTTTGGAGCGATGGGGATCTGCTCCAGGCACTACCAAATACCAACCAAAAAACTCCTTTACAGCCAACAGCCTAGAAGAAGCAGAGAATTGTACAGATCTAACAGGGAGGATGATATGGGAGCAGGAAATCCAATAATAATGAGCCCCCCAGGATGACCAAAATGGGGTAAGATCTACTAGCAGACAATCCACAATGGCAAGGTCAGACCTGGAACAGAAAATAGCAAGGTGGCCCACATCTTCCAGATGAGGAGAAAATCCAAGCAAAGAAGGCAGTTACGGTAAAAGCATTGTTGGAATCATTGCGGCAAGGTGGCGAATAGAACTCTACCAGTTGTAAAGAGACTTGGGCTCTCGTGGATCCTTTAAATGATTCTGTTTTTATTTCATGACTTATTTTTGCCATTGAAGGTTTACATTCGTATTGACTCACTTTAGTTCTATACTTTGGGCTGGCCCTGCTTTAGAATTTTGTTTTGTTGTGTAGTTACAGTTACTTGTTTGTATATGTAGCTCCAGCAGACTAGTGGTTCAAGATATTAACTACGAGGCTGTCCCTTTGATTAATGCAATGTGTGATTTTTCCTATATCTGCCAGAGTCGAGAAGATTTTGATGTCGTGTGTGGGTAATTTCTTTTTCGGTTAGTTTCCTCTTATCACAATACAACCACCAACGTGACCTGTTCCTTACCAATCCAGTCCACGGGTAGGATTAGCTTCCTCTTATCACAAAACAACCACTATTGGGAAATGTTCTATATCAATCCGGTGTAACACTCAACTTGAAGACCTTTGGCTAGGTAGCCATGGGTAGGGGGGGTTCTATTCCACCAAATTCACTCAAGACTCGTAACTGATCCCGACAACAAACACAAGCACAAGTGAAAGCAATCCCAGTTGACGTATGTGGGTATTTTTTTCAATTAACAGAAGCACAGGAAAAAAGACATGCTCAAGTTCATATTCCATGTAAATGGCATTATGTATCCATTGGGATTGATTAGCCAATACAGGTTCATATAACGTTCCGTGACAAAGGTTACCATTAATCAACCATAATCGATAACTGAAATTGGAACATCGCACTTTGATTTCATTACCACCGAAAGCAGCCTCTAATACTTCCCCTTTATATACTGAACTTCTTTTGACTATAGATTACTACTGCAATTGCCTCCATCATTTACAATCTCCCTTCAAATTTCAGGAAGCTTAGAATAAGAAGATTGGGACCAGTGGCATATCAAGTAAAATGTAACCAACACAAAAAAGGACCAAAGGCAAGAAATAAAAACAAACCCCAAAAAGAGGGTAAAGAGAGGAATAAGTGTTAGTACCTCCACATAATATCCAGTGCCTATGTCAATGAGGATTTTGTGAGCATCATCTAGAGTCCTAGGAACATACAACAATGCTGTCAGAGGGACCAACATCTGTTTTCTTGCAACAAAAAGGAGTTACCGAACTTCAATATTTAAATATCAGAAATAAATTTTATATATAATCCTCATTCAGCATTCAAGAAAGTGGGAACCCTTTGAATTCCTCGAGTAGAAGTGGGAGTAAAGAATTGGATCAAGAATGGGTGTAAGGGGATATCTTAAATAGTAATAAATGCACAGATAAAAAAATGCTCAGGATATGTAGGAGAAACCAGCAGGGTGTACGGATAGATTGTGGAGAGCCTTGGAAGCCATTTCATAACGAACAGCAACAGTTCTGATCCGGTTGAGGGAGTCTTGAAGAACACCAACTTCTCCATCCACCTGTTCCTTCACTTGCTTCACCTGCTCCACCGTCAACTTATTCAATTCCTCTTCGATCGCTCATCTTCCCTGATCTGAAGAAGCCATGCCTCCAAATGCCTCCAAATGCCTGATTTCTTTTGCCTTTAATTCTACTAAAAGAAAGACCGCTTTGCTTGCAACCTTTGGGGTTGTCCTATGCAAAACTGAACTAATTCTATGTTTCCTTCTCAACTTAAAATCCAAAAATATAAAGTACGATGTAATAGCTACCCATTCTCACATCTCCATGTATATCATATATAGAGAGAGATAATACCTAGTACCAACCCACTCTCATATCTATATATATATCATATATCGAGAGATTTATCTTAATTTGAAAGGGATTAACTAGAACAAAGCTTTGAGGTATAAGGTGGATGTAGGTTGTATCTGGGTTGGGTGGTTGTTTGTTGTAAGGAGGTTACCGGGTTAAGCTCCTTGTAAATGTTAGTGTAGAGTATACTTTACTTTATGTTTATTTTATTTTATTTTTAAATATATATTTTTATTTTTTAATTATTTTTATAAATATAGAGGTATATAAGGTGTTTTATATGGAGTTGAGGTGGTGGCTAAGTGTAGGATATGCGACGGTGCTTTCCATGTTAAATAGTTGACCAGTTAAAATTGTTAAACTACACTAATGTGGTGTCGTGAATGAAAGTTTTATTTTTTTTAGCTTGTTTTGTTTTTTAAATTTTGTTTTATTATTATTACTATTATAATAAATATATAAGTTAATTTTTTTCTTATATATATTATTAGTATATAGTAAAAAAAATACTTAGGAACATTTTCTTTTTAAGTTTATAATACAAATAGTTTAATAATTAATATTATTTATATATAAAATATTTAAAAACAAACGTATATAGGTATATTTGTATAGTTATTATCAAATATATAAGCCATAGCTCACCGTTAGGACATTGCCATAGATAATTTGCTGTCAACAATGGAGTTGTGACACATGAGGAGGTTTACAAATTACTAGGTTCTAGGGGTCTTTGAATCCATGTGCACTCTTAGAATTTAGTAAAATGTAGAAATTCATTGTCAAAATTGTAATTTTCCATTGCCGAAGATCCACAATTAAAAATGACCAAATAAATGACCAATTGTTATGTGGTCATTTTTAGTCTAGATATCCCATGACCAAATTTGGTCATTTATCTTGGTCTTTTTTAGTTTAGTTTTATCTTGTGACCAAAAGCATTCATTTATCTTGGTCTTTTTTAGTTAGCCCAATTAAATTTATCAATTTTGGTCATTTATCCCTTGAAATAAATTGTGGTGACCAAAATGTTTGGTCTCCTGGTCACTAATCTCTCATTTTGCACTAGTGCTAAGTGTTCGAAAGTTCCAGGGTTTCATCAGGGACACTTGTGGTCCCTTTTCTCACATGTTCACACCCCCTTGGGTAAATTGTAATAAATGACATAGCAGGATGCTTTCTTATGTAAAAGGATTTGCCATCTTTGGACTTTTTCATCAAATTCACCATC
Organism: Pseudotsuga menziesii; assembly: GCA_001517045.1. Taxonomy (NCBI): domain Eukaryota; kingdom Viridiplantae; phylum Streptophyta; class Pinopsida; order Pinales; family Pinaceae; genus Pseudotsuga; species Pseudotsuga menziesii. Next base: position 435,151 of record LPNX010863009.1, on the reverse strand, counting down.
CTTTATTGTTTTTTCCCTCGTTAGTTATATGAATTTTTTTAGTTAACATATAATTTTCAATTTTTTCACTCTTGGCCTACTTTTAATCACTCTCACAACCCAAGTTCAACAACAAAACAATAAAATGAAAACACCCAAAGACATCGGCCCAATGGATCAATCATAGCCGGCAACTCCTGCGAGGCAGGAGCAGTCTCACCTGAGATATCTTAATCTGTAACTTCCATAAACATGTTTCCGTAGTCGGTGAGGGATTAGAGTCCCTTGGTGCATGGCCAAGGTGCTTGATAGAGTCGAAAGGATGGGGTATTTTACTTCTTGATAGTGGCACAAAAGTGCGATACAGCCGATGTGCGACACAAACTTGATTTGTTCAACTTAACAACTAGTGCAACTATGCGATGTAACTAATTCCTTAAATGTAAATGACAGTGTTGCAGCTATATTATAATATTAACAATATTTTAACATGAAATAATACCCAATTCTCAAAGATGCTTTAGTCATTTAGTCATTCAATGCTTTTATCAATATTGCAGCATTCATTCAATCAATAACCATAAACAATGCAAGATAATAAAACATTCAACACTCGACATTCAACATTCATCAACACATGAAATAACATGGAAACCCATCTATGTAAAAACCACCAAGGTGCTCTTCATCTGGCATGAGAAATATATAATACCTTGCAGTCTGCGACTTACAGAATGTTTTGAGATATGTCTATTTAACTCAGACTCTTCTTGCTCTCATTCTCTCTGTTTTAATGCTTTTCTTCTAAATCCTATTGATTTACACACAACATGGATCGATTCTTCTACTCTACTATATGTGCACTCAGTTGCACATTAACTCCTACAAAACGGTCCGTGCACACAGTTACAGATCCACGGCTCAACAGCCTTCTACTATCAGACTCCTTTCTTATTTTAACTTGGTAGAAACAAATACTAATTGACTCAACCCTTATACAGAGTGGGTTTCTCCTATTTATAGATATTACAAGACCGCGCAGGGTTTGTTATAGCTGATTTTACCACACATTGTTGATCACATATTTATGGCCTTTCTTGTCCCTTTGCAGACTCTTTAGACCCCATGGACTTATATTATCCTTTGATGATCCAATATCATCCCTAAAAAACACCTTTTATAGTTGTAGATGAATTTTAACCTCATACTTCGATGTACATGCAACTTTTGACCTCAAACCCACATACATCAAGATGTGTGCATAAAGCCAAATAGTTTTGTATTTTTCCTCATATGAGTCCGAACCACTTAACTCTTGGCCTTCCAAATTCCTTGAGAATGCTTGGATTTGACCCTCATGATTACACTTTTGGAGTGCTATATAAGGAGCCCCTTGGATACATTGAAGGAGAGGAATTGAAGAGCAAAGAAACTATAATCCATTGTTTCCTTAGTTTGCTTATACTTGAGTCTACATCCCTCTATCCCTTTGGAGCATTATGTTTTCTTTCCAATCTTTCCTTTGTCTTGTGAGTTTGCTATCGAGAGATGGAGGAGTAAGGTGGTGGACTCGGTTTCTTTGGTTGGTAGACATGCTGATAGAGGTGGCCACTCTTGTAATGTCTGATTTTATTAATAGAAATATCTTTTCCTATCCAATCATGTGCATTTGATGATGAATATTGTTTCCATGGATGTATTTGATTGCTTATATATTGTTGAATATATATTCTATATTAGGTCTAACACATTATTATAGATCATGTTTGTCTTGTTTGTTGTTGTTGAGAACAAATTGCTAATGCAAGCGTGAATTGTAAAATATCAATGGGGATATATTTCAATAGTCTGGAACAAGGTACTATTCGATATCCTTTAGTGTTAGATATTTGATCTCTCTTGCATATTGCGAAATATTGATTTCTGGTGTCAAGCTATCTATTGTGGTATGCCCGAAGGCATAGCCTAGTTTCTCTCCGTAATAGAATTGGTGACTCCATTGAGGATGTTCCTTGTTTTTGTTTGGGATTGGGGGCACAATTTTCTTGATCTTATTGACTTTCTCTCTATTTCTCCCCATTTATGTGTTTCATTTAGTAGTATGTTCATCCATTGATACTCCCCTATATTGGTTTGACCCTTGGCCTATTTTTTACCACTTTCTTATCTACATACGTAGGTTTTTTGATAAAATCCATGTACATAGGCAGGTTTTTGGCCAAAATCCGTGCACATATGTTGTTGTTCTTTATACAGTCCTGTACATGCTCCCTTTTTATTGAGTTTGATGTTGTGGGAAGTTGTTGGGTGGGTTGTGAGTGTGGCTGGGTCTTCTTGGGTTCTGATATTGTCTGTTGGCTACTTCTTTTGTGACCAAAGACCATTTTTTCATTGATTTTTCTTTGAAAGTAGTTCTAGTCATTTATCTCTTTTTTGTTTTTCCCTTAGTGCATTAGTATTTTAGTCTCGGTGTCTTGTTGGGATTTTTTTTTATACTTGTTGTAGAGATTGAGAGCTTTAGTGACTTTTATTTCATTTTCATTCTTTTATATTGAAAATACAAAATAGATGCATTCTTACTTGCATCTCGGATATGGATTTAATGATGTACTTGCATTGGATTGCTTGGATGAGAGTTTTGTTTATGCTTTCATATAGGAAGGATTGCATTGGAATTCATAAAGGAATAATTTTACATGCATCTCATGTAGTGGCATACCATGTTTTTCATTCTACACAATTTCACTTGGCATTTCTTGTTAGGTGTGAATATTTACTTCACTGCATGGTTATAACTTCATTAGTTGCATAGTCATTTACCCTTTGAGTAATCACAACCAACTAAAATCAAAGCTTAATAAAATGAATTACACTCTTTTCTTTTTTAGGGTGCATCAACAAGAATAGGTTTTAGGGTCTTGGAATAGTTCATTGCGAGTCAATTCTCCAAAACCACTAAACAAAACAATTAGGTATCTATCCAAGTGAGAGTGTGAAACCCTTGGTATAATCAGTGTTTCTTAGGACACTCCTCTTACACAAAAGTTAAGCATGAGGCAGTGCACGCGATTGTGATTGGGATGACCCCTAGTCACTTTCTGTGAGCGCCAAAGATATCTCTAGGATCATATTTGTATCTGGGGGCTCTTTTGAGTTTTAGGATTTTCTACTCTACCCATACAGTCGATCCCACCTACGATTTTCCGCCTGAGCATTGGTTATATTGAGGTGAACTTAGTTTCCTTACCTAGGTATCACAGCGAGTACTTGCAAAGGTTATTTTGTAGGTGTCCTGGCTAGGTAGGGGCCAGACAGCATAAACGCTTTATGCGTTGAAGCTGACGGACACTATAATTGGTTACACACCTCCGCTTGTAGTATATGTGAGTCTTGAGCCTCTCCTAGGTGGGGCATACCTATTGCATTCTGAATCTCACATATCCTCCACTTGGTTTGCTTGTATTTTGGTTGTAGATTCTCTTATAAGTGTGCTCTTTGTGCGCTAGTGGGATTTTGGGATCGTGGCTACTTGAGTATATGTATGTTCTCTTCAGTTTGGATCCTTTTATTTTTTATATGTCTAGTATCCTATCACCTGTCCTTAGTCCTAGTATAGACTCTGGTGTTGGACTTGGGGGCAACACAGCTCGTTATTGTGCTCATGGATTTGGGAATGGTCATATTCCATCCTCTACTCCATTTGTGGAGGATTTTTATTCCCTTAGCTCGGTATTTACACACCAGTGGTCACCCTCATGGGGGTGGTAGTGGATACGTGAACGTTGGGTCTTCGCCTTACATTCCTTCTTATGTCCCATCATCCACCACATTGTTTCCTTTGGATGCAGTTGTCATGATCATTCATCCCTATATCCTATGGTTTGGACTCTTTATTTGCCATTTCCAAATTTTTTGGACTAATATTGTTGTCATGCAGGGTCCAGTTTTGTACACTCTCTTCGAGTCTTTGATCCATTCATGCTTATGACAGGTATAATTTTGAACTAGCATACAGGTTAGGACACAACATCCACTTGCATTATGCATTGCCTTATGACCATTTCATCTTGACCTTAGGTACAAACCCATTCCATGATGTCATAGAACCTTCATGCTTCTTCTAGAAGTGGTGTTATATGAATGGTAGAGATTTCCCATACACTGGTACCCTAGTTAGATCCTATATTGCATTTGGTGCCAATGCTAATATTTCTCCTTTAATGTGTGGGAGTCCCTTTATAGTCCCACCATGTCCTTGAGAAAATGCTTCATAATCCTGTTAAACTTTATGTTGGCCATTTCCCTTGGGACTCCCTTGTATATATCAAGTTGTAATTGCATTTTCATGAGTTTTTCTTGCCTTCTTGAGCTTTATGCCAGCTCTCTGACTTTGAGTTATCAGCCATATAGATTGAGCTTATCTCATGTCTAGCCAAGCAGAAATTTTTTACATATCTTTTGTAGCTTGATCATCCCTTTTATTAGGAGGATACCTTCCCTGAGTGTCTTTATCTTGCACATATATCCTTGCATTGAGCATAGGCATGTTTCACTACTTGGAACTAGTTTGCTTGCCCCCTAACACTTGTCTCCTCCTAGATTTGTACTATAAAGCACTTTTATTATTTTTCAAGCTTTTCAAAATATCTGAAAAAGTCCAAAAAAACAAAAAAAACTAGAAAGCCAGACAGGAAAAGATGTTACCTTTGGCTACAGTTGAGTCATGTCACCTTCAAGTAGAGCAATGCATATCACATCCATTGGTTGGGTTATTTGTTTGAATTTAGGAGATGTACTCATTACTCTGAGTTTATCTCCACCAACTAGTTAAGATTCCAGTCCCTATGGTGCCTCTATTGATGCCTCCTATGTCACAAAGATGTCCTGGTTTGCATATCAAGTCCATGCTGCCTACCTTCAGTCACCATTTGTCTTATGCTCTTGTTTGAAGGAAGTTGAAGCCTGAGTCGACCATTCCTAGGTTATATTGACTTTACATGTTGGCCATTCCTGGTACTGTTACTGGTTCGTGCACATCTTGTTCATGTTATTCCACATTATACAATGTTGTTGAGTACCTCATGTTGGTTGATGGGGGATTCCTTAATTCCCTCCTTCTAGTGGATTCCATTCCATCGAATTTAGATCATTTATTTCGGGATAGGATTCTAGAGTCATTTAAGTGCCTTGAGACTTACAGTAATCAATGGTAGGTTCTCTCTCCATCAACAGTTTTGGGAATACATCAATGTCCCCTAATCTATGGATTCTTTAAAGTGTTCAACCTCAACACATCTATTCACACTTGTTAGATTGCACTTTGTTCCTTGATTTGCATTTTCATTATCGGTGGGTGATATCACATATGTTAACGGTATACACCAATGACCGATAATCAGATAATGGAATACTATGTTCAACCTAGACACATCTATTCGCATAGTAGAACATCTACTCGTAGTGGTTTGTGTAGAAGACCTTCCAACTTGGTGGAATTCCATGTATGCTACCTCCTTGATCGTGCTAGTGTTCATGGGATTTCAACTCTTGTGAGCTGATTCCAGTGTATATCAGATATATTTAGCTACTATAGATATCTTGATCCATTGTATATCTTCAGCCATTATGGAGATATTGATCTATTGTAGATCTTCATCCACTTCGAAGATTCTGATCTATTGTATATTGTACGTGGTGATGACCACACATGACACATTTGGTATATCATGCCTATACATGGCCATTGTACTCTTATGTATCTGGGACTGCTCCATGTATTTGCAGTCACATGTAGAGATTTATCATTGTATTGTACTAATGGATGGCTGGGTCTTCCACCTAGGTCTTCATTACTCTACTTCTGGGATGGATTTTATAATTTATTTTGGCCATCATGTTACCCCTCTGACCTCACACATTAGGGGGCATCTGTTATAGATGATTTTACCACGCATGGTTGATCACATATTTATGGCCTTTCATGTCCCTTTACAGACTCTTTAGACCCCATGGACTTATACTATCCTTTGATGTTCCAATACCATCCCTTAAAAACCCCTATTTATTGCTGTACGTGACTTTTGGCCTCATACTCATGTGTACACATGACTTTTGACCTCAAATCCACATACATTAGGATGTGTGCATAAAGCCAAATAGCTTTGGATTTTTCCTCATATGAGTTCGAACCACTTGACTCTTGGCCTTCCAAATTCCTTGAGAACACTCAAATTCGACTACCCAGTACCCTTTTGGAGTGCTATATAAGGAACCCCTTGGATACATTGAAGGAGAGGAATTGAAGAAAAAATAAATTATAGTGCATTGGTGCCTCAGTTTGCTTATACTTGAGTCTGCATCCTTTGTCCCTCTGGAGCACTTTGTGTTATTCCCAATATTTCCTTTGTATTGTGATTTTGATATCAAGAGATGGAGGATTTAGGTGGTGGAGGACTAGGTGGAGGACTCGGTTTATCTGGTTTGTAGACATGCCAACAGAGGTAGCCACTCTTGTAATATCTGATTTTATTAATAGAAATATCTCTTCCTGTCCAATGATGCGCATTTGAATATCAATATTGTTTCCATGGATGTATTTGATTGCTTATGCATTGTTGAATATATATGCTAGAGTAGGTCTAACAAATTATTATAGAACATGCTTGTCTTATTTGCTGTTGTTGAGAGAGAATTGCTAATGCAAGCATGAATTGGAAAATCTCAACAGGGATCTACTTCAACCTTCTGGAACAAGGTATGATTCGAAATCCCTTAGTGTTAGATTTTTGATTTCTCTTGAATATTGGGAAAGATTGATTTCTGGTGTGAAGCTATCTGTTGTGGTATGCCCCAAGCCATAGGAAGTTTCTCTATGTAACAGGGTCAAATGACTATAGCTCACTTATTATAGTCATATGTACCCACAAAATGTCTTTCAAAAATTAACGAAAGGCCATATTGGCCACCAAATGTCCTACATTACATTAATTACAAGCCATAACTAGTCACAAAAATCGTCCTTTAGTCTTCCACTGACTCAAGCACCTGCAGTCCTCCTTGACTTGTTTCCTTTCATATTTAAGTATTCTAAATTCCAATCTTCCACCGAATCTGGTTGCTCTTTTCCTCATCACACCATTCCTTGTCACTGCTTTCTTTTTTTTGTGCTTCCATTTCTTCCTTTACCTTCCTTTATTATGTTGCGCCTGCTTTTCCTCTTGCATTGGTGCTTCAATTTCCTCCTTATACTCTTTCCTATCCCAACATGCCCCCAACACTAACATGTGGCTCATATCGATCCCTTAAGAAAACTTATGTCTCTAGAACAGGCTTCACCATGGGACCAACCTTGTCCCAAAATTCCTTCAAAATTCTTTCCTCTGCCTGCTTGGCCAATTGTTCTACATGGTCGGAACTGATATGTTCTGATGATACTTCTTCTAGTGACTGAGTGATAAGATGGAGCTTCTGCTGCATAGGCTGAATAATCCTCGTAACTCTTTTGGCCTCTGTCTATTGTTCCATGACTTGCTCATTTATTTTCTTGTCTTGGTCGTAGAGATTTTTTACTTCCTATTGTAGATGCTTCAACTCGGTGACCTTTGCAATCTTCTCTTTGATCGACAAGTTCTTCATGTCTTCCTTAACCGCTCTTATATTTAGATCAATTTGGCATGCATCTTCCTTGATTTTATCCATGGCTTCATCTTCTATAATAAATTCCCACATCGTAGAGATGGCTTCAACTACTTCAGTGAAGAGTTTTTCTCCTTGCTTGATTCGCTTAACGGCCTCGGATGTTGTTTTCCTGCACTCTTCTAGCACCTCAGGAGGTGTTCTTGGTATATGCATTGCCTTAAGATCTTTGACCTATTTCCTTCAGTCTGTAGCAATCCTAGACATTCATTATACCTTTGTGGCAGTATCTGCATCTTCCTGGCCTTCTTCCAAAGGGAACTATGCGATAGGGAACTCTGTGATGACATCCTTGATGGCTTCATCTAGTACAATCCTACTTTTTTCAGGCACTTCAATATCTTTCTATTTTTCATGAAGGAGGGCCTTATGAATTTTCACCTTCCTTGCTTGCTTTGTAGCCTGGTATGCAAGATATTTCTCCCAAATCCTGATTTCACTCGTAGTCGCATGTTGAATAGCAAAGACCTAGGCCAATGTGAGTTTCGATAAATATAAAGAAAGTGTCCCAAAATCATGGACAACATCATCAGACTCTTGTGTCCCTATTTGCTTACAGTTGGACTTGTATCTTCACCGACGACAACAACAATGGTGTTACTAATACATCATTAGGATTGACATCATAAGTATCGGCTTCAACTGTGTGTTATCGGCTTTGACTGTGTCTTGCACTTCATTGATGGCCTCAGTGAGCGTATTGATACAATCCACCAGTTTTTTGGTCATCTGCAACTACTTGTTACATATTCCTTTAAGACTGGACTTTTCAACGTCTACAATTTCATTAGACAGCAGCCTCATGTCCTCCTCATCTAAGCTGATCGTGTTATCCATTTTGTCCTCTTTTTTCTTCTTGTGTTGTGGCTAAGGATGGTCCTTCTCCTATTCTCTTTAGATATTCTGGACATCCTCATTAGTGGGTGTGTCTTCTACATCATCTTCATTAGATTTGTGCTCACTGTCATCATCGTTGTCTCCTTCCTCCTACAAATGATTTCCCTATGTGTCACCCCCATCATTCCCTTGGTCATCATTGTGGCCATTTCCTTAACCATTTCCTTGGTCATTTCCCTGGTTATCTCCTTGTTCCATTTGCATGTTGACCAGGATGCGACATTCCTTAGGCAAATCCTGGATGGCCACTTCCACATCTAAGTCAGTGATCATAAAAGGTGTTGGTTGCGCCTGCTTTGCGGGATCCTTCCATGGTTACAGAACAATATTATAGACACCAACTTGGAATTTTATGAAAGATGAATATTTTTGGATTGTTGCATCCCACAGTCTCTATTGGTGTTTTATGAATTCTTGTAGTGCCTCTGCATGTAGAAATAAATCTATGTTATTATATTTCTGTCATATCTTGTCTTCCTTATCCTCCCATAGATTATGATACTTTGTGCCATGGAAAAGTACCGAGACATCCAACAAATGGTAGTAAGGTGGGTATTACCAAACAAAAAAAGAAATTAAAATGAACAATTGGTAGTAGTGTAATTTTTCCTTAATATCCTCCTATGCCTAATCAACATCCTCTAGGAACTCATTAAATAGATATTGCGACAAATTGAACATCACTCCTTCTGCACACTATTCTGCAAGTTCCACCGTTCCTACAGTGCACTCAGTGGGCCGCATCTTGTGCAGCAGCTTGCAAGATAGAATATTTGCAGTGAATATCACTATGTTGTCAGTTATAGAGGAAATGAGGAATCCTCTATTCATGTGATGGATTTCATACTTCTCCTTTATCTCCGTTGTATCCTCGCTTGCACGCAGATATGGCGTAGGGTCATGTCCTTGATTCAGGAGACCTGTTATCAATGAAATGAGCTCAATATTGATGGAGTATGGTTTTTCGAGCCATAAATACCCTCCATGGATGTAGACCATGAGTTGTTCCACATATTTGCTCTCCTTCTTGCTTCGGCCAAAGGTTGGCATGAGCAGTAAGTTAAGCAGGCTCGTGTTTTCTATACCTTGAGCCCATTGCATTGGAACTACCAACTGCGGCTTAGGAGGGATAACTAATAGCATGATCATGTAGTTACTTCTTGCCAGGTCCACCTGTTTCCTCATATCAGTATCTTCAAATTGTAAATTCACCAGTTTTGGTAGTATGTTCATTAGTAGCGGCACTCCCATAGGGATCTGGGATGCAACCAAGGAGGAGTGCGCTTTCGTTGAAAGATTCACTTCAGGGACCTATGCTCTCCTTGGCTGAACATATGGTGGTAGAAGGTTCCACTTTTCTATAGTGGCATTTGCATCTCTTTGCGGTGGTGAAGATAGTGTGTCCTCAATAGGTATGTCCTCATTGGCCTTACTTTTCTTTGATAACTTTGGTACCCTGACCCGATGCGCTGATGTCTCTAGGATGTCCCTCTTTGACACAAATGGCCATAGAACTATAACTAGTATATCAACTAGTGGATTCTGAATTGGGGCCGACGTAGAGGCCAAACTAGAGGTCGAAATAGGGGCCAAACCGGTTGCATGAACCGTCTGTGGGTTTTGTTGCACCATCATTTCTGGTTCTTCTTCTTGTTTTTCTAACTTTGAAGACATAATTTATTCTTCTATTGGGTATGGTGACACTCTCGTAATGTAGGACTTCTCACTAGTACTAGAAATGGAAATGACCATCAGCTTTGGCTCTCACAATTACAAGCTCTAGTTATCTATGTGTAGGTAAAATGATTCTTGTCGATGAAGCCTCATATTTATAGGGATGCACTCATCCTTCATGCAATCATTCAAAGGTATATCAACGTCTTATCAATCACATGGGCTTCCCATTTGATGCATTCTAACATTAACTCATGTACTTGAGTTCTGATCTGTACCTATCAGAGAAGTTATGGTGAGGATGATAGATGGGACCAAAAAGAATGTCTCTATTCTCCCCAGACTTGTCAAATTAATGACACCTCATTGTCATAACTACCTAAATATTTTTAGTTATTTGGGCTTTAATGACATCTAGTTGTCCACTTTGCCTTTACTATAGGATTTGCATACTTCGATTGCACATGTGTGATAGAACAATTTCCTTTTCTCTTTACTTTTTTTTTTCAATTGTCTCTTTTATGTGCTGCAACCATCATAGTAAGGTTTCAGGTAGCTTCCATTTATCATTCCTATGACTGGCGTTCCATATATCTTGTGTAATTTTACTATGCCTGCATCAGTGATATGTGCGACCACATATGGCCCTAGCCAATGCATCTTCATTTTTTCTAGATTCTTAAAAAATTTGCTGTCATACAACAAAATAAGTCCTCCAACTTTTAAATGCTTAGTTATGATATGGAAATCATGACATGCTTTTTTCCTTTTCTTTTATACGTTTTGATGGAATCCTACGATGAAGCATTCTTCCTCCATTCAGACAAGATGTGACAGCCTCTGCTTGATAGCGCCTATGTCGGTAATTTCCGTTAGTGCAATGATTCTTAGGCACTAGCACAACAAATTATTGTCCATACACCATTCTGAATGGAGTGTGCCCTATTAGTCGCTTGTAATTTATTTGATACACTAATAACACAGCTAAAAATTTCTGATCCCAATCGTCTCTACGTGCATTGCATACTTTGGTTAATTCTTTCTCCCGAATCTTGTTGAATGCTTCAACCCTTCCATTTGCCTGATGATTATAGGGTATCATATTCCTATGCTGAATTTGGAACTCTATAGTAAGATCTTCAATCATTTTGTTAACAAAATGGGTAACTTGGTTGCCTAGCATAATTTTTGGGAAGTTGAATTTGGTAACCATGTTTTGAAATAAAATTTTTGTCGCAACCGCAGTGGTACAATATTTAACAGGCATGACTTCAGCCCATCTGGTCAGGTAGTATTTCTCTTTGATAATGTAGTGTGTGCCAGTCCTTTTCCCTGGTAGATTGATCAGTCCAACAAAATCAACGTCCCACTTACCAAATGATTGCAAAGTTATCTATGGCACTAGTGGCATATTGTTGTCTCATGACGGTTTTCTTGTCCTCTGGAAAAAATTGTAGTGTCGACAAAATATCTTGGTATCCATATGTATGGTTGGTCACCATAATCCATCTTGAAATATCTTGCACACGGTGGCCTTTCTAGCTTAGTGTCCTCCTGTGACACCATTATGTGCTTCACTCATTATCCACTATCGTTCGTGGTCGAAAACACATCGTCACAATATTTCATTGGGTGCCATCTTGTATAGGTGTCCTGTGATCTATGCATAATCAGCGTCCTTGACAACCAAATGTTTCTTCTGTGCAATGGTGAATCCTTCAGGAACATATCCTATGCTCAGGAAGTTGATGATAGCGTTAAACTCTTGATTCTGATCATCAATCATGGTGACCGCAAACAATTGTGAATCGATCAAGTTACCCTCTAGACTGGTTGGTTCTTCACCACTTTCTATCCTTGACAAGTGATCAAGTCCCACATCCAATCAATTAGGTTTAACAATGACATGAAATTCAAATTATTGAAATAGGAGAAGCCATCGACAGATACTCCCTTTGAACACTGGCTTATTGACCAGGTATTTTAATTTCGAATGATCAGTGTAGATTTTGAAATGTCCACCCAAGAAGTAGCGTCAAAACTTCTCCAACGCATAAACCATGGTGAGGATTTCTCTCTCTATCATCGTATAGTTTTTCTCTGTCATTGACAGTTTTCTGCTAGCAAAATCAATAGGGTGATCAAGCGCACCCTCACCTGAATGTGTCAAGACTATGTCGAGCACGACAAACGATGCGTCAACATGGACATGGAACTGCTTTTTCCAATCGGTAAATAATAGTGTTGGCACAATGGCCATCTTGTTATTTAACTTGTCCAAAATTTCTTGACAATCTTCTATCCACTGAAACTTCATATCTTTCTTCAATAGTTTCTCCATAGGTGCAGTTATCTTTGCATACCCACTAATGAACTTTCTGTAATAGCTTGTGTGTCCTAACATTGATCTGAGTTGTGTGACTAATGTAGGTGGTGGAAAGTCAAGGATAATCACAAATTTCATTGGGTCGACCAAAATTACGTCACAACACATGACATGTCCCAACAACACACCAAATGGTGCACAAAAAATAAATTTCTTTGAATTAAGCGCAATTTAATACTGGAGACAGCGGCCCAATATCATGCATAGACTCTCAATATGGTATCTTACTAGACCAAACACTGTCCAATCATCAAAGTAAACCTTAAGAAATTTATGTATGAAATATTTAAAATAAAAAAATACTATTATATAAAAAATATCAGGTGCATTCTTGAGTCCAAATGGAATTACCGTATATTGGTAGCATCCCCATTCTATGACGAAGGTCATTTTTTGTCGATCCTCCTTCGTGATTCTGACTTGATGGTAGCCACAGAAGATGTCGATGAATGAATACATCTCTTATCCTCTGACTCTTTCCAATACTTCATCTATGAATGGTGTTGGGAATGGATCGTGCAAGCATTCATCATTCAACTTCCTCAAGTCGACATAGATCCTAACTTTGCATGTTGTCTTCTTATCCTGGGTCACTATAGGGATGATCCATTCTGACTCCTCAACAGGTTCAAGGATTCCTGCATCGAGCACGCAATCCAATTCATTTTTTAACTTCTCTTTATACCTTGGATTCAACCTATAGCATTGATGCTTAATTGGTTTAACATATGGTTTCATGGGTATTTTCATCTCTCCCAAATCTCCAACTATTCCCTTCATCTATGAGAAATTCATAGGGAATAGGTCATGAAACTCATGCAATAGGTCTATGATTTTTGATACCATCTCATCATCCCAATAATCTCCTATATTGGTGAACTTTGGGTTTTCCGGTGAACCAATGTTCACTTTCTTGATTTTTAGTGGCTTGAGGAACTGGTTGCTCAAAATACCACTTCCTTTGACTTTACGTGTACCATCCAAATCTGGTATGTTTATGTTATTTATATCATCATCTAGTTCTCCATACATATTGTAACAAGCCATCCATTGTTGGACGGTCATGTTGCACTGGCGGGAACTCCCCACTTCGATAGGGATTTCAACAAATATCTTCTCCCCGATTATTTGAAGCACAACATCTACTGTCGGATACTCATTGACAAAATCAAATGTGTACCCAAATTGTTTATCCACCTTGTCCCAATATTGATTCCCTTGTCATAGTTCCATGGATGTATGCCAGGTCCTAGGTTTCAATTCCAGTGTATGTATGAAATGATGGACCCATTCTTGTCGCAGATATTCTGCAAGTGTCATGCGACACTGATTAAGGTGTTCAACAGGGCTTGACAACCCTATGTACCTATGAACCGAGACTGTGATTCCTTCACAAAATCTAAATTCCATCAATATTTTTCACTATGGTCATTCTGATATATATTTTTGATGCGTACACCACCATCTAGCAAGCATACCTTTCAATACATAGTCTAGCATGGACAAGCGCTGCGGCTTTGTCACCAGTCCTTCAAAATCACTAAGGAAGGTGGAAATATTAGGTAAGCCCTCATATGTGGGTAGCTCCCTCGAATGATTTTGCACCCAGTACACAAACCTAGAAATCCTGGTGCATCTCCTCATAGAGACTTCATGCAGTCTGTTCTGCCAATTTTCCAATGCCTCTCCTGAATCTAACGTGCATGATCTAGCACTATTCCAGATCAAGTTTCCATCAGCTGTAGAATTTACATAACCATATTTTAAGGTGCATACATTATAGATATGATCAGGATAATCACCATGTCCTTCATTATTGATTGGATCGACATACCTCTGTCCCTCTAGTGGATAAATGGTCAACACTACCCTCATCTCATCATCCTTGAATCAGAGGATTATTTTCTTAAAATTTATAATGGTCTGATTATCTATGTCCCAATATATCCTAGAAGTGAGAGATATGGGTTTGTGTCGTCGATAATGTTGATGACTTCAAGGCATGTGAATGTGCACAACCCCTCATTGTTGACAGGGACTTGACTTAGCCTACCAATCGATAGGAGGTTCACCTGATTTGCAAGCCTGAACTGGACAGGAGACTAGTCCAACCGTGGCTTTCCCATGCTTTCCCAGATTTTTTGCATCAAAATATTGACGTCTGACCCCAGATCTAAAATAATGTAATCCATGTCGTATTCCCCTATTTTCATAGTCATTCTTAACTCGTGGCTCATTTTGAATTTCTTTTTAACCTGGTTAACCCTTCTTTCAAGTTATGACTCGACTGGGGTTTCTTCTATAAGTGCTTTTAGCTCTGTGATAACATCTTTATCATGGAGAAACACTAAGCAACTTGAAAGGAATGGCTTGAGCTTACTAACCTTTCTCAAAATATGCTTATGGAATAGCTGTTGGAAGCGTTTAGGAATCTCTCTGACTTCAATTGAGGAAGAGAATTTTTTTGGATCTACAAATTTTGGTCACATGTCCAAAAATAATTTCTTCTATTTTTGAACGTCGAATGGTACCTTCTTTTGCACCGTGGGTCACACCTACGGTCGTTCTTGTGGTATATCCTGATCGACTCTAGTCAAGGCACCTCCCTGTGTTATGACAGCAATACTTGGCTCTCTTGGCTTAGCAACAATAATTTGTACATTGGGGTTAGGATTTGGATTTGGATTCTGCATGGGGTTAGGAGGAACCCCCACAGCCTGATATTGCCACTTTGCAATCAACTAGGGACACTGCTCCAAATTATGGTCTTATGCCTTGCAATATTAACATGTGTTTGTAAGTTCATGGTAGTCTTTGGAATAATGGTCCAATTGTCCATAGTTATAGCATATGACCTGACCTCTTCCTCTACCAAATCCTCCTCCCCCTCCTCTACCTCTGAATTTTTCACCCCCCTTCCCTGCAAGTGTGGTTGCTGCGGTGGGTACTGATTCTGTGATGCATACTAATTTTTTTGGTATTGAGGATGATACTGGTATTGTGGGAATGGCGCAGGAGGGTAGTGAGATTGCGCTTGCTTGGCCTTAATCTTCCCATCATTATTCATCAAGTAGGTGTGTACTGTCTTCTCCTTTAGGACCTGATATGCTGTATAATCCTGCTCATCATGCCCTATTGATTTGAAAAATTTACAGAAAATGCCAGTTGGGGTACTTATAATATTTTGTAATTATAGACAGTCCCCGTCGTTATTCCCTCTAGTTTGGCATATTCGGCACCAAGGTAGTCTATGGGTACTCAATGGATTTGCTGCACCCAATGAGATATAGTTCATGTACGATGGACAATTATCCTTAGTGTGTCCATATGTTCAACATCTTGTGCACCACAAGTCCTCTTAGAATTCTTTTCCCTTCTTGATATCCTCGAGATGCATGGTCAAATTAGACAACTACAACTAAATATGCATCATTCTAGCGCCACCATCTTCGATTGGTGAGGATTCCAGATTCATAACTATTTCTAGTGATTCTATATGTGACACAATATTCTGTTGCATCAAAGGATCCTAGATGTGTGGTAATAGCACAGTAGTAAACCACTCTTTATGCTGCATGTCTGACATCTAGAAACTAACTTTCGCCATCAAAGTCTTGAATCGATGATCAAAATCCCATATAGATTCCATTGGTAGCTTCTTTATCTCCTTGATCTCAGTGATGCACTGTGACTCATATTTAGGTTTTTTGAACTCACAGATCATCGCAAGTTGGATCTAATCAATGGTCCTCTTTGGGTTTCCTGCTAGTACCATGGAAAACTTCATAAATCAGTCCAACACATGACCCTATAGACTCGTAATCATCCGTGCTTTTCTTATGTGTACATTATGATCTTGGTGAACCATCCAAACATCTTCATAGAGGAACCAATGCTGCTCTAGATATTCTACTCCATTCCCATTGAATGTGGGTAATATAATATCATGCCTGGCCATTGAGTTGGTTTCAAGGTTTTTTAATGAATAATTTAATGGAGGTGGGATTCCTTGTGCGCTAGTGGTAGTACAAGCACTATCAATATTAACAGTTTTTTTTCAGAGATGAGGATCTATACCTTACCTTCAGCAATACTCCTGGAGTGGTGTAGTTGCATCCTAATATTGGTGTCTCCATTGACTCTTCATATTCTTCTTCTCCTTCAAAAATCATGCTATAGTCTTCCTCTTCATTGCAAGACCCTTCCTCTAGCCGTGACTCAACTTCGTACTAACTTTATTTGAATAGACTAGGAGTCCATATACCTCCTACTATTTGTCTTCTTTTCCCTAACCAGAATATTCTTCTACTCCTTAGGAATCTAGCCTCTAGTTCAGGTTCTATACATCATGGGAACATTTCATCTCACCATATCCCATTTTATCTACATTGTCATCTGTAACATATCCAATCCTCTATATATGCGACTCAACTTCTCAACTACAAGATACCCTTCTCATAGAAAAGCATCTTTATCCATGTACCTATAGATAACAATTACCTTCTTCACGGTCCTTGGAAAAATTTTCTTTCGGCCTTACTATATGAGGATATCGTTTATATGGAAAACTCAGTAATATATCCTTGCAAAATACTATCGACCCAAAAGTCAATAGCTCTAGAGATGGGGTTCCTGACATTTGTTATCTTGTAAATCAGCTGATCACTCCACTATACCACTTCTCTTATTTGGAAATTTGTGTGTTGAGTTGCATATCTTGACAACCACTTTTGCAGCACAATAGGAAAATCTACAAAGAAGATATCATCAATTTCATAGTTTATGTACCGGTCCAACCAGTTTTTTGCACTCAACTGCGATCTTGCAATCTCTTCTTGCCCAAATTCTAACATCTTAGACTCAAGCTAATCCTCGATTTCCTTGTTCGTCGAATGCCACAACATCTCCCTTGAATCAAATGACTAAGGGTCCCAGTAACAGAACCATTTTTGGCCTACTTTTACTCACTTTGGTGACCCAAGTTCAACAGCAACACAATACCAACAAAATACTCAAATACATTGGCTTGACAGACCAATCTCAACCGGCAACACCTATGAGGTTGGAACAGTGTAACGTCCCCGACCCTTCGATTGGAAAAGAGGACGCTACCACACACCAAATCAACTGGGCATCTAGCCCCATGAACATGAACATACATGCATATAATGCTAAAGCATGATGCTTAAAAACATAAAACATATTATGAAGCATAATCATTCATATACACAAGGGAAGAAAAAAATATCAATCAGCATTTAACATGTACATCACCATTCATCAACTGAAATATGGTTGCAGACACAAGTTAGGAAAGAATACTTATCTTATAAAGAACTTGTTCCACAACCAGCTACATCGCTGCAATGTTCCACCCAGCCATAGGCTCGCATGCTCCTTAATCTCTTAGCAACGCTTCCACCCCCAATCCGAGCATGATTCCACAAGGAATAAGGAACTAGTAGGCTTACACATAGCCAAGGATAACAACACCACAAGGGTACATAGTTTAGCTAAGCAACGACAGTTGGGTTTATCAGGCAAACAACTAATCAGCCAGGCCAACCAAGTTGGGTTTATTAGGTCATATAGGAGCCAGGGAAAGGCTAAATGCTAACATGGTGATCCCATTTAAGAGTTACATACATCGACACCAGAACTAGCTTGGCTTCTAAAACACCCACACACACACTCAACACAAGGAAATCAATCTTTTCTCTACAACGCAATTCCTCAGACCTTGATCTCCCTTCCAGTGTTATTCAGGGGTTGCGGAGAAGAAAGGTATCCCACTAGCTCTATCTGTGTGGTTCCTAAACCACCAGGTTTATCAAGCACATCAGGCCCTCATTCACCACTCCAATGCAGTCCGAGGACAAAATCACTGCATGCATGCAGCAAACCAACTATTAAGCTTTAATAGGGGAAAAGTAACTCCCTGGATTGTTCCTGGATTTATCATAGACAAAATGATCCCACAGCTGCCTACAGCATCCAATTCACATAGGAAAATGCAGCCAACAAAGGTGGAAAACAACAAGAGAAAACCACAGCAATGACTCACGATGAAGCAACAGAACATCACACAATCTAGACACAGCAGCAACGTTGGAAAAAAAATGGTGGAGTAAAAACGTAGACTCTATGCAGGAGCAAGAGGAAGTACATATCCACAGACTAATGGTCAGTGAGGAAGAGGAGAACCAACCCCCACATAAGGACTGTAATCCATTTTAACTCCACTCTGCATGGAAAAAATGAACAGCTCATGATCGGGATAGTGGGCAGACCATCTGCAACCCAAAAGGAGCATCATGGAGAGAGTGCAGGCGTGGGATTAGTGGTTTTCCTGCTAGCAATTATATGCCCTAGCTAACAACAAAATAGTTAAGGTGGTGGTTGGATGAGACAAGGAAAGGTGAGCAATCAAATAAGGTGGTGGCACATGGATTTTCCCATGGGTTCCAGGTTTATCAATCCCCCCCTTAACCTTAGGAAATCATGTCATTTATCAGTTTGGTTGCAGTAAACATAGCTGGTTGGTTTTATTTAATTAAAAATCATAGTTACATGATGCCACAACTTAATATATGGTGTATGTCCCGATATACTATCGGTGACAATTCCAATCTGAAACATAACATAACCAAATCACTGGT
This sequence comes from Pseudotsuga menziesii, assembly GCA_001517045.1. Lineage (NCBI taxonomy): Eukaryota > Viridiplantae > Streptophyta > Pinopsida > Pinales > Pinaceae > Pseudotsuga > Pseudotsuga menziesii. The sequence goes on along the minus strand of LPNX010863009.1, from coordinate 415,861 downwards.
GGGGCCTTGGCCTTTAGCTTTGCACCATGATTATTTACAATGTATATATATCATGTATATTCAATGCATCAGGGTCAAAACCGGGGTGTTACATTCCCCTCCCCCTTAAATAGCATTGTCCTCAATGCTTTACAAAATTTGAACAAAATGCTGCATTGGTACCTCCTCAGTGTTCCGTAGAATTGAATAAAAATCGATGTGCCAATCGCATGGTTTCCTCCAACTCCCACATAGCCTCTTCAGGTCTGTAGTGCTCCCATTGCACCTTTACCTTCCCTATGGCTCAGTTCTGGAGCATTGTGACCTTCCTGTCGAGGATGCGCATTGGCTCGATTTGGAACTCTCCCTTGGGTCCACCTGAATCAAATCCCAATTTATCACATGGTTAGGATCATGTACATATTTATTAAGAAAAGAAACATGAAGAACATTATGAGCTCTAGTAATAGGAGGAAATGCAAGTCTATATGCAACAAGCCCTATTCTTTCAAGCACTTCAAACGGCCCACAATATCTAGGTGACAGCTTGGAAAAACTTCCAAGCTTCAAGGAACTTCTTTTCACTTTCAATGTGAGGTAAACATGATCCCCAACACTGTCCTCTCTGTTCATCCTATGCTTATCTGCATAGATTTTATGTCTGTCCTGTGCCGCTTTCAGATTCTATCTAATCCTTACAACCTCTTACTCCATTTCCTTGAGCAATTCTGGTCCAAGCACAACCCTATTTACTGGATTGTCCCAAGTCACTGGTGTCCTACACCTTCTTCCATACAAAGCTTCATACAGACTCATCCCCAAGGATGCCTACTGTCCATTGTTGTAAGCATGTTGTACCAAGTGTAAGTAATCTTCCCAATTGGTTGGTTTTCCTATCACATACATGCAAAGCATATATTCAAGCACCTGATTAACACTTTCTGTTTGCCCATCTGTCTGAGGATGGTAGGCAGTGTTAAAGCTTAACTTTGTACCCAAATCTGCAAACAACCCCCTCCAAAAATTGGAAGTGAACTTGACATCTCTATCAACCTTCAGCAATCCATGCAATTTGAAAATTTCCTTCATGAAGATCTTTGCAATGTCATCAGTCTTATGCATAGACTTCACCATTATAAAATGTGTTGCTTTTGTCAGCTTGTCTACTACAACCATGATGGAATCATTTTGTCTCCAATTCATCGACAATCCTGTAATAAAATCCATGGAAATAACTTCCCATTTCCATTCCGGAATTGGAAAAGGATGCAACAAGCCTGTTGGATGTTAATGCTCAACCTTTACCTGTTGACATTTCATGAACCTTGAAATGTATTCAGCTATGTCCTTTTTCATTCCTGGCCAAAATTACTGCTTTCTAGCTATAGCAATTGTTTTCTGATATCTTGGGTGACCAGAATACGGAGCTTAATGGATTTCATCCATAACAACTCTCCTCAAATATGCTACATTCGGAATATAAATTCTACCTTTACAAGTAAGAAATCCATCTTCTTCCAATTTATATCCTTCATACCTCTTCTGAAGAATTTACTGTTGCAATTTTTCTTTTACCTGCTCATACAATTCATCTCTAGCAACATGATTATCAATCTGCTGCCTCAAATCTGATTGGAAAATACTAAGAGATGCCACATGCATTTCCTGCACCTTCCTACTGAGTGCATCAGATACCTTATTCTCTTTTCCCTTTATTTTCTTTATTTCAAAATCAAACTCACATAAAAATTCCAGCCATCTTGCTTTCCTAGCATTCAGAGTAGGCTGATCAAACAAATACTTCAAACCACAATGGTCTGTCCTGAGCTCAAATCTTCTACCCATCAAGTAATGTCTCCACATCTTGAGAGCATGTACTATGGCTACAAGCTCTAGATCACGAGTGGCATAGTTATTCTCATGCTCCTTCAACTTTCTTGACTCATAACATATCATGTGGTTGTCCTGCATAAGGACTCCTCCAAAACCTTGTTCGCATGCATCAGTACATACCACAAAATCTTTCCCTAGATCTACAACTTTCAATACTGGTGCACTGGTGGGAATATTCTTCAACCGCTAGAATATTTCTTCACACTTCAAAGTCCATTCAAAATTTATCCCCTTCTTTTGCAAAGAAGTGATGGCATGTGAAACCTTGGAAAACCTTTCAATGAACCTCCTATAGTATCCTGCAAGTCCCATAAAAGATATTGCATTCGTCACATTTCTTGGAGTAGGCCAATTCACAATGGCTTCAATCTTCTCAGGGTCTACTGATATACCCTCTTCTGAGATAATGTGACTCAAGTACTAAATTCTATCTTTGTAGAAGTCGCACTTGTTCAGTTTTGCATAAAGCTAATGCTACTTAAGCAATTGCAATGTCAATCTCAAATGCTCTTCATGTTCTTCCTCATTCTTAGAATAAACAAGAATGTCATCAAGGAAAACAAGAACAAACTTGTCCAAATACTTACTAAAGACACTGTTCATAAGGCACATAAATGTAGCTAGTGCATTGGTGAGACCAAATGGTACCACTACAAACTCATAATGCCCATACCTTGTCCTGAAGGTTGTCTTATGAATGTCTTCATCATTGATTCTCACCTGATGGTAACTGGACCTCAAGTCAATCTTGGAAAATACCTTTGCTCCTCTCATTTGATCAAATAGGTCATCAATCCTAGGAAAACGATATTTATTCTTCATAGTAACCTTGTTCAAGTGTCTGTAATCAATACATAACCTGAGTGTACCATCTTTATTCTTTACAAACAGAACCGATGCTCCCCAAGGAGACAAACTCGGTCAAATATACTTCTTTTCTAACAACTCTTGCAGTTGCATCTTCAAATCTAGCATCTCCAGTGTAGTCATCCCATAGGGTGTCTTGGACACTGGTGCTATTCCTGGCACAAGTTCAATGGTGAAATCAATATCCCTCTTTGGAGGAAGCCCTCGAATCTCATAAAAAAACACATATTTTAATTCTTGTAGCACCTGATAGTCCTCCAACCTAGGAGTTTCATCTCTTATTGGTTCCAGAATATGAGCTGCATACAACTAGAAACCTTTCCTACAGAACTTCTTCAATTGCATTGCTGAAACCTACCTTACTGAAATTACTTTCGAAATACCTTTCACAACTACTGGGTCTCCTTCTTCATCTGTGCATTCAAAAGTCTTGTTATAACAGTCAAGCTTTACTCTGTGAGTCTCTAACCAATCCATTCCAATGAGAACATCATAGGAACCAAGTGGTAGGACATTCAGATCTACACAAGTGATTAATCCATTCATGACTAATGGACACTTCTCCACCACTTCACTGACCTTTCTCTTAGTCCCAGTGGCTAGCTGAATTAACCAAGATTTCCCATGCTTTACCTTATTAAAAGCACAAATCTCCACTACTCTAGGAGTAATGTAATTGTGAGTAGAACCATGGTCAATCAAAATAGAAACAGATTGTTCAACAATCTTACCTGCAACTTCAACCACATTTGACTGGTGATCTACCTGGTGGTCCTCCAGTACTACGTAAATTCTAGGGACTGCCCTTGCTACTTGACACACTGTTTCTGCTTCCTAAATGTTATAAGCTGGCCTTGCATTTTCATTCTCAAGTGGACAATATCTATGCAAGTGGGGTCCTTCACATTTCCAACATTTGAGTGGACCTTTATTCTGATGTGGTTCTTTAGGCTTTCCACCTGTCACTCCAACTGGATTACTCGTAGCTTGGTATGGTTTCTTCTGTTGATTCCTGAATCTAGAAGGTTTGAAACCTTTCCTTCTTTGGTCTAACTTCTCATTCTTGTTGTCCTTCCATGCCTTATGGTAATTAGTTTTATCTTTGATTTGCGCATAGCAATACTTAGCCTTCCTTATCACTTCTTCAAGAGTTCCTGGTTCATAAAACTCAATTCTATCTTTGTAGGCTTGAGGCAATCCACTTAGAAACTGTTGGACCTTCACTTTTTCATCTCTGATGTATGGGACATACCTCAACAATTCCAAGAACTTATTAGAATATTCATCCATTGTCTGTTGTCCCAATCTCAGCTCATGGAACTCCTTGATCTTGTCATCATTATACCTGTTAGAGAGGTATTTCTGCCTGGAATACTTCTTGAACTATTTCCACTTCAGTTTCCTTTCACTGATATTCTTTACTTGCTTGAAGTGTTCCCACCAAATGGATGCTCTTCCATTCAGATTGAATATGGAAACTCTTGAGTTCATGTTTCCTGAATAATCCTGCACTTGAAAGTACTTATTTATCCCAATAAGCCAAGCTTCAACCTCTTTTCCATTATTTATCTCACCATCAAATGTAGGAGGTTTAGCTTTCCTAAATTCATCTCGAGAGCGATCCCTATGGTGCCTTATTCTTTTCCTTTTATGAGAAGATGAACTTGTATCTCCACTAGATTCTTCAGAGTCAGATGAACCAAGTCCTCCTCCTCCTAGTGCTGCTTTAACTGCCTTCGGGTATTGATGTACCTCATCCAAAATCTATCTTTCTCTACAAGTCTATCAAATTCTGCAACATGGAAACATTCAACTGATGCTTCTCTTCCTACGCTTTAATCAAGCTTATCATGGTGGCTACAACCTCAGACAGTGTCTCCTGGAATATTCTTCCATTATACTCTATTTCATCATCTCCATTGTGGATATTTTCTCCCATGGCATCTCCTGCATGCTCATAAGAATCTCGAGCATCATATCCACCATGGGTTCTCATGACCGAACCACCTCTTCCTTTCCACATTGTTCTTCTTGGAATACTACTCTTGGAAGTGCTCTATAATTCTGGAAATGTGTTAGTAGCAAAGTGTTAGATGCATATCATTAATATAAATCAAATTCACTTACATTCCTCTGGAGAAACATAATAATAATAGTTTTTCTTAAAAACAAAAATCTTCTCTTCTTCCTTTTCGGCCTTGTGACCACTGACAATCTGCTAAAAGCATACTAAAAGGCAGTTGAAAACTGCTTGAAAAATCACTGAGAAGTTCTCTCGAAAACCCAAATATCCTTTGGCCCAATTGGACCTCCTCGCAACTATCTTTCCAACACTTCAATGGTCAAAACACCTAACTCATCAGTGGTCTGTTCATTTATTTCCCTCCGGTGTGTCAAGTCCATAGTGATCTAACCCTCCGAACTATAATGGTGATTCCGAGGTCTATCCATCAGTGGTTTCATCAACTAAGGTCTTCTGCGGTATCAACGGTTGGACACGTTATTCATCAGGTGTGCAGTCCCTTGGGAAGCCGCAACGGTGGACTGACAAACAACTAAATTCTTCTATGGTGTCGACGATCCCAACAACTATTTTCTACCGACGACATCAGTGGTCTGAACAACTAATTTCTTGCAGTGTCCATTTCCGCATCGGTGATTTCGTCATCTAAATTTCGTCAATGATTCCCATACTAAGAGAAATTTTCAAAATTTTTCTCTTTATTCTTCTTTTCTACCACTTCATCGGCTTAACCATCTCTTATTCTTCACCAATCCATTTAACTATCTGTCGGTGAAAGATTCCTTTATCTTTCGTTGACTTCATCGTCTCCATCTTCCCCTATACATCACCAATCAAATCAATTGTTTGTTGTCACCATATCGGCGAATTAAACCTCAATACTTCCATAGTGTCAATGCTGTCGAGCACTAAACACCACCATAGTTATGTTATCGAAACTCAGAGCCACTATTCACTAAACACCTCGGCATCAGCGAGTGGAAATACTAATGCATCAGCGGGATAGTTCACTAACCAGCCACAATGACGGATGCTTAAACAACTAATTTCCACCAATCGGCACTCTGATCATCTATCTTTCGTCGATCACTGAAGGTTTTCCACACTTAAACAAAATTTCAAAAATTCTCTTCTTCCTTCCATGTCGGTGATCCCATCCTCTAGTCATCGGCAATCCCAACCACTAATATTTTTCGATGGCTGATGATCTCATTCCATAAAAAATTTTGGGAACTTTCCTCCTCTGTTTTTTTCCACGTTGGCCATCGAATCAACTATATTCTATGGCATTGACAGTCAGAGGCTCTACCCATTGGAAGCATTGTTTCCTAGCCATCCATAAGGGCGATGCACAATCAGCCAATCTCTTTCGGTGTAGTCGTCAAAATTTTTCCACATCGACAACATAATCATCTAAGCATTGGCAATGCGATCAACTAATCATCGCCAATCGCCGATGATTTATCTACTTCGTAAAATTTTCCAAATTTGTCTCCGTCGCCAATCAATCTACTATCCTTCGCCGATGTGCCATCGATGATTCCTTCAACTAAGTGGCATCGATTACCGATGGTCAGTGATGGGTGGTCTTCAAACTAATTCTTTCTCTTTGTCGGAAGAACTTCTCGCTGAGTTCTCCGATGGGCCGATGATTTTAACACTTAAGAAAAATTTTGCAAAAACTTTTGTTGTCAAGTGGGATTCAAACTAACACTTCTGCCATGTCAGAGGAACTTCACACTAAGTTCTTCGATGGGCCGATGAACGATGAACGCAATTCCTTCCACAATCTTCTTCCAATTTCCATACATCATTTGACCTTCAAACTATCTTTTCTACTGCATCGGAAGAACTTCACACTAAGTTTTCTGATGAGCCGACAATTCTGGCACTTAGAAGATTTTTGTGAATTTTCTTGTCATCACCGATTTCTCCCATTTCTTCTGGTTTCTTCTAGGAAGTGAGCAACCTACCTCTCTAAACTAATCTTTTTGTGGCCCTCTGAGGCCAAATTGCTGCAACATAAGTTCTTTCACTGCATCTTCATGGCCCATTCAGGCCCATGCTGTGATCAGAGCTCTGATACCACACTGTAACATTCCTGACTCTCCGACTGGTGAAGAGGACGCTACCACACACCAAATAAATTGGGCATCTAGCCCCATGAACATGAACATACATGCATATAATGTTGAAGCATGATACTTAAAAACATAAAACATATTATGAAGCATAATCATTCATATACACAATGGAAGCAAAACATATCAATTATCATTTAACATGTACATCATCATTCATCAATGGTAAATATGGTTGCAGACACAAGTTAGGCAAGAATACTTATCTTATAAAGAACTTGTTCCACAACCAGCTACGTCGCTGCAACATTCCACCCAGCCATAGGCCCATGTGCTCCTTAATCTCTCAGCAACGCTGCCACCCCCGAGTTGGGCATGATTCCCCGAGGAATAAGGAACTGGTAGGATTACACATAGCCAAGGATAGCAACACCACAAGGGTACACAGTTTAGCCAAGCCAATGCAATTGGTTTTATCAAGCGAACAACTTGTCAGTGAAGCCAGCCAAGTTGGGTTTATAAGGCCATCCAGAAGCTGGAGAAAGGATAAATTCTAAGCTAGTGAGCCCATTTAATAGCTACAAACACCAACACCTGAACTATCATGGCTTCTAAAACACCCACACACACACCCAACACAAGGAAATCAGTCCTTTCTCTGCAACGTAGTCCCTCAGACCCTAATCTCCCTTCCAATGTTATTCAGGGGTTGCGGAGAAGAAATCCAACCCACTAGCTCTATCTGTGTGGTTCCTAACCCACCAGGTTTATCAAGCACATCAGGTCCTCAGTCACCACTCCAATGCAGTCCAAGGACAAAACCATTGCATGCATGAAACAAACTAGCTATTAAGCTTTAACAGGGGAAAGAAACTCCCTGGATCATTCTTGGCCCTGTCGTGGCCAAAATGATCCCATGGACACCCATCGCAGCCAATTCATAGGGAAAAACACAACCAACAAAGGTGGAAAATAATAGGAGAAAACCACAGCATCAGCTCACGATAAAGCAACAGAACGTCGCACAGTTCAAACACAGCAGTAACGTTGGAAAAACAATGGTGAAGTAAAAACACAGGCTCTATGCAGGAGTAGGAGGAAGTACAGATCTACAGACTAACAGTTGGTGAGGAAGAGGAGAACCAACCCCCACACAAGGATTGTAATCCCTTTTAACTCCACTCTGCATGGGAAAAATGAACAGCTCACAATCGAGATAGTGGGAAGACCATCCATAACCCAAAATGTGCGTCATGGAGAGAGTGTAGGCGTGGGTGTAGTGGTTTTCCTACCAGCAATTATATGCCCCAACTAACAACATAATAGTTAGGGTGGTGGTTGGATGAGACAAGGAAAGGTGAGCATTCAAATAGGGTGGTGACACATGGCTTTTCCCATGGGATCCAGGTTTATCAATCCCCCCCCTTAACCTTAGGAAATCATTCCCTTTCTCTATTTGGTTGCAGTGAACATAGCTGGTTGGGTTTATTTAATTGAAAAACATAGTTACATGATGCCACAACTTAATATATCTGTATGTACTGATATACTATCGGTGGCAATTCCAATCCGAAACATAACATAACCAAATTAATGGTGGGGCCTTGGCCTTTAGCTTCGCACCATGATTATTTATAACTTATATATATATATATATATATATATATATATAAAGTATATTTAATGCATCAGGATCAAAACTGGGGTGTTACACACAGTCTCACCCGAGATATCTTAATGTGTAACTTCTATAACCATTTTTCTATAATCGACAAGGAATTATAGTCCCTTGGTGTGTAGCCAAGACGCTCAACAAATTCAGAAGGATGGGGTCTTTTACTACTCGACAGTGGTGCAACAACATGACACAACCAACATGTTATGGAACCCTTTCTTTGTCAACTTACCAACTAGTGAAACTATGTGACGCAACTGACTCCTTAAATGTAAATGACAGTGATGTGGATGTATTATAATCTTAACAATATTTTAACACGAAATAATACCCAATGCTCTATAATGCTTTAGGCATTCATTCATTCAAGGTGATCTTCATTTGGCATGAGAAATATATTGCACCTTGCTATTTGTGACTTACAGGCTATTTTAAGATATGTCTATTTAACTCGGACTCTTCTTGCTCTCATGCTCTCTTTTTTTATGCTTTTATTCTAACTCCTACGGATCCACACACAGCCTGGATCGACTCTTCTACTCTACTATCTGTGCACTCATCTACAGATTAACTCCTACAAAACAGTTTGTGCACACAACTGCAGATCTGTGGCTCAATATCTTTCCACTATCAGACTCCTCTCTGATCTTAACTTGGTAGCAACCATTACTAACTGGCTCAACTCTTATATAGAGAGGGTTTTTCCTATTTATAGATATTACAAGACCGTGCAAGGTCGACTAAGTACAACTCAATTATTATAGTCAAAAGTATCCATAAAACGACTTTCATACAATAATGACAGGCCATACTGGTTGCAAAACGTCTTGCGTTACATTAATTACAAGCCATAACTAGCCGTAAAAATTGTCCTTTAGTCTTCCGCCAACTCAAGCACCTGTAGTCCTTCTTAACTTGTCACCTTTCAGCCTTAATTATTCTACCTTCCAATATTCTGTCGAATCTGGTTGTGATTTTCCTTGTCGCACCATTCCACATCGCAACTTTATTTATTATGCACTTCATTTTCTTCCTTTACCTACCTTTCTTACGTCGTGCACCTGCTTTTCCTCTCGCACTTTGGTTTCCTCCTTATGCTCTTTCCTGACCCACCAACATCCTCCAAATATGGGATGGCGAAGTTGGTGATTATTCCTTGGGAGGATTATTATATACTAGGGTTTATGTATTATATCATGCTAATCATATCCATAAAGTTTCATGAACATTCACTAAGTCTTTCCTAGGATTTTAATTTTTAGTTTTTTTTCATAAAATCATCGATAAGGTGTATTTTAATTGTAAATTTTTAAAAGGTCATAAAATTGAGCCTAGGGATCCAATTTAGTCACAGGGACACTCATTTTTGTACCCAAATCCCCCACTTAACCCAGTAACCCATTCTTGAGAGTCAAATTAATAATTTTCAATTACTAATTTTGATTTTCTCTCCAAAATAACTCAGAGGGTCAAATAATTGGGAAAAATGGAGAAAATACAATTCCTAAATTAGTGGAAAATGGTCTGGGACATGTCTCTAAGGTATCGAAGAGTTTTAGGATCATTTTTGGGGCATTTTTTAGCATATGGGAGCATATTTTCTCAACAAAGGGGGAGGATCCACCTTTCACACTTAAAGGGGCCGCGTTCTCTCCATTTAGGGTGTAGTCCTCTACTTGGAAGAACGAGTTAGAGAGGTGGAGGCCTAAAAATAATAGTGGTAATAACTCATGATAGGTGGTATAATTCCCTCCCATGAATTCAAACCTCCCTCCTTGGATTCCTAAACCCCCAAAACCACCTCCTCTCTTTGGAATTGCACCCCCCTGGGGTTTGAGCTCAAATTTTGATATAAAAGTAAGGTCTTGTTCCTCATTTGAAAAATACATTTAACCTTTTCCCATTTTAATCTCATTATTATTCCTGTTTATCAATGAATTTGAGGATTTGGAGGATAATTTGTAGCATTGTATTGTGAGCTTGCAATTTGGTGAATGTTGAGGTGAAATTTGCTTAATTTATGATTTCTTTCTATCAAGTATTATTGCATAGATCTAGTTTCCTTTGAATGAGTATTTGAATTTGATAACTTAATCATTTGTATTTCATAATTTGAATATTATAAGATTAATAGATCATATTTATTTATACTTATATTATCTTTTTTTTATCTTTTTGATGAAATCAGCTGGATTAACATTGCTTGTGTGAAGAATTGTGTAGTTTTTGCATGATTACTTTAGGTGGAAGGGATATTGGAGCTCGGTTGCATCCATTTCCTTTTTATGACACTGAATTTTTTGTATATAATATTTTTTCTATGGATATCCTTTAGGCTCCTTCACACCATTCAAACTTGGGCTTGAGGACTTCTTTCTTCCATCTTAAAACTTGAAACTTTTTCTCGGTTACTAGTTCTTAATGCTTAAGAAAAGTTAGTTGCATAAATATGAAATTTAAAATATGGTTTTAATTATGCATATGTATTAGATCTATAATTCTTTAAATTTTTTTATCTCGAACTAGATGCAAAGTAGTTTCTCAAAGTGCTTATTTTCAAGTAAAATTTCACATTTTTTAAGCATTTTGAGTAGTGTAAAATTATGTACTTTTCTTTACTTATTCATATGATTCTAAAAAATTTTATCACTGGTTTTTTGAAGTTTTTAAGAAAAGGAGAAGGACATCTTGCTTAAAAACCAAGTTTTGGGTTACTTGGGATACCGAAAAATCCTTCTTTCATCCCATTTCTTCATTCACCTTCTCTTTCACTAAGCTTGTAATCCTTTCAATCCATTTCCAAGGATCAAAGTTCCATTTATCACTTTGTAAAGTTTAATAATAAATAAATCAAGTGGGCTACTAAACGCCTACACTCCATCCCCTCTGGGGGACTTTGTAGTGTTCTTTGTGGTTTTCTTTTTTCTAACACACATGCACGCAATCCGTCTTCTAGAAAGGCTATATAGTGTAATCAGTTTTCAATTTTTTTTCATATTAGCATAAAATAATAATTTCAAACCTGACTCATTTCCACGAAGTATGATCTCACCACCAAGCAAAGGGATTGTTGATTACTAGTGGATGATCAAAAAGTGATACATAGTTTGTGGTTCCATTTTGTCATGATTTTATTTTCATTTACAACATTTTTTCTTTCTTTAATTAGAACATACACTTCATCATAAACCTTGTGTATTCTCTTTCGCTCTATGGGATTTGCTTGGTCGTTGGGAAATAAAACAAAATTTGCGTCATTTTTTAATTTCCACACATTAAATTAACAATCCATTAATAAAATGAACTCCCAAAAATATTAGAAACATCTAGTGTAGAGATATTTTACATCGTGGGAAAATTATTCAAAAGAAGTGGGAACCACTGGATAGTGACCTCAGGATAATGTTAGGCTACACTCTTGTTGGTGTAGTGTTGGACACTTGTTAGAGACTCTGATCTATCCCACATTTCAGAGTGAAGAACCACCTTCTTCATATTTTAGACATATTCTCAATACTTTACAGTCTATCGATAATCCCCTTCCCATCACTCAATTATTTTTTTAATAATTAAAATTGACCAAGAACACATTGCAAAACCTTTCATCTTTCAACAAGATTGTTCCTTTTACTTTGACTCCATTGGCAATGATCTAAATTTGCAACATTCTACTTTTTATTATTATAAACTTTTAGTTGTTACTAAATCCTTATGTGGTGATGTTATTATATATATGCTGGTGAAAAATTTATACTTTTTGCAACAATCTTGTCTTAGTATTTTACTTCAAACAAACTCCTAAAAAACTTACTTCCATCATTAACGACTAAAATCCAAGAAACTTAGTTAACTCTTTATTAGGTACCACCCCCCTTGGCTTCATTAGGAGTTTTGACCAAATGGAGGATTCAAGATCAAGTGACAGTAATTGACTCGATACTTTTCTCCAAGGACACACCTAGAATCTTGAATTTTTTTATTTCTCTTAACCTCGAGGTGTGTGTAAGGAGGAAACTAGCTCCTTTAGTGTGTGCACATAGCTTGTAGACTCCCCCTTATATCTTCTCTACAATAAATAATGGTTTATTCTTATCATGCTCTCATATCTAGATCTCTCTTTCTCAATATTTTTCTCTCTTTGGTATGGTATCTCATCGATCGGTCTTTTGTATTCCACACATAGATTGGGTCAACCTTATATGATTTTTACAATTCCTATTTTACCCACTGACTAGTTCTTAATTCTCTGTCGACGGGTTGTTCTACAAAATCAAATGGCATCCTGTTTACACTAACACAGGCACTATCGGCCTAATTTACAATCATGATTTATTTCCCAAAATAGACTGTTAGTGTAAGTAACTCTTATAAAAAATAGGTCAAACTCCTAGTTTACCTGCTCTTCTTTGCTTTTGTCACAACCTTTTCCATTATGGTCATGCTTTCCATCTTTCTTACCAAAATTATTCTACCTTTTCCTAGGTCCAATATAGGAAAACAACTCTATATTGTGCCAGGGATGGTCGACATCAAGAGTCAATCTATATGAGGAATAGGTGACTCATGATAAATACTTCCTTGGAATAAGATCATGATGCAGATGGAGATACTTAGGTAGCATAGAATCAAATGTGCAAATGGGGAAAACTCAGTGACACATGAGACATCAGCAGAGGCTTCATAGGGACTGGAAGCTTAACGAAACATTGGATAAATCTTTGAATAATAAGCATATCCCCTAAGTTCATACTAGAAACTCAACCCATGATGGATGGACTCATAAACTATGCTTTGTTTGGAGTTGGAATGACAACTGTATAAATTGAAGCTCTGTTACCATGTGGAAATACATGTTAAAGATATAGCTACAAGATATTTCTCACAATCATGCACAAGAAGAATAGAGAGAGGAATATTGAGACTGAATCATAAGAGAAGTGGAGAATGATCCATAATTATTTACATGTATTATTAGTCAACATAGTGTACATAAATAATAAATCCATAAGAGGTAAAATCAAGTTGCTTAGGAGACAACTCATGCTAGCTCACAAAGAATAATTTCTAAATATGATAAACCCCTATAGGTGACTAAATAACTTTCCAAATCAGTCAAGGCGATCATGAATTAGATAAATCATGAGTGATGGAAAAACATGCTAATCATAGAATATCGAGAGAAAATGTTGGAGGATGTGTTGGCCACAAAATATAGTTGTTTCCTAGTTGACTAATTTTACCTTAACCACTAAAAAGAGGGAATAAAATAGTATAAATATAGAATCTGCAAGAAGGCACAATTACTAATCTAGGATGTCAATAAACTTGGCAGAATCTAGCCAGAGTTAGTATAATGGCACTCCTAGGGTATATATGGAAAGTATTGAGAAAGTGGTGCAAGTTGATGCCACCTATCTAGGATAGTACATGGGAAATTAACTAGATATGATTAATTATTGTTATCCTAAGTATTTACTGGGTTTATAATATTCTAGCACCCCCCTTTAAGGATGACTTTATGATGGATTTATCTGAAATAACCAGAAATATAGATGCATATAGGTCCCAACAACAAGGCTATGATCACCTTTTACAATTATTTTTGTCTAGAAAAGTGAGGAAAGAGACAAAACCACATGGGAAAAATAATCCCTCAAGAAAGAGAAAGGCACAAAATGAACAGCATGCCTTCATTATGTCTTTTTCTTCACTTGAATGAGTTGATTGAAATACTTTTGGTGGAATAAATTGATGGAAAAGCTGTGAACTCCATGATCATGCACTAAAGTGTAGTATATGTAAGAAAGAAGAGGAGAGACTCCTTGTAACTAATCATTAGATGAAGGAGGAGAATTATCTGAATACTTATTGTTGTTAACTATTGACGACCCGGTCTTGTAGATTGCTGTAAAATATATAGGAAATCAACACAAGGAAACAGTCCAACAAGAAAGGCTTCAAATCGATCCCACATAGAGACGATTATATCCCTAAGTTGTTTGGGATGAATAGATCCCATGGATACAAGGCCTCCACTGGCACAATGAGTTTCAAATCTAAGAGATCTGTTCTTCCCTCAAACAAGGCCTGGGAAAGGTTTGATGTAACGGGGTTCTAGACTAAAATTTATGAGAAAACTAAGACATTGATTGTAACATGTTTTAGGCAAGGAAGTTATGATATACAATTGATAACATAGAAATAATTACTCAACATATAAAAATATAAATCAAGTTTAATTCCTCTAATCAACTTTAAATAAAACTAAAAATGACACTTACAATGCTTTATCCAAAGTATTATGAATGCACAATTGTCCTATCAGGTAATACGAATTAAAAAATTAGTATTAGGGATCAATAACGATTCATCAGTCACATAAAAGAGTATGTAAATCAAATAAGAACATTTATTTAATACATATTTAATGTGTTAAGATTGTAAAGAGACATTGTTATAGCGGATTTCACCACACTAGGTGAATCACACATTGTATGGCCTTCCCTTGTCCCGCTGCAGACTCATTAGCCCCTATGGACCACTTTATATCTTTTGATGTTACCTTGATCATCCCTAAAAACATTAGAATATTGATATACGCATATTTTCCCCCGATAACCGCGTACATACGCGGATATTCCCTCGATAGTCACGTACATCGGGATGTGTGCATAGTCCAAAACATTTTGGAGTTTTCCTTGACTTAGATTCGACTCATTCAACTCCTGGCCTTCCATATGCCTTGAGATCGCTCGGATTCGACCCTTCATTGTCCCTTGTGAATCTATATAAGGAACCCCTTGGTACATTAAAGAGGGGGAAAGATAAGAGAGAATTGAGAGTAACAAAAATATAGTCCATTGTTGCCAGAACTTTATGCTTGAGTCTGCATCCATTTTCCCCTTGGAGCACTATTTTGTTCTTCCCAAGCTTGCCTTTTGCTAGTAAGCTTGCTATCGAAGTGATGGAGGATTGAGGTGGTGGAGGCCCAAGTGGGGGATTCAGTTTCTCCGATTAGCAAACGTGCCGTCAGAGGTTGTCACTTGTAATATCTGATTCTTATTAATAGAAATATCTTTTCCTGTCCAGTAATGTGTATTTGAATGAATATTGTATCCATTGGAATATGTCAAATGCTTTTACATTATTGATTATATATGCTAGAATAGATCTAACACCATGAAATATAGTATGCTTGTATTGTTTACTTGTTGTTGAGGATGTGCTATAACAATTCAAGCTAAAGATTGGAAAGCTCAACGGGGATCTACTTCAACCATTCGGAATAAGGTACGAGGTTCGATCCTTTAGTGTTAGATTGTTTATTTCTATTGCATATTGGGAAAGATTGATTTCTGGAGTCTAGCTGTTTGTTGTGGTACCCCAAGCCATAGGAATTTCTCTCCGTAACAGAATTGGCGACTCCGCTGGGGAGGTCCCTTGTTTTTCTTTGGGGTTGGGGGCACAATGGGCTTGATATTATTGATTGGCTCTCTATTTCTCTCTATTTCTGTGTCGCATGTTATAGCCTGTTTTTCCATTGATACTTTCCTTTATTGGTTTGGCCTTGACTTGCTTTTTACCACTGCCTTCTCTCTATACGCGGGTTTTTGGCTGAAAGTCGCGTACATACACGGATTTTTGGCTAGAAGTCGCATACATACACAGCTGTTCTTTATACAGTCACGTACATCCTCCCTTTTGGTGAGTCTGATGTTGTGGGAAGTTGCTGGGTGGGTTGTGAGTGTGGTTGGGTCTTCCTTGGGTCTGAAGTTGTCTGTTGGATGCTTCTTTTGTGACCGAAAACCGTTCGTTCCTTTCACAGGTATTATGTCTGAACTGGCATATAGGTTAGGATTTCACATCCGCTTGCACTTATGCATTGCCTTATGACCGTTCCATCTTAACCTTAGGTACGAAACCACTCTGTTATGTCACGGAACCTTCTTGCTGCTTTAGAAGTGGCATAATATGAGTGGTAGAGCCTTACCTTACATGGGTACCCTAGTTAGCACCTTATTTGTATTTTGGTGCCCATGCCGATGTTTTCTCCATATAGGGTGTGGGAGTCCATTGTATAGTATTGCCATGACATTTCGCAAGAGCATCATACTCCTCTTGATCTTATGCTGGCCATGTTCCCCCCGGACTCCCCTTGTATCAAGTTGTGGATGCATTTTCATGAGCTTTGCCTGTCTTATTGAGCTTTATGTCAGCTCCCCTGACATTGCATTTCAGCCTTATAGCCCGAGCTTGTCTCATGTCTAGCCATGCAGAGCCATTTTGTATATCCTTCGCAGCTTGATTTCCCCTTTTACCGGGAGGGGATTTTCCCCCGAGTGTCGATATCCTACACATGTTTCCCTGCATTGAGCATAGGTATGTTCCACTACTTGGAACTAGTTTGTTTTCCCTGATGACACTCATCTCCTCCTAGTTTGTAACTATAAAGCTAGTTTATTCTTTTTTCAAGCTTTTCAAATAACTGAAAAAGACCAAAAAAAAATTAAAAAACCAAAAAGCCGGACGGGAAAAGATGTTATCTTTGGTAGCTGTCGAGTCGTGTCTCCTTCGAACAGAGAACTGTATATCACATCTGTTGGTTGGGTTATAGTTTGACTTTAGGAAGCTGTACTTGTTTATCTGAGTTTATCTCCACCGACTGGTTATGCTTCCAGTCCCTATGGAGCCTCTATTGATGCCTCCTGCATCATAGAGATGTCCCAGGTTGTATATCCAATATATGCTGCCGTTATTCAGTCACCATACGCCATTATGCTCTTGTTCGAAGGAAGTTGAAACCTGAGTCGGCCATTCCTCAGTTATCTTGACTTTGCATGTCGGCCATTCCCGGTACAGTTACTGGTTTGTGCACCTTATGATCGAGTCCTTCCACATCATATAGCTTTGCTGAGTACCTTGTGTTGGATGATGGGGGATGCCTTAATGCCCTCCTTCTAGCGGATTTCATCCCATCGACTTCAGATCATTTATTATGGGATTGGAGTCTGGAGTCATTTTGAGTGCCTTGAGACTTGCAGTCATCAGTGGTAGGTTCTCTCGCCATCGACAGTTTTGGGAATAAATCAATGTCCCCTGATCGATGGATTCTCTCAAGTGTTCGACCTCAAAACATTTATTCACACTTGTTAGTTTTCACTCTAGTACCTTGATTCCCATTTTCATTATCGGTGGGTGATCTCGCGTCTATTAATGGTATACATCAATGACCGGTAATCAGACGATGGACTACTATGTTCGACCTCAACACCTCTATTCGCATAGTAGGACATGTACTCGTAGCGATTTGTGTAGAAGAACTTCCAGACTGGTGGCATCTCTTATATGCTACCTCCTTGATCGTGCCAGTGTTCATGAGATTTCAGCTCTCGTGACTTGTTCCAGTATATGTCAGAAATTTCCAGCCACTATGGAGATTTTGATTTATTATATATCTTCAGCCTTGTGGAGATCATGGTCCTTTGTATATCTTCATCATGGAGATTCTGATCTATGTATATTGTACGTGGTGATGACCACATATGTTCTATCATGTATCATGCCTATTCATGGACATTGTACTCTTATTTATCTGGGAGTGCTAGATGTACTTGCAGATTATATGCAGAGTTGTATTATGGTATTATGCTGATTGGGTGGCTGGTCTTCCATTTGGGTACCTTCATCACTTCCTTCCTGGGATGGACTTATAATGTATTTAGGCCATCGTATATCCCCTCTGATCTCATACATTAGGGGGCATCTGTTATAGCGGATTTCACCACACTAGGTGAATCACACATTGTATGGCCTTCCCTTGTCCCGCTGCAGACTCATTAGCCCCTATGGACCACTTTATATCTTTTGATGTTACCTTGATCGTCCCTAAAAACATTAGAATATTGATATACGCGGCTTTTTCCCCGATAACCGTGTACATACGCGGATATTCCCTCGATAGTCGCGTACATCGGGATGTGTGCATAGTCCAAAACATTTTGGATTTTTCCTTGACTTGGATTCGACTCATTCGACTCCTAGCCTTCCATATGCCTTGAGATCACTCGGATTCGACCCTTCATTGTCCCTTGTGAAGCTATATAAGGAACCCCTTGGTACATTAAAGAGGGGGAAAGATAAGAGAGAATTGAGAGTAACAAAACTATAGCCCATTGTTGCCAGAACTTTATGCTTAAGTCTGCATCCCTTTGTCCCTTGGAGCACTGTTTTGTTCTTCCCAAGCTTACCTTTTGCTAGTAAGATTGCTATCGAAGTGATGGAGGATTGAGGTGGTGGAGTCCCAAGTGGGGGATTCAGTTTCTCCGATTCGCAGACGTGCCGTTAGAGGTTGTCACTTGTAATATCTGATTCTTATTAATAGAAATATCTTTTCCTGTCCAGTAATGTGTATTTGAACGAATATTGTATCCATTGGAATATGTCAAATGCTTTTACATTATTGATTATATATTCTAGAATAGATCTAATGCCATGAAATATAGTATGCTTGTATTGTTTACTTGTTGTTGAGGACGTGCTATAACAATTCAAGCTAAAGATTGGAAAGCTCAACGGGGATCTACTTCAACCGTCCGGAATAAGGTACGAGGTTCGATCCTTTAGTGTTAGATTGTTTATTTCTATTGCATATTGGGAAAGATTGATTTCTGGAGTCTAGCTGTCTGTTGTGGTACCCCAAGCCATAGGAATTTCTCTCCGTAACAGACATCTATACATAGATCAACACATTCAATGAATGAGCAACCAATGATTAGTATGTCAGAAAGATAGAAGAAAAGATTGGAGTTCATGAAACACATTTAATGAATAAACAAAGAACATAACATAAGTAACAATTAAATTTTATTCAACTTGCAAAAAATTACAACATTCCAAAACTACAAAGATTTCTTGATACGTCTATGGTATTCCCTTCTCATGTGGCTCCCTTAGGATTAACCCCATTGATCCACTTTTTTTGGGAGGTACCCTTCCCCTTAAATGACATTACAAAATTGTACAAATAAAAGATACTTCCTAATATGTGGGATTACAAAATATTTTAGTTTCATGATTTCCAAGGGAAGAACTCCACTTTGCAAAAGCATCCATTGAATCCTGGATGTCCTTAAATTGAGCATTCTCTAGATGCAATTATACTTTACATATTAAGGAAGCAATCTCCTTTTTAATGATCTTCGTCCATTCCTTGAGGAATAGATCAATCTACATTAATGAAGCAAGAGGTGTCTCAATCAACTGCTTGATTTCATCCATGGTAAGTTGAGTGATCTCCAATATCTAATCCTTGGATTTAGCAAAATCATTCTTGATTTGATCCAATTTCAATTTCGGAGGAATAGCCTCATCAATAGGATTTAAGAGTGGTAGATCTAGATAACTGAGCAATGTCTATGAAGAAAACCTCCTTATTTTGTAGGTGACCTATCCATATTTAATGATGGATTCCACCATATCATAAATGCTTTCCCATGTTTCAATCATCACCTCGATTTTCTTAAGCTTGAGCTTATCTAATATGGGAAGGTCATCTGGTCTATATTGGATGTACTTATTATAGTCTATGATGTGGTCATAAGCTCTAGTTTCATCGTTTATCCTTTTGTGATGATCATGGAGAATGTCTGATTGGTGCTCAAATGCATTATACAACTCCTGCATTTCATTAAATCCTTTAAACAAATTAACCATCCCTTGATAATACTCATTATTTATTCTACAAGCTAATTTCCTAAATTATTCTAGTGTGAATTTGGAGAAGGAAGAGGTAGTGGATGCAAGATGGAGATCTTTGAGTTATTTCTCAAAGATATAAATATTGTCATCATGTTGCTCAGTCATGTGATTTTCCTTGTTGAGCTACTGCTTGAGATAAACATTCTATCCTTGAAGCTGCTTTAGCTTCTCCTCATATTTGTCCTTTAGATGTTGTATTTATTTTATATGTTGTGCCTTGGCCTGTGATAAGTCATGTTTGGAATTGGTGAAATATATTAAACCCACTCACAACTTAGGATAAAATAATTAATCATTATTTGATTAATTATTCACCCACTAGCTTAATTAGTTGGCATCTACTTGCACCTTAAAGTCAATACATGCCATCTATATCCTAGGAATGATTTATTTCTAATTCTGGGTTGATATTGACCACATTTTGACCATCCAGAATTAGTATACAGGACTTTACAGCAAATTCTGCTTTATTCTACTTTTTCTACTTTTCCCGCTTTTCTATGGATAAGATAAAAGGTAGTCAACTAGGAAACTGGGAGCTTTTGTTTCCAACCCATCCTCCATTAATTTTTCTCCATTTTATAGGATTAGCATTTTATTTCCATCTCCTTGAAAAATCACTCATGCTTTTTCCAAATCGTGAGGTCCTCGATAGATTTAGTAAGTGCTTTATCCACCTATGGGGGTTTTGCTATATTTTGGTAAGTGAGCCTTTTTGACCTTGATGATTTGTTTCCATACAATTCAATTTTCCTATGAGGGATGTACTATTTATGTACACTATTATTCATAATTATTCAATGGAAGGATACACATCAATATTCATCTCTTCATTCATGTGACTTAATCTCTTTTATTCTCTCTATTTTTCCTGTGTATGCTTGTGAGAATTCTTAGTAGCAAGATCTATTTACTGTGCTTCTTCTTAGAATCATTGCACATATAATTCATCTATTATTTCTACATGGTATCAGAGAATCAATTTTGATCAAGTTATACAGAGTTGAGGAGCACATCCAGTCTCCTATCTCTCTCTAAAGAAGAGCTTGTCTAGCTTACAAGATTTTCTCCTAATTTGTTTTGCAGGTTGCAGAGATTTTATTCTTGAGAACATCAATTCAGAAATATGGATTATTCACCAGCTATAATTCTTACTTCCTTCAACTACCATGAATGTAAATCCAAAATATCCATTCTATTGCGCAGTAGAGGATTATACAGAGTTACACTAGCTTTGGAGAATGAGCCCAATGTTGTGATTGAGAAAGATAAGTGGCATAATTGGTTGGATGAAGCCTATGGATTGATTTTCCTCTCTATTTATCCTGATATAATATTTTATCTAGATTTTTTTACCACTCCAAACCAAGTATGGACTCAATTGGAGTCTCTCTTTGGAGTTCAAGATGAGCTAAGAGCGCATCAATTGGAGATTGAGTTATTCTCACTGAGTCCAAGCAATTTTGAATATCTTGAGGGTTTCTTCACCAAGTTCAAGTCACTTGTTCTAATACTCAAGCAATGTGGGATTGAGAAAGTATATGATCAATTAATCCTTTCCATTCTTTCAAAATTGCATCCTGATTACTCAGTTTTTGTGTCTACTTTTCATGCAACTAGGCTTGCTGTTCCTAAGTGGAAAATGCCTTCTTTAAATTCTTTTCTTGATTCACTAACAAAGGAGAAAGATAAATTGATACATATGGGTGTCATTAATTCTTCAAAGGGCAAATATAATTCTCTCTTGGTTCAAGGAAGCAATAAATTCAAATCAAAAGAGAAGCAAATTGTGAAGAAGCCAAAGTCAGAAATTGAAGATGAAGATTCATATGAAGATTTAATGAAGAAAGTTAAGAAGAAAGGGAGCACATCCAAGTGTTATTATTGCAGAAAGGTTTTTTCTTCATAGAAGAATTTTTTCAAGAATAATATGGACATCATGTCTCAGCTTCTTGAGAAGCACAAGATTGAAGTTCCAGATGAACTAGAGAAGCCTACTGATTCCTCTGAACAATGCCATACTGCGCAGTTCCAAGGTGATATAACTTATGCTTTGAGTGCCAGAGTTCTCTACTTTTATCATGTCTCTGACATAGATTTATTATTTGATATATCAGAATCATAAATATCAGAACCTTTATTTGATGATCCTCCTCTCAGTCTACTAGATTCATCTCCCAAAAATTGTGATTTTTACTAGATATTGACTTACCTTTGAGCAGCTCTTCCTCACAAGCTTGTATATCTGATTTAGAATATTGTTTGCAGGATTATATGCATGTCATGACACATATAATACCACCAACCATGCCATATACCATACCTCTAAATAATCCAAATACTATACAAATCCCAAGATCACTAGTTGATTCCTCATTGGTCTCTTATGCAGTGATATTTATCTTACATGGTTTGAAGTATTTCCTATATTTCATTGGCTGGTTATCCACATCCTTATTCATATTTGGACTGAAATTAAACATTTTTGGATCTGTTCTAAACACTTATGGTTCAGATCTTAAGCCCATCCATCATTCAAATTTTTACACCTATCAATTTTCCCCAGTTGTTCATATTTTTCATAGTCTAGCCCTATATCCTCATGGATCCACTGAAGCCTTTGTATTTGCTGTTATATATGCTAATGTTTCTGATATATCATATTTTTATCAGCCTCATATAATATCTATACAGGTGCTACAACATATTGGAATATTTACATGTGATTCACATCACAATTTTGCAGCTATTCAGGGAATTGGGTGTGAAATAAATTGTCTTAGTTTTTGTACTCTTTGGAAAGGAGTATGCACAGATCTCTTTTCCATTTTAGATTATGTTTGCATATAAAATTTTGACAGAAGAAATAATCATTCATATAATGCTCCTACTTCATCAGTTGATGAGATACAAGGAGTCTCTCCTCTTCCTTCTTGCAAGTTCTACTCTCCAGCGCATGATCATGGAGTTCATGATTTCTTCTGCAAGTCCTTCATCCAGAAGCAGTTCAGTCAACTAATTAAAGTGAAAATGAAGATATGTTGAATAAATATTTCAAATTTTGTGCCTTTTCCTATCTTGAGGGAGGATTTTCCCCATGTGGTTTTGCCTCTTTCCTCACTTTTCTGGACATAACAATTGTTAAAGGGCGACCATAGCCTTGTTGCTGGGCCCTATATGCATCCATATGCATCTATATTTTTTTTCATAAAATCATAAATTCATAATTATAGGGGGGTTTTGGAATATATCAAACCCACTCACAACTTAGGATAAAATAATTAATCATTATTTGATTAATTATTCACCCACTAGCTTAATTAGTTGGCATCCACTTGCACCTTAAAGTCAATACATGCAATCTATATCCTAGGAATGATTTATTTCTAATTATAGGTTTATATTTACCACCTTTTTACCATCCAAAATTAGTATATAGGACTTTACAGCAAATTTTGCTTTATTCTGCTTTTTCTGCTTTTCTTGCTTTTCTATGGATAAGATAAAAGCTAGTCAACTAGGAAACTGGTAGCTTCTGTTTCCAACCCATCCTCCATTAGTTTTTATCTATTTTCTAGGATTAACATGATATTTCCATATCCTTGAAAACTCACTGATTCTTTTTCCAACTCGTGAGGTCCTTGATAGTTTTAGTAAGTGCTTTATCCACCTATGGGGGTTTTGCTATATTTTGGTAAGTCGGCCTTTTTGAGATTTACTATTTGTTTCCATAAAATTCGATTTTCCTATGAGGTATGTACTATTTATGTACACTATTATTCATAATTATTCAATGGAAGGATACACACCAATATTCATCTCTTCATTCATGTGTTTCAGTCTCTTTTATTCTCTCTATTTTTCCTATGTATGCTTGTGAGAATTCTTAGTAGCAAGATCTATTTCCTGTGCTTCTTCTTAGAATCATTGAAAATAGCATTGATCTATTATTTCTACAGGAATTTTGCATCTCTTGTCATTTATCTTCCAACTCTTTGTTCAGCTGAGACACTGAATCAAAATTGGCTCCAATAAAAGCTCCCATAAAAGTTGTTGTGTACAGGGCTTCTGGTTCGGTATTGAAGGAGTCCATTTTCCAAATAATATGATGTGGGAATTCCCCCTGCTTGAATGTTCCTTCTCTTATTCTCTTGGATCCATTTTTCACCACAGCCTTATCTTTTCTACTCGATAAGTATTTTCCCATAGAAACCACTACATCTTCACCAAAATATTCCATCTCCCCTAACATTGAGATGGTTCCCTCATGAAAAAAAATCAAAGGTTCAATATGGGAAGTTCCAAGAATGGGGAATTCCATATTGAGTGGTGGAATAATGGTATAAGGTGTGGGAATAATAGGTGTAAGGGGTGAAGAGGTAGAAGTGGGAATAGATGTAGAATTTTATGAGAATAAATTGTGGGGATAGAAGAAGTATCTAGTTGTGGAATAAAATAATGTGGGGATGTTGGGGTAATATGAAGTATTGATGAGGTTGAAAGAATGGGTGAAGTAGAGGGAGAGGTATAAATAGGCACATATTGTGGTAACAAGGGTGTTCCATTTGTAGCAGAAAGAATTTAAGACAATCTGATCTCTTGGGGAAATGAAAAATAAAAAATACTCCTAGATAATTGGGTGGTGGTACTGGATGAGGTCATGGTAGTGAAAACATCAAGATGATAAGTGGACGTATTTTTTTCCTCCTCTATATCATCGTGGATCTCATGCACCTCAATATTTGATAGGGGTAATGGTTCCAGCTGCTGAATTGGGGGAATTTGCAGGACTTGTTGTTCAAGATGCTCCACCCTTTGAATTACTTATGGTGGAGGTTGAGGGATTTCTTCCTATAAATGCACTTGTGGAATGGCCTCATGAAATTTCTGCTTCTTTTTTGGAGGTTCGACCATAGATACTTGTGCTTCTTATCTAAGCTTATCAAATTTTTTCTTGAACTTTGCAGCTCTGTGTAAGATCTCCAATGTTGAGGACAAATGTGCCTTCTATGGACCTTCGAAATAATATTTTCCTTTATCCTTTGAATTTTTAGTGGGAATAAAAAAAGAGTTGGTTGATGCTTCCTTATCCTCCTTCTCTGCATGTTGCTTGTCTATATCCTCTTGCACTTTAAACCAGAGTTGTCTGGAATGCAGGGCAGAGTTTCTTTAGCTACTTATGATATTGGAACATGTGTGTCTTCTCTATAGGAGTAGAAAACATGCTCACCACTGAATATGAAAAATAAACATCCCCTTTGTATATAGAATCATCAGGAACATCCTGATGGGCATATGCAATTTTATTATGATCTTGCACAAAATTATTTGCTAGTAAAGACTTGGTATAATGAATTCTTTTGGGTTCCTCTCCTAATTTCATTTCTTCTATGGATTTACCTAGGATTGCAGCATGAATAGAATTTGACAATGTCAAGAATCCCAAATCAAAGGGATATTGGGCCAACATTTCCTCTTAGTTGCTGCTAGCTTTGGGAAAACCCCATCAATGACAATCTGACATGCAATCTCTTGTAATACCATTCTATCTAAGATTATCCTCAATAGTAAATGAACTATATTAATTCCCCAAATATGTATTTAGGAAAAGTGCTCACCTACATACCAATCCCTGATGAGAGAAATCAAAGATCTAAACCTCTCTAAAAAATTTGGTGCATCTCCCTTCAAAATCATCTGATACATTGACCCTATAAAGTGGTCACAAATTTCATATATCCAAGGGAAAAAATTATCCTCCCACATATATGAAAAATAAATGTGGACCATTTGAGATGTCTTGGTCCAATTCTAGCCCATGGTCGGGAATGAAGAAATCACATAGAAAACGTCCATGACATACCCTGCATGTAGAAAGTCGGTTTCCTAGATGTCAAAATATTTTGATATTTTTCAATTTCTTCCTTGAGCACCACTAGATGGATATATTCCCGATTGAAGGATTCACTTGTGTTTTGTTACAGAGGGTACTCCAAAAATACTGATCACCTTGAGTAACCACTTCACACAAATATATCATAGATCAACACACCGATGTTTGTCACGTGGTTAAAACCCTCGAGAGGGAAATAGTCCATGACCCCAACGAAATATCTACTTGGAGCAATTTATTATGCAAAATAAAGAAATTTACATATGAGCTTCTCATAATCGATCAACTATCCAAGGACCCTCCATACTCTTTAAATAGAGATCATGGACCAATCGGGTGTTAAGCCACGGATCACTGGTAGGTATGATCTAAGAGATATTGAACCGTCGGATCACTCTATGTCTAGAACATATCATGAACGTCGGATTAGAATATTTACAAATGCATACTAATGCATACTAAAGAAACACACTTTTACCTAATGAATATATGACACAAGTTGATCTTAACTAACTCCTAATTTTCTAAATATCCTAACATCCCCCCTTAAGAACAACTTGGGATAGGATTGAAGGATTTACAAAAGTGACACTATTAGGAGAATGAAGGAGGCATTAGAGCCTATCCCTCCTTAAGGATACATTATTGAACTCCTAACATAGATCAAAGTTTAGAAAACTTTACTTTTGTAAGAGACTTGGTGAAGATGTCTGCAACTTGATCATTTGTAGGGAAATAAAGAAATTCAAGAACATGATCATGAACAAGATTTTTGATGAAGTGCATGTGTAGCTCAATGTGTTTGCTGTGTTGATGTAGAACTATATCTTTGGAAATCTTGATGGCAATTTGATTCTCGCACAAAGTGGAGTAGGATGTTGCTTCTTGAATCCAAACTCTGAAAGGATCTATCGAATCCATAAAGGTTCCTGATTGACATTAACTATGACTTGATATTTTGCTTCTACTAAAGAAAGAGTAAGAGCTTGTTGTTTCTTACAAGTCCAAGTGATAGGTCCAAATCCTAGAATGAAAACATAACCTACAGTAGACTTCCAATCATCAGG
The DNA here is from genome assembly GCA_001517045.1 of Pseudotsuga menziesii. Taxonomy (NCBI): domain Eukaryota; kingdom Viridiplantae; phylum Streptophyta; class Pinopsida; order Pinales; family Pinaceae; genus Pseudotsuga; species Pseudotsuga menziesii. Next base: position 388,626 of record LPNX010863009.1, on the reverse strand, counting down.
ATCGTCGACCCAATCTGAATCAGTGAAACCAAGCAACAATGGTTTCCCCCATATACTGTAATGAGTCCCAAACTGAATTCTACCTTGAATATATTGAAGTATCATTTTTGCTTCTTTTCGGTGACTTTCATGAAGTTTTTTCATATAACGGGAAACATGACCAACAAAAAAGGAAAGGTTAGGACAAGAATGAGTCAAGTATAAGAGAATACCAACAAGCTGACGACACAAGGTGGCATCTACTTTAGGGGAAGTACAAGTGGAAAAAAGTTTGACTCTAGACTGAAAGGGAGAAGGGGTTGGTTACAATATTTCATGTGAAATCGATGAAGAAGGTCACAAGCATACTTAGACTAGAAAAGAAAGATTCCTTATTTGGTTTGCAAGACTTGGAGACCAAGAAAATAATGCAAATGTCCCCAGTCTGACATTTCAAAATTTTTCTTAAGACTTGATTTCACATGGGTTATAAGTTTAGGGTCACTACCAGTAAGGATAAGATCATCAACATAAAGAAAAAGTATGATGAGATGGTTTCCTACTTTCTTGGTATAGACATTGGGGTCAGAATGGCATCTAGAAAAACCAGTGTCAAGGAGAAAGCTATCCATTTTGGCATACCAAGATCTAGGAGATTCCTTAAGGCCATATAAGGATTTCTTAAGGAGACATGAACATATATGGCAGGTTGTTCCATATAAATTTCCTCTTGTAAATCACCATGCCAAAAGGAAGACTTGACATCCATTTGATGGAATTCCCAGTTATGTAAGGCTGCAAGGGAAAGAACAAGGCAGATGGAATTCATTTTTCCAACAGGAGAAAAGGTTTCATTGTAGTCAATCCCTTCAACTTGGAAAACACTTTTGGAAACTAACCTTTCCTTAAGTCTTTCAACACTTCCATTTGATGCATACTTAGTTCTATAGACCCATTTACATCTGATAAGTTTTATTCCTTTTTGAAGAGGAACAAGATCACAAGTATCGTTCGCCATTAAGGAACAATATTTTTCATCCATAGCTGCATCCCAATCTGGATTTCCTGAAGCTTCTGCAAAAGTTTCTGGATCATGATTCTCAAAAACTTGAGCCAAAAGAGAAGAGGCTCATGAAAACTGAGAATGTGTTCGACGTTGATCTCTAGGATCACCAGCAAGATCACCAACTACTTCACATGTTGAATGGACCCATCGAGGAAGCATTGGTTCTAGTGCAATTGGAGGAACATGAGTAGGCAGAGGTAAATTTTCATCCTCACTTTCATCATCATAAACAAGAGTTGGAAACCTATTAAGGAAGTTGGAAGAAGAAGAAGAAGAAGGCACAATCATCGAATCAGGCTCGCAGACCAAAGATGGCACACCTGCCAAGTTAGGCTTGCAGGCCAAGATATTTTCATGAAATTTAGCATCTCTCTAATGATTATATCATGAGAATGTGGCAGAAGAAGCATATAACCTTTTACATCTTTAGAATATCCAACAAATATGCACTTTTCACTTTTAGGCTGCAATGCTTTCTATTTTTCATCCAAAATGTGAGCCCATGCTTCACAACCAAACACACAGAAGTGACTTACATCTAGTTTAATTTTACTCCATGCTTATTCCGGTGTTATACCTTGTAAAAATTTAGTGGGTCTATGATTAACTATGTAATTTGCACAATTTATGGCCTCAACCCAATATTGAATACTCAATCCCTTAGATTGGATCATACAACTAGCTATTTCTTTTAAAGTGCAGTTCTTCCGTTCAACTACACCACTTTGTTGTGGTGTATATGGAACAGTGTGTTGTTGTTGGATTCCTTGTTCAGGGCAGAAAGTAGTGAACTTGTTGTTGACATATTTTCCTCCATTGTCAGATCTTAACTTAATAATTTGATGACCATATTGTTTTTGAACAAGGGCCTTGTAGGCCAAGAACATGTTAAATACTTCGCTCTTAAGTTTTAGGAATTAAACCCAAGTGCATATAGAGTAGTCATCAATGAAAGTTAAGAAATAATTGAAACTAGAAAAGGAAGCAAATGGAAGAGGACCACACAAGTCACTATGAAAAATCTCCAAGGGAATCGAGGCATGCCAAGAGGCATGTTTTTCAAAATTGTCCCGATGATGTTTTCTGAGTACACAATCGTAACAAACACCATCCTTGCAAGATACCATTGGAATACCAGTCACCATATTGTCTTTACATAGTTGTTGCAATGAGCGATAATTTAAGTGACCAAATCACTCATGCCAAAGTTTTCTCAAGTTATCACTATGAGCAACAAAAACTAAAGGAAAAGGTGATGACCCAAAGTTGTTAAATTTGTACAACCCGGTAATATCATCAATAGTACTAGTAGCAAGGAAATTTTGAGGATTTTTAAAATCCTTGATTACAACGTGGTGAGGTGTAAACGTCACAGTTTTACCTTCACCCGAATGAGTAATTTGATAGACTGATAACAAATTGTAGGAAATTTTTGGAACAGATAGTACATCACTGAAATGACCATTTTCTACTAGAACTATTCCATATCCTACAACACTTAGAGATCTCTCATCACCAACAAATATTTGTTTGGTGTTACATTCATGCATAGTAGAAAAGATGGCTTGATCCTTAGCCATATGATAATATGCTCCAGAATCAATGAGCCATTCAATTGAAGTAGAAGAAAAAGATGCAGTATAAGAGTAACCAGAAGCACAAAGTGCATGTCCATGAGAGGTATATTCTAAAGACAAATCTAGGCTGACATGGTGCTTCTTCATTGCTACTTCCAAGGATGCCATATTCTTGAAACACTTAGATTCATCATGATTATCTTTCCCACAAAAATTGCAATGACGCTCAGTCTTATTTCCTTTTGCCTTGAATATTTTGTTATTTTTTAAATAAGGAGCTGACTGAGAGGGTTTCAGACCCTTGTTGTTTGGCTTATTATTGCGAAAACTATGTTTCTTGGGAGGCTTGGACTTTTATTTCTGTTGGGACAATAAGGATTTCCCAGATGTATCTGTATTGTTAATTATTCCAAGATGAATGAGCTTATCTTTCTCTCTAATTAAGGAATCACAAAAGGATTCAAGACTAGGCTCTTGATAACTAGCTGTAGTCAAGGATTCTTTCATGGAGTAGAATGTAGATAAACAAAATAGAATATGCAGGTCCAAGTTTGGAAAGAATATGATAAATACATTGTTTGTATTCTTTCTTAATCTTGCATTCTTCACATAAGATTATATGATTTTTATACTTAGATAAATTGTCTTGAATGCATGAAAAATCATTTGGATTCAAGGAAATCAACTCATTCTCAAGTTGATGACCCCAAATTTCATTGTGTTTACCAAACACAGATTCCAACTTTTCCCAAGCTTTATTAGGTTCATCAATTCCAGATATGTGGAATAGCAAATTAGTAGAGATTGACATCCCAATCAATCCATGAGCTTCATCACATCTATTTTCCCATTTAATTTTATTATCATCATCAGTGGGTTTTGTTTCTTTCCCTGAGGTTATCCTAGAAACTCCCCTACTTTGTAGAACATCCTCCATATGAGATTTCCATGAGAAATAGTTAGACCTTGTAAGTATAATATCACAAGGGGCGGCCATATTGTAAATTAATGGCTAAAATAATAGAATCTAACTGTCTGGATGCAAAGAGCTCAAACACAACAGGATTTGAACCCAAATTCTAATGTTAGAATCCGACATCATCCGAAATTTCGCACATATGTGTCGGACATCAATCAATCAACAGAATGCCGATAACAAAATATTTATAGTGTCATCAAATATCCAACACTTAGGCGTCGGATTTCCTACCCTTGTAGTGTCAGTTATCTGATAATTCCTTGTCGGATCTTCAACGTCTGTGAACCCAAAAATGTTGGTTATCCGATTACTAAGCGTCGGATATTTGATGGGTAGTATATATTTTTTTATAAAAAAAATTAAGGTTTACATGATTTTAAATTTTATGGTCACATACTTTCAACGGTAACTATGTTCAAGGTGTCGAATATCCGACGCATGTCCATTTTAAATATAAAATGTTTTGAACATTTCAACATGCTTGTTATAGAAGCGATGGATGATTAGGAAAATTATTTGTTCCTCGATGGACGTTTTCAGGAATTGTTTTATTATTCAACAGGCGGTTGTTGGAATTTTTTTTTCATCGATAGACAGTTTGTTGAGAATTTTTTATTCTTCAACTTCTCTCCATTTGACAAAACCTTGATGCGTGGAACTTGATTTTTTAAGACAACCGGTTATATTCATTCATGAAGTTTATGACAAAATGGAAAATAGATTAAATATTCTAGATCCAAACGAAGACAACCGACAATTGCTTGCTAGACTATGGGATGTAGCGAAATGAAGGGGTGATGGAAAATGTTATTGTCTGTGTACTCAATGCAGGGGATTTAAGAGGAGAAGAATATTGATCTCAAGAGCCACAAAACATTGCAGGGAACATAGACACACTGAGGTGGGGAGTGAATATCATCCATTTGTAGGTTTATGATTATAAACATTATTATATTTGTTTTTTTGGTAATTGTATGTATAATTTTGTTTTCATATATTAATGTATATCTATTAATGTTTCCATGTATTTATATTAAAGGAAAGAAACCCTATAGCATGTTTTCCAGAGGAAGTTCTTTCAGAACAATTTCAGGATCGGGATCATGGAGCGTGTATGTTTAATGGAGAACAAGTGAATGATCATATTGAACAAGATGATCATGCCGATGATGTAATTGAAGATGATGGTACGAAGACATTGATCCATGATTCATTTAACATTATAATGAATGATGATGATGTTGATAATGAAAATGATAATGACTTTGATGATGTTCATGATATACCTCTTCTCGATAAGGCATATGAACCCCTTTATGAAGGCTCCAAAACAAATCTTCTCTCTACTATATTGTTGATAATGAACTTGAAGGTTATGAATGGTATTTCAAACATTGCAATCACACATATGCTAAGGTATATAAAATAATCCATCACATATATAGGATCATGATAAATTTTATTTGTATTCCTCTAATAATTGTATTGTTAACTCATTATTGGTCATTGTACAGATGAAGCGTGTTTTGTTAATATTATTTATTTATTACATTAACATTTTTTGTAGCTTGATAGCTGATTTTTTGTTACCACCATCAAATATTTTACCTCACACATATCTAGATTTATCTTCAATCATGAAAGAGATTGGAATGAATTATGAAGCAATCCATGCATGCCCCGATAACCATGTTATATATTATAATCAACATGAATTTGCAACAGAATGTCCAGAATGTCATGTAAGTAGATATCGTACAGATAAAGTAACAAAAAAGGTGCCTTAGAAGGTTCTTCGTTATATTCCCATCATTCCACATTTGTAACAACTGTTCGGGTGCAAAAACATAGCGCAATTTATGAAGTACCATGCCAGGAACAGAAGGCAAGCTGATGTTATCCGAATTCCTACAGATGGTACTGCTTTTAGAGATATTTAGGAAAAGTGGCCTCACTTTAAAGAAGAACCACATAATCTTAGGATTTCTTTGGAAACATATGATGTTAATCCATTTACATAGTGTGGCCTATTTTTTTATCAACAATAACATTCCTCCATGGTTGTCAATAAATAAGGAGCACATAATGTTGTCGATAATTATTCTAGGTTTTATTGACGAAAATTGTTTTATTTATAATGTAGTTGTGGCATCTCATTTGTCATAATATGTATCTTAATTTCATATATATATATATATATATATCTATTATTTTACTCTTCTGCATGGTTTATATATCTTAATGGTTCTCATCTTCGATATATTTTATATGTACTTCAAATTATGAATCACGTAAGTTCCAAGTCAAAGATATGAATGTATACATTGAACCTCTTATAGATGAGCTACTGAAGTTATGGAATGGCATAACTATGTATGACGTATATATACCAATACGACAAAGGCAATTTCAATTCCATGCAATGGTTGTATGGACAATACACGATGCCCCTGGGTTAACCTCATTTTGTGGTTTGTAATTTTAAGTTCCACTTGAATTGCATTTAATGATATGGATTAGTTATAATATTTTATATATGAATATATTTGACATAGATATTCCATATGTAAATATTGTAGGTCTTCAAACAAAGGGTAAATTTGCATGTCCAATTTTTGGTCCTAAAATAAAATCTCATCATTGAAAAAGCTTAAGAAAGGAGGTGTTTAATGAGTATAGGCATTTCCTCTCTAAGAATCATAGGTATAGAACAACTGAAAGAAATATTTTCAATGGGAAGCAGGAGAATGCATTAAAACCATGGAGAATGACACCTCACCTTTGGAATATGCAATATAATAGAAATCATCATCATGGTACATATGGATAATCATATATGAATTTCTATGTATTTTAATTTTTATTGTGAGTTGTTTGTTGTAGTGGCCATATTTGATTTATGATGTAATTTATTAATTATAAACTAATACTCATGATTCCCATCGTGATGATGAAGGCATTAATGGTCTTCCACGAGGAATGAAAAGTTATCCTATTCAATTCAGTAGGTTTCCCTACTATGAGCACCTACAAATTGCTCATTTGTTTGATACAATTCATATTGGAAATAATGTTACTGAAACCTTATGGAAACTACTAGAGCTAAGGAGGGAGAAAGATAGAGTTGTGAAAGTGTGAAAAGACATTCAAGAAAGCAACCATGCAATGAAAGACATCATCCAATTTCACACCAACAGAGAACAAGTTAATATAAACTCAATTCCATGGATGTTTACGGAGTAACAAAGCAATGTTGTCAAATAAGTAATGTGGAAAATTAAATTTCCCATCGGTTTTTGTGCAAACTTGAAGAATATCATAACTAAAAAAGGTGATTTTGCGGGGCTCAAAACACATGATTGGCTTGTCTTCATCAAGGTAATTATTATTGTTATGTCCATATAATTTTTTCTTGTTTGTATACTCTTTTTTTAATAAATGGTGTGGTTTGTATATTGATATAATATGTTCTACCTCTCTCTCTCCTAGACAACTTTGACAACAATGTCAATCAAGTTATATATAATCTTGGTAAATACATGAGGTAACTAGCGATTACTTGCATGTGCTTAGTGTTTCTTTAGTTCTCCATATAATAATTTATATTTTTTTTGTGCACTATTTCAGCATATATTGTAATTTAATGTTTATTTTTGTTAAATATCGTTATTTGTTTGCATCACTTGTAGATGGTTGACATCTAAAGAAATCCATAAACAAGATATAAAGTATTGGAGGAGAGAAATTCCTTGTCTCATGTGTGAAATGCAGAAGCATATACCATTAGCATTTTTCAATGCAAAGGAACACTACCTCATAAACCAAGTTGAGGACATTGAGTTGTGTGTACCTATACACTCAAGGTCCATGTGGATTGTTGAGAGGCACTTGAAATTTATGAAGGTTTGGTGAGACAACTAGCACATCTAGAGAATTCTATGATGGAAGGATATATGGTATACCAAAACATGTTGTATGTTAGTGAATATCTTCCTATTTTAGCATCAAAGCTCAATTTACGTCGTATTTGTGATCTGGACTCCAATAACAAATTTGAAGGGGAGAAACTGAAGGGGAAAGGTATATTGAGGAAGCTGAAAGGTAATTATTAGCTAGTGGATTTTTATTATATCCTTCATATTATAATTGTATTTTTTAGTCATAATTACTTCAATTAAGAGCATATACATCTTTGCTTAGGATTTTTACACCTTTCATTGATTTTAATGGTTACTGTCATTAAACAGTTGGTCAAGAATGGCATGCAATTCATTTATACATCACAAACAATATTGACTGGATGAAGCTATGGATTGAACGATGTGCACAATTGGGCCATGGAATATCATGGGAAGGTGTGGCTTCATTGGTAAAAGCAACACAACGCAATGGAGATAAAAATCTAATAGAAATGGAAATCGATGTGGCATATGGTGTAAAAGATAAAATGGCAAGTATATAATTAATGAAATATCCCTCTAAATCTTTTATTTTACAAATTACTTATTGATGTACATGTTATTTTTTTCCATGTATTGTTGCATAAGGACTGATTGGTTGTGTAATCTTTTCATGTATTTCTTATTGCAGGTAAAACACCATAAGGCTATGGTCTGCAATGGAGGTAGATATCGAATCAAAAAACTGGATGAAACAAAGAAAACATCAGATTCTGGGGTTTCAGTTGTCTTTGAGGTTACCAATGTTTCTATAAGAACTGACAGACATCCCGAAGTCTCAAAAAATCGATACTGTGGGTATTTGGAAGATATTATATAGTGTGACTTTAAATCCTTTAAGGTAGTTCTATTCGTTGTCAAATGGTACAGGTTACGATTAAATCAACGTGATCCCAATAGAACTATTATTGAACATGATAATGGATTTCCCATGGTAAAAAGCAGGTTGTTTGAACCAGGAATAGATCCCTATGTTCTTCCAAGCCAATGTGAACAAGTATTTTACTCAGAGGTTCCAGGTAAAGCAGGCTGGTCGTTTGTTGTGAGACATGATCCAAGGGGAAGGCCGATAAAGTATAACCTAGAAGATGGTAATGAAGAGGGTTCTCTGGAAGAAGAATATGATGACGAAAACCATGATCAACTTGAGTTAGCTAACGATGATGATCCAACAGAAGATGTCTAAGGAATAGTTGACTCAGATGATGTAGCAGACAATGCTGATGAAGATTATTTCAACAATGACACGATGAGCGTAATTGATGATGATGACGATGATGATATGGCCAATCCTTACAATGTTGACTATGTATCTGATGATACAGATGATTACATGGATGAAGAAGACGCTGACATGGATGAAGAAGACAATGAAATATATTGAAAGGTAAATATTTAATTAGAACTATTATTTTATCTTATTTAAAAAAAAGTATTAATAACATCATCACCACCACCATCATATTCATCATCATCATCGTCATCATCATCATCATTTTCATCATCATCATCATCATCATCATCATCATTTTCATCGTTGACATCATCATCATCATCGTCGTCGTCGTCGTCATCATCACACATCATCATCTTCATCGTCATCATTGTCATCATCACACATCATCATCATAATCATTTAATCATAATCATAATCATCAACATCATCATCTTCATCACTGTTGTCTTCATCATCACACATCATCATCATCGTCGTCTAATCATAATCATCATCATCACACATCATCATCATCGTCGTCTAATCATAATCATCATCATCAACATCATCATCTTCATCATTGTCTTCATGTTCATTATCAACATGTGCCTCATCTTCATCATCATCATCATC